>VXBH01003682.1:128590-153365 GCA_013400035.1 Rynchops niger
AAAAAAAAAAAAAAAAAAAAAAAAAAAAAAGAGCAAGAAAACAAAAACTCTTAATACTCAATCGGTAGCCTTTATTAGGTTTTGCTTAGTGGTCAAATCAGCTCCTAACAGAAAAAAATTGCCTTTCACTCCTGGAGGCTAGAAGGAACTGTGTTCATACATCTCTTGCTCTATGTAGTTAGATTAGCATGACAGACCTGTCTGTTTTGCCAGCCCTCTTGGCTTCACAGCAGATGCATAAATGAAGGATTTCTGATCAGCCTTTTGCTGGTTTATGTTCCTGCACCTCCTAAACCCACACCTTTTAATAACCTCCATCTTTCCAAAGGGAAACAAAGCCACTGTTTCATCTGTTTGGCTGATGTGTGTGTAGTCCAACAAGAGGCGTAACTGTGCTGTGGCACTGATCTCCAAAGCCACCAGTGACCACCCAACCATGTCAGATGCCATCTGTGGCTTAGTGAGACCACTGATCTTCTCAGGCACATGATCTTGTTTCAAGAGTTCCAGTGATGCCACGGATATGTACATAGAGACAAAAGTTTCCCTTTACTTCATAGAATCATAGAATTGTTAGGGTTGGAAGGGACCTTAAAGATCATCTAGTTCCAACCTTCCTGACAGTTGTGGTATTAATATGATGTTACATCCAGTTTTCAACATCCTGAATGACATGGATTTCAACACTTTCCTTACAGGTCCATTCCACCACTACAATGACCTATACTTTCTTTTTTTCATCCTTTTGCTCCTACTTACATCCCCACGTGCGATATGGAAGGCATGGAAGATGACTTCAATTATATGACTCCGTTACAGCAGTGTCTGAAGGATAGGCACAGCCAGCCAATGTTAGCATGTAGTTGGCAGACCTAAGCTATTCTTGATGTCAGTTAGGTTTACTTCATCAGCAAAATAACACTCCACTTAGGGAAAGATCGCTGTCCTCTTCTTTACTTAATCTCTTTTTTATCATTTTAGCATGAAAGTCCACTGCAGAAGAAAGCTTTTAAATATGTTATTAAATAAATTGCCTTCAACTTTCACCGCCACTGCTAGCCACCAAAGAAAAGCAAAGTGCCTGCTTCAGGTTTCATGTATATTTTTCATCTGTGTGACTCCATTGCAGCATTGTTTACAGTTTAACTTAGAAGTCAAGAGTTACATCCAGAAGCAAAGAAAAGATACTAGAAAAAGCTCAAAGGATTGGAAGGACAATATTTCTTATTGAAGAACTTATTGTCACATTCCAACTACTCTCCAAGCATAACTAAGGAGCAGATGAAAAATACCAAGCTCAATCAGATAGATGAGATTTTCAGTACAGCTATTCCACCACCTTTACCACGTCCACTCTTAGTCCATGGTCTCTTAGTCCTCAGACTGATGTCTTCTGTAGCCACTTAGCTTCTGTAAAACAGAGATGGTGTTACTTACTAATCATAAGGATAGGAATTCCTTAATATTTCTAACACATTTTGAATAGAAACAGAATATGAAAACAGATTTCACTGTCAGTTACAATTTTCAAGTTCGGAGTCAGTGAAACTACTGTCATCTATTTCAGCTTCAGCCCAAGCAGGAATAGAAACTCTCCCAGTATTATTATCACAGTTCAATGATATCATTTTACTTCACTCCAACTTCAATCTAATTAATTCAGCCTGGCACAGAACAAAAGAATGGGAGAACTACAGAGGTTGTGTCACAAGACAAAACCCATGATCCTCAACACTTGTTATTTCAGTAGCCATTTCTTTGGAACACATTCTTGTTATTTGTTATTATTGTTACCAATAAATGGGCTTTTGTTCTCAAAAGTGGCTGATAACCACACTGATATATGCAATTACATGCAGTAAAGGAATTCATTAATTCAGACATCCACCATTTACTGTATGTTACCCTTCATTTGCTATCATTATTCTTTTGTTTGAATCAGCGCCCTGTGATCCAGGATCTATATATACAGGGAAGCTGTAGAGAACTGTGTACATCAGCTTGGAAACAACTGCTAAATGTGGTCAAATAAAAAATTTTACGTTATAATTATTACTTTAATAGAGATAAAAGGTCTCTTTTCTTAGGCACTGGAAAAACATATAACAGCCTTCCTCCTTAAAGCTATTTTACTCCAGTCGAGGAAGGCCTGTTTATTGGCTTAACATTTATTTCTGTTTTAATGTGTGCCAAAAGACAGCAACTGTAAACGAATTTAAGGGAGTCCACAAAAGGCAATTGAATTAAGATCAGTACATTCTGACTGAGTTAGATTAATTAGTTCAGCTTGTACATCCAGAAGGACTTGGAGCTTTACCTTACAAGGTGTTACAGCAGCCAGTTCTTTAGTGTGGTAAAATTAACTGCAGGCTCAATTAAGATACCCAAGTTCTCCATTTATTTGCAGCAAAATTTAAGAAAGATCCAAGGAGTTAGGTGCCTGTCTCTCTGGATGCATTTTATTATAGAATCACAGAACAGACTAAGTTGTAAGGGACCTCAAAAGATCATCTAATCCAACCTTTTGTGGCAAAGGGAGCCTCAATGAGATTGTCTAGCACCCTGTTCAGCCCCATCTTGAAAATCACCAGTGATGAGGTGGCCTCCATTTGATCCTCTCCAGAGAGAACCATCTCCTGTCTAGAAATAACCTCCATTTTATGCACAGCCTCCAGCAAGAAGATTCAATGAAAAAGTCCTGCAGTCTCCCTGGACAGAACCGTGTTCCCTTTCTTTAGGATCATGAAGACAGAGAACTCTTTCAGAGATAGGTTTTGCCTGCAAAAAGCCCAGAAAATGAAGGCTCAAAGCATCTGGGGTTAGAGCAATCCAAACGGATGTGAGAGATGCACATAGAGCGAGTGCTGGAGAAAGAGGTATCTTGAATTCATATCCCAGGTGAGCACCCAGCTGTCTCCGGGTTTGAGGGTTTTTTTCATTTTCTCTGTCTGTTGGAGCTGTTAAACTCTGCATAAAAAACAATGATGTGTTGGGTTATAGCCATAAGCTTGCATGCCTAGTCATGGGATTTAACTTTTTTTTTTATGCAGAGCAGACTGCCTCTGCCAGAAGACAATTACAGAAACCCTCTTTGAATAACTAATAGTCCGTCCATTAGAGCATTCACCGGGGATGCAGGAACACATTCAAATGCTCCCTGCCAATGAAGAAAAGAAGGAACTAGGACCTGGTTACCCATATCGATGTCTAAGCATTGGCATTTCCCAGGAGCAGACACACAGTCCCACCTTGGTTGTTTAAACATGCTTTGAATATAGATAGTTACACCCTATTTGTGAAAGAGTGTGGAAAATCTACTTAAAGCACCTTGTTTCAAAGTGACTGCTGCTTCCCCTTGAGTACATATGTAATAGAAACTAGAGTGTTTACAGGGTTAAATTCATACTTTAAAGGATGCTTGTGGTTCAACATGGGTAGATTTAGATGCCTAAAAATGCAGAAAAGTAGCACACAGGATGAGAATTTTCTAGTACTTTTAAAGAAAGACAACACACAAACCAGGGAGAGGAAAGGAGTTCTAAGTTAAGCCAGGGAGGGGAAATGGCATTCAGCTCCAGCATAGACCCAGCAGAGCTCTTCAGAGGCAGCATGAAGCCAGATAGACACGTACTGAGGCAGGACTCACATCTGCCCATCAGACAGCGTTCCCCCCACCAAGCTGGGACCAGCTTGAGTAGAAGGTCCTGGGGACCAGCTTCACTCACTGCCCACTGCCAGAGACATGTATGCCCCAGGCCACTTGGCAGGGCTTGGGGGATCAGACTGAGCCTGTGCAGCTGCCCTTGCAGAAACCTGCTGCAGACCATGGGAAAGCATGACCTGGAGATCCTCAACTCCGTGAACCCAACCACAGACACTGAACCTTTTCAGCAAGCATTTCCGATAACCCTTGCACAGGCGGAAACAGGATCAGCTCTGAGCTGTTCACAAACCGAAAGAAGAGATGCATTCAGCTGAGAATTTCATTACAAAGGATGAATCTATCAACCAATACTTCAAGTCACCTCTTTTTTCAGTGACTTAAAATCACATGGCGAGATTCCCAGCAGAGATACAGATGCCTCCGGGAGTTTTCAGGCAACTACTGCCATTGTTGAAAGTCAATGGAATTCACAGAGCTGCCATTTAACCCCAAGTCCTTAACCGTTCTCTACAGATTTGCTCCGTAAGCATGTCCGAGAGCCTTAGCTTTCACAACACCCAATTGTTTACACCTGTCTCCTGTAAGCCTGGAGTGGGTTCACAGAAGAGTTTTTTCCGTGCCTTCGGGGCTGTGGCTTTGCTCTCAGAGCTACAGAAAACACAGTGGTCACCTTTCTCCACTGAGACGCATCCTAAGCCAGGGTGAGGACCACCTCTTCCATTGTCTGGGAAAGAGACCTGCTTCTTGGGGTGGGGGCTGACTGATACAGTGACAAGGTCATGGGGTTTTAAGCAATGGCATCACATTGGAAAGTCCTTCTCACTCAGATTCAGTGATTGCCTTAACGCTGAAATTGTCTTCCTGAATCCCATCCAGAACTGCTCTCTGAGATAGTGAGGTCTGGAAAGAGGGGGGAGTTTTTATATCAGCTTTCTTCCTTGCAAAAAGTGCTCAGGCTGATCTCTCACTACCCTGGCTGCCTTGTTGGCTCTTTTGAGCATGACCATGCCATTAATCTCACCCTCTGAATAAATACCTACTGGTTATTTGTAGGTTTTCCCACTCTCATATGGAAACTCCTTTCCATCGAAGGAGACATGGTTGTTTATTGACCAGTGGGTTTACTTGAGATTTTTAAAATTCTTGCAACATACTCAATTAACTTTGAAACAGTCATGTTACATTTTTGTAACAATGACAAACTACTTCCTGAGCAAAACAATGAGATGTCAGCATATTCACAATATTTCAACATTATGTGCTAATTCATTTGTATCCACAATGTTGTTTCTAGAAAAAAAATAGTAGGACAGCATAATGCAAAGGGTACTTTGATTTATTTTTCTTTCTATTTTTCCTCTTTTTTTTTTTTTTTTCTTTTTTGTTAAATATATTCCAGGGCACACCCTGTGTCAGTCTTGATAATTCAGATATGAGACCAATTTGCTTCTCAAGATGGGAGGTCAGGATGAACAAAGAGAATATCCATAGTTCAAAAACAAGGCACTATCCTTCTTTTGGAAGGAGAGCAGCATCAGCAGAGCTATGGATGTGAGTCTTGTTCCATTTATCCTTTGCTACTGTGTTCCAGACTGTTATCACCTTTCAGTTACTCCTCTGGAGCTTAAGTCCAGGAGACAGATTTAATTCCCCAAAAGTTTAGGAAGTATCCGTATGATCCAATTTTCTTCTGGATGACTGGTTACATTAAAACATGAAAGGGCATCATGCAAATATGCCCCTGCATGGACTTGCTCCGGGCTTTCTTAGCAGAGGGACCCACAAGTAAATGAGCTGTCGATGAAGATTTCTTTCCCAGCTATGGGCTGCGGCACACTCTAGTTGAGTGTTGTTCCCTGTGCGCTGCTAGAGAAAGAGCAAACATCAGTCACCCAGACCTCGATGTGCAGCACCCTTCAGAAGCACTGCAGTAAAACCCCACTGCCTGAATTCCTCTGCTAGACCCTGCGGTCAAACGCACCTGGATAATGTAGGATGTGCTTTTGCTTCACTTCTGTTTTTATTACCATGACCAAAAACTGTCGTCTTCTACTCAGTACCTTAATTTACACAGAAGGAACAAATCCAACTAACCAACCCACTATAAAAATGTACCCATGAGCTAAGAAGAATTATCTATGGGAAGTCTCTTTTGAAGAGCTCCATTTGGGAAAACCTTTTAAGAGAGTCTTCAAAGAGAAAGTCTTCGGGAGAAGATAATGGTGAAAGGAAGGAAGAAGGCTCAGCTGCAATAATAGGAGCCGAAGAATTCCTCCAAAAGTTATTACTGATCATTGCTTCCAGGAAAAAAAATCCCCTCTGGATAAATTTGGCTTTCTGGAAAAATGTTTAAACTTAGCACATCCGTTTTACTGGTGCTTTGCTTTCCAGCATAGATAAAAGGTAATGACTGACGTGAACTGCATGAAATCTTCTCACTTCTCCACACCTCTGGAAAATATGCTGGGCTCTACTTCCTTCCCAGCTTTGGTGAGGCCCACATTTTCACCCTGACATAATCTTTCCCATGTGTTCAAAAAAATGAAGGTCTCTTTGTATCTGGAGAGTAATCAAGTACGCACATGCCCTGAAGATGTAAAGTCAATTTGTGTCTAAGGAAGATCTGCTGGAATTTAGGAGCAATTCTTGGCACGTATTTTCAGCCGTTGATTATACATCTGCCTTTATTTCTTCCTGATGAAACACCCCAGAAATCAAGTGCATTAGCCAAGTGCCAACGCACCAGCCCTTGCACACATGAAGCATCTCAGACCTTCTGCTTACAGCTGTACCCTGGGTCTGAGTCAAGCAGCCAAAGAGCAGGTTGTTGCAGCCCAAAAATTGTGAGAGAAGCTCATTCAAGTGGAGACAATGCTGATGGTCAGCTAATGGCTTGGAAGAGAGCTGTTTCTGCTAGTTGGGTGGAAGCCTTGGTGCAAAACACTTGTAGAGAGCATGAAATTAAGCTCCACTTGGCATAAGAGGTCTTTTGGGAACGAAACAGTATATCCCAGACTGAAAGACTGGCTTGGCATGATCCCAAGCTGTCGCAGCTAGCCTCCACACTAGCCCCATGAAGGGGATGTTACTGGAGCTGTGGTTCTCTGTTTGCCAATGGATGCGAGAAAACAAGGCAGTAGATGCACAAACCAGCAAGGTTAACCACACCGTACTGCCTTCACCCTCCTCCCTGGGCACCCACGGCTCTTGAGAAAACCAGCCCTCAGCCCAGGTGGAAATTAAGCTGGTGACAAATGAGATCATGGGACAGGAAATGTAAGGGCAATGCATGTGCCTCTGCAAGCTCCTTTGAACTGTGAAGGTATTTAGTTAGCGTTTCAGGCACCATTTATTTAACTTGCACGTGTGGCTTTGTCTTCGTTTGCTTTTCCTCACTGAGCATCACCCCTGCAGTTAAACTATCAGTTTCTGGGATATTTACAATCAGAGGAAATAAAAGCACCCCTAAAACAAAAACGTTAAGACCTGTATCCTTTTACACCAGGGTCGATATTCTCTCAATCCCCCTCTTTCTCTGCCAGCTGAAATGCACGAAAAAGAAAGGCAAAGAAGCAACTGCCTCCCATCCGTAAGAGTACAGTAAATCTATCGCAACAAAGGGCCAAGGTCACCACTTTCAAGAAGAATTTCTTTGCCTTTCACATGCAAGCCGAGGTTCTTCATCTCTGTAGTGATGACAAAACCTGCCCTCGGGCTGCAGGAGCTCTGCAATTCGAACTGGGGGAACCGGGGATTCTGAAATGGTCAGGCTTTATCCTAATTTAGAGGATATGAAATGCAAGAAAAAGCATTTGTAGCACAGGAATGAACCAGTCGTCTTTGTTTCTGTTTTCCCCAGATTCCCTACTCAGAGCTAGATACGTGGGGAGGACTTCTGAATGTCTCGGCCTGCAGCCATCTTAGAGCCCTCCATTTCTGACAAAATCCTTTAAAGGAAATATCGAAGGCCACAGTATGAGGGAAGATTGGCACCATCCAGTGTTGCTCCGTCCACTAGTTAAAGAAGCTTCCCAAAAATCTGAATTCAATTTCCAGGATGCTGAATGGTTGCTCGCCTGGTGACAATGTACCAGCAGCTTCATAAGCTTTTTATTTTCCGTTAAGAAACCAACTGCCTTGGATTTTGGATGAGAATTAAAACAACCCAGCTCCCTCTCACTGTTTGTTCATTGTTCGTAAGCTGTTCTACATTTGTCCTGTTCAGTGAGCTATTGTTCCACAGGGGCACTGCAAACCTCTGCGAGCACAAACTCAAACCACATTGTAAATAGCACATGGCTTTGTTTAATCCAGAGCGAACCCCTCGGCTTCAGCTGGAGAGGCACTCACAGCAAAGTGACCTGGCTAGTTTATCACCGCCGTTAGATATTGCCCACTGTATTCCGGTGCCAGGCCATTGTTTGCCCTATTTGTATTTTATTTTTGAAAACACAGCAACATGAAATGCTTCACCACACTGGCTTGTCACAGTTACAAGGATGCTTTAAGGGTTTCCATCCACTAGTTAAAACAGCATTGTCCTATTAGGCTCTGCTAGCAGCTGCTCCCGTCATTCCAGCCTCTAAACGTAGGCTGCTGATGCCCTCTGCTGCTGCATTGCTGTCGGGTTGAGGCCTTTTTGTTCTTTTTGTAGAGAGCGAGATTAAGCTACTCGGTATCATTTTATCTCCTAATAAACATGTGTGTCTTGTCAACAAGCTTTTGCGAATACTTCCCAACTCAGAAATCTACTACCAGGCAGCAGAGCAAACTGTTCATCACAGTGCTCTCCCCCCTGAGTTTAAACTGTAAGTTTTATTTTTTCTTTTTTAAAAGATAGCGTGCTGTGTCAATATTTCAGTGATTCATATAGTATCATGGGAACGGAGAGGCGGGCATCAGATCCTCTAATTCCAGTAAAACTCACAGAAACCAGTCTGGGTTGCCACACTGCCCTCAATATACGTTGTACACTTATATAAGGTTACTATTTGAAAGTTTTCTGTACTAGGGAGGCATATCATGACAATTCTGACTGGTGCTGTGCACCCTTTGCTCACCTACACCTGCACTGGGAGGGAGTAGCCACCGCTCGTGTGCTTGTATATGCACCAGGAACATATATGCATGTCCATATATTTGTGTATATGAGGAGGGCTATGAAGATGATCAAGGGACTGGAGCACCTCTCTGATGAGGAAAGGCTGAGAGACGTGGGTCTGCTTAGCCTGGAGAAGAGAAGACTGAGAGGAGACCCCATCAATGCTTATCAATATCTAAANTGTGCATGGCACACAGCATGGGGATTCCTGCACACACACAAGGAAGTTATTGTATGGAGCTGCAGAGAGCCAGGTCATTGCTCTGCTGGTGGAAAGGAAACCACAGCAGTCAGTGGTCCCCCACTCAGAGGGATCAACTTGTCTGACCCCCAAAGAAGGACAGCAATGGGGCAAAGAGTTAAAAAAAAATATTTCTTTCTTCTCTGTGGATAAGCAAGCCTGGCCAGCACAGAACACAAAGTTAGCATCTCTCTGCAGCAATGGGGGGAAGTTAGCTCTGTGTGATGATCCTGTAGCATTGTCACCCATTTCGATTTGAGCAGCTAGCCAAAATTTGGGGACAGACATACTGTTTCCATTAGGAGAAGTAATTGATGAAGAAATCAGATATTTCTCTGATGCACTCCTATTTTTCTACAGAGAATGTACAAAGCCCTATTTCCCTTCCCCCATTGTGTTCAACCAGCAGGAGACAAGACTTTTCCGTTCAAATCTCCAAAACGTTTTTCAGCTTGTACTCTTCCTGAAGACTGTTTTAACCCTTTTCCTTATGGATGCATTGCAAATGTGGCTTTGGCTTTCTGCGGCCTTTCTCACCAGCTTTTCCACCCACATGTCTGCATTGCTCCGAGTGCCTTTTGACGGGCAGAGGATGTACTCACTGCTCCCCCAGCAGCGATCCATTCCTGGCAGCTCAGCACTGCGCCTTTATGAGGCATTGCCTCCCAAAAAATGTGCCATCACAGCTGCTGGCATCATCCTCCCTCACTTCATTCCAGCACCGTTGGCTTAAACACATTTAAAAATAGGTTGTTGCTACCAAGTTTTTTCAACTGGACTAAGTTAAGCTGCAGGCACACAAGCAACTTGGTCATCAGACCTTCAGGGGTGAAAACATGGGCAGACAGCAATGGGGAGCCAGGGGTGGCTGAAGATGGTGCTCAAGTCCACTGTCAGGGCTGAACCGAGGAGAGTATGTCTGTGCACAGTCTCCTCCCACCATCTGCCATGCATGGACACACACACAGTTTGGTGGGACAATGTCAAGGTCCACACATTTTGCATTTTGCCCTTGGTGCAGCAGCCTGGCTGCAGGGTGCGGGCTACTGACCAGCCCTGCATTTCTTGGACGTGGCAGTGTCCTTGTTGCTGTCAGCTGCGACTGAAAGGAGCTCCCTTAAGGGCTTTTTTCTCTTTCCCCTGAACAAAGGATGGCTCTCCGCCTCCTTGGTATGAGATCCCACTCCAACCCTAGCAGTACATTTTAGTAGCACTTCAAGCAGGATGCCTGAAGAAGCGTTTTCTGTCAGTGCTCAGTCCCTGAAATACAGATTTCCTCTTGTTAGCAGGTACTAAATTAAAAGGTGATAACCAGGTGGAGAAAGCAACCTGGAGAGATGATTCCTCCCTCCAGACATGAAGAAATCTGCCCCCATAGAAGAAAACAAGATCTTAAAACAAAGCAGAATAAACAAACCTTCCCTCACTTCTACACACTGCACACAGCTGTAAATTCTGTGCTTTCTGAAGAAGGTCATGGAGTCCATCTGCTAATGGGTTTCCTGCCTGAGGGTATTTACAGGGAGAGTACGTTTGATGGACAAGGGCCATCACGGGTGAAAACAATTTGACAGCGCAGAAGATGAAAGCGGAGAGTGACCAGAAGCAGCTCAGAGCAACAGCATGTCCTTTGAGGACATGTCATGGCAACAGCTCGGACACTGCACATTTCTGGCAACTACGTTTGAACAAAGAAAGATGCTTGAAGAAACGCAGCTGACAAGGGCTGACATGAAAATGGCATGGCACAGAGCACAGGGGAGGGAGGGAGGAGGAGCAGGCACACGCAGTGCTGTGCTAGGGTAATAAGGAAGCCTGCAGCTAAGGAGATACAATTTTCAGGTAAATAAAAAGCAGGTTTATAAGGAAACTGGCAAAATCTTCTAAGATTATGGAAAGCAATAAAGAATTGATCAAACCTGTCCCTTTTTTTCCTCTTTTTGACCGCTCACATCAAAAGATGGATGTATTAAGAGCTGGTGAAAGGGGCCATATGGAAGAAGTGCACAAGGGATTTTTTTTGTCCTTCAGAGCAGAGGAATTGCACACTCTGAGAGTCACAAACTGGCTCTTAATGTTCACATTATCTACCTATTCATCTATCCACTATTTGAAACTGCTTTGATCATCCTCTCTTACCCTGTGTCCCTGCACTCCCTCTCCTGTCTGTGCCACGAGCGGCTCCGTCAGCAGGACTACAAATTGCAGTAAGCATCAGGACTCCACGTGTAAATGACAAATCCTAACTGTTTGCTGAAGGCAGAGGCAGTGGTTTCTTGTAAGAAGAGGTTTTGAAATCTACTTAGTGAATCCTGCTTTACTTGGCTATACTGGCACATGCTTTCCTTAGCCACGCATCCATATAAAGGACGTACAGTGACGAGTACAGGACCTGCCCCCCTGCAATGCAGAGGACTTATCTGACATAATTCTGCAGTGATTTTTAAACCCCATTAAGCCGGCAGTCATGCCACTGCCAGGTGTGAAGCTTGCATGCTTGACTCCGTGCTTTGATGCAACCCAAAGCTGGACAAACGAGCTTGTTGCTTCACTCCTCGCAGCCCCAGCGCAGTGGGCAGCAGTGAAAACAATATTGTACAAGGAGATCTCACTGTCGCTCTACGCTTGGCAAGTACTTTCAGGCTGTTTCTGTCACTGCTTGCAAAATGGTTGGGTTTTAAGGTTTTTCTTTTGCTTGCAATAAACTCACGCAGCTGGCAACTTATTTGCCTTTCTCATGTTTCTCCCCATAGTACAAGCATTGTTTTGCCCTTCCTCACAGGCCACTCTGTTTCTCATTAGTCTGTTTTTGTCTCTCATTTTATACATGGCAACTAAGCTTCATTACCATTACACTTTCAGTTCTCGTCATCACCTCTTTTCTGCTTTACTACTGCATAAGACGCCATTAGGACAGTGTGATATAGCTTCATCACAGGCTCCATAGCATGTGTGTTTTAGATGCATCACCTCTCTGTCTGCAATAGCAAGGAGCATCAGATGCCTGAACCAAGATTTCCAATTTCTTTGGGAATTTGGGCTGTAGATGATTCGATGTGTGGATTGTTTGGTGGATAAGGAACTGGCTGGATGGTTGCATCCAGAGTGTAGCAGTCAATGGCTCAATGTCCAGATGGAGAGGGGTGACAAGCGGTGTCCCTCAGGGATCCGTACTGGGACCAGTGTTATTTAATATCTTTATTAATGATATAGGCAGTGGGATCAAGTGCACCCTAAGCAAATTTGCAGATGACACAAAGCTGAGTGGTGTGGTTGATGTGCCAGAGGGACGGGATGTCATCCAGCGGGATCTGGATGAGCTGGAGAGGTGGNAGAGAGTTGGGGTTGTTCAGCCTGGAGAAGAGAAGGCTCCAGGGAGACCTTACAGCGGCCTTCCAGTACCCGCAGGGGGCCTACAAGAAAGCTGTTCGCAAGGACATGTAGCAACAGGACAAGGGGCAATGGTTTAAACTAGAGCAGGGCAGGTTTAGATTAGGCATTAGGATGAAGTTCTTTACAACGAGGGTGGCGAGACACCGGCCCAAGTTGCCCAGAGAGGTGGTGGAGGCCCCATCCCTGGAGACATTCAAGGCCAGGCTTGATGAGGCTCTGAGCAAACTGATCTGGTTGAAGATGTCCCTGCTGACCGCAGGGGGGGTTGGACTAGATGGCCTTTAAAGGTCCCTTCCACCCAACACATTCTGTGAGGGCACAGGTTCCCTTCCCACAGAACAAGGCAGGGAGGGAGGCGCTGGTGTCACACGTGGAGCAGGGGTGCACCCAGGAGGGAGGCTCAGCCGCGGGAGTGTGCCAGCTCTCTTCACTCCCGCAGTTCAGGCAGAGCAACCGTGCTGCATTTTCCAATGTGCAAAATGAAAGCTCCCAAACCTCATAGGCAGGCAAAAAGAAGAAGCAACAATTTGGCATGCTGAAACCATGGCCATGGAGAAAAAGTAACCGAGGCAACCCAGCTAGCAGTGAAGGACAAGGTAAAATGCCCAACAGAAGTTTTAGAAAAATGTTGGGGAAGTCAGTTTCCTCTCTTCCTTTTCATGCCACCCTGAAACTGGAGTAACCAACAGGTGCTTGCCATGTGCTCTGCACAGCCATGATCCTGATGCACTGTGTGACTAGCAGGCTATCTCCTTCCCTGTGCTCATAGAGCTGTTTCCCAGATTAAGTCTGACAGGCATTTCAGTCTTCTGATCTCTTCTCATCACTGAGAATAACTCTGAAGAATGAGGCTTCAAACAGGTGTTGACACTTGCTGTGTCGTACAAGTTTCCCAGGTTAAACAATATTGAAGGAAAGTCTTTTGAGTATTTTCCATTAGCATGAGCCGCTACTGGGCAACTCCATCATTTTTCGTATGTAAGAGCTAAAAGCTTGTGTGCAATTCATTAACATTATGCATTTATTTATATGCTTTTTTTAAACAAAACAGGTAAGAAGAGTTCATGTCTGTCATGTTAGAAGCAGTCGGTTAAGAAAGCACCTTTCATCTTACACTGAGATTTAGGTTGGGATTTTCAAAATGACCCTTGGGAAACAGGCACCAAAGATAGTCTTTAAAGGTATTTAGATACTGGAAATACCTGGATGATAAAGCACATTAATTTTGAAATGGCACGTGATGTCTTAAAGGGTGTCTATAGAATGAGGGTGTCTTCTATGGCATTCTTTGTTCGTTTCTTAATGACTTCATGATCTGACATGCAAACAGACAAGGAAGTCGTAGGCTGCCACCAGAAAACAGCTTTAGGAAGCCAGAATTGCCCTCTGTCCATCTCCTTGCCTAGGCACCACTGGCTGCCCATCCTGGACAGTTCAGTTACCCAGTCAGAGGTCACAGCCTAATATTTGGAGGAGGGTTGTCAAACATAGCATCCTATACTGGGAGATGCGAACAGGGCCCTTTGTCTGCCTTTGTACCCCTTTTAGAGGAGACAGTCGCAGCAAGCAGATGGCTGCAATCTTCCATTAGCTGAACTTGAGCCATTCTAACTCTGGACATAAAGCAGGCTCTGCTCCTTGATGCAAACGCCATCCCAAGGTGCAGTGGCTCTGCGGACATTTTCCACAGAGAATCTCATCTTGATAATGAACAATTTAATGGTCATTTTAGATTTCTTTCCTTTATTTTCTTTTTTCCAAAAGAAAGCAACTGCTGCCATACTCGCTTGATTAGAAAATATAAATCCCTGAAATTTGCTTATGTCTTTGAGATGTGGAAAAGTTGGGCAATTAATTAAGTAAAAAAAGACTTGTCAAGTGGCTCTTCTCTCTGGGATTTATTTTATTTTGTTTTTTCTTTATAACTATCAGCTTCCACATTCACCTGACTATAGGGGAATGTCCCTTTGGGAGTGCTGTAGTCCTGGTCCTGTGGGATGTCAGCCCTGAGTAGGTTACCAAGGACTCAAAATCTACAAATCCAACAGGGTACAATGAACTTCACATGAAGTCTCTTTGTAAACAGTATCTAAGGCATAGGATAACCCTACCCATGGACTTCTAAATTAAGTCCAAAAAGAGATAACGCTGTCCTCCAGAACAAACTGGGATGTGAACCCACCAAAAACCCATGTTCCAGCAAGTGCTGGATGAATTTCAGCTTAGGTACATAAACTCTTCCATATACCTGTATCTCAGGGCCAACCAGAAACATATTTGGGGGGAAGAAGAGAAGAGGAGGTAGCTGTAAACACAGTCATAAACAGGCCTTCTCTGTGGTGGCCAAAATATGTGCTGTCCATCTCCAGAGTTGTCTGTGGTCACCATGGGCAGTCAGCATTCACCCAAGGTAGTGCTGGGCTTGAGAGGTCAGAGAAAAGCTTCATATGGCAAGTGTTAGGTGGTTGTATTTATTTCTATTTGAAGGTAGGCACTTAATTAAGTGCTCCTTAAAGAAACAGCTACATTTACCAAGCTGCCTCCTGTACAGCTTGGTCTTGGAAAGCATTTACAGTTTGAAATCTAAAAATAGAGTTTCACATCAATGATTCCTTTGTAACTTGTGAAATTAATAACTGCAAGTTAATAAAGGCTAACTCAAGTCTCCCTCAAACAAGAATGTCAGGTCTGGTTTTAATCATTAGTTAGGTCTAGACCAAGAATATTGTCTAATTGCAACCCAGATGCAGACAACGCTGGGGTCACAGTCGGAGGGTCTGCGCGAGTTGCAGGTGAACTTGGAATTACAATTTGCACACCTCTCCTTCCTCCAGTTTTTAAGCAGTGTGAGATGGAAGTTTCATTCTAAAATTATAAATGCTTGAGCCACTCTATGCCAAAATTAAGCTTTCTGATAGTAATCTTTTTCGTTTGCCTTTACAACCAGAGAGAGACTACACAAGTGAGTTACACATATTCACAATTTACTCGATTGTGAACCAATGTTCTAGACTTGTTTTCTCTGAATTTCACATCAAACACTCAAAGTGATTTTTTAGAAGATCAAAATTGCTGTGAATGGAGAGAAGCCTCGTGTTAACCCAAAGGGTTTACACAATCAGTTTATAATGATTATTTGCCTTCATGGTGTCTGAGCCACAGTCCACTACAACATGTAAAGCACAGCCCTACCTTTAACTTCAGTGGGGCTTAACTACACTCAAATTTAAACCACAAAATCATTGCCTTACCATTTTTTCCCCCGTCACCTGTACTTCATCCAATTCTCAGTGAAAGAAGCGGGAGTCTGCACCTGCCCACTAGCTCTTGGATTGGAGCTTTCAAAAATGATAAATTATTTGCCCACCTTTCTTTTTTTTTTTCATCTAAACCAAACTTTCAGATTAGAGGTCTGTAATTACATATGCCAAAAAGTGTGTGCATTTTCTGTCATTATGGCCAAGTCAAGGGGACTGTTAGCTGCCTTATGCCTTTGTTTTGGTTTTTTTTGCAAGGTAAATCTCTACTTTTCTACCAGTCATCAGACATTCATAATCAAAGAATGAAGCACTGAGCTTTAAATAGAGCTAGCATTAAATTAAAAGCATGACTCAGAAGAACTCTGAAGAGATACTGCATACTGCTTGACCTGGTTCACTTGTCAGACATTATCCCTCATGAAAGGTGGTTTTCATAAGGAGAGTCAGCAGGCTTTGCCTAGAATCTTTTCTTTTTCTTCTTTTTTTTTTAATAAGTATGGTCTTAGTTCTTCAAAGTTCTTCTTTTGAGAAAAGTACAAATTTTCATAAAATCAAACTACTATTTCTAAGTTAGGCAATGGGTATTAGAAAATAACAAGTATATCAAAAAGTAAGTGAAATTAACATTATGTATCATACTGGTATGTGGTTAATGACATTGTATATGGTCAGCAGTGTAACTGCAATTTCTAAGGCTCTAAAAGCAGTAAATTGCACACCTTCATTCAAAGATGTCAGGCTCTGAAATCCAGGGACATTCACTACTACAGAGGTACTGAGTTGTTTTAACTCCCATAAATCTACTGTATATGAAAAAATTCAGCAGGAGGGCAGACCTAAGTCTGTACAGGTCTTAAGTGTAATTGCAACAGTGGGATGTGCTCTGTGTGTTCTTTCCAGAGGCTTTTTCGGATTCTCCTTTAGACTGCCTGAAAATAAAAAGTGAATATAGAGTATTTCAATGAACTGTTGGATGGATGTTGACTTCAGATCAGTATTTGTAAAATCCTGTCATATTAAAAATATGACTAGTCATTATCCAGTATATTGTGCAGAGCAATTCAAGTGTTTTTTTTACTGCAGATACACAGAGAATATGGCAAAGAAAAATGTCCAAACAAAATTCTACATCTTTACATTTCCAACTGTCCAGTTTCAAGGAAAGCCTCAAATCAGAATCTGAATGCTTTGATAGTCTTTTTGTTTTTTTTAATAGCTGTCATCCCAAACAAGCCTTAAATACAGACATCTTGTCCTTTCATCGTCACAAAATCTGCCCAATGCCAGGACCCTATGATCATCCAGCTGTTTTCCAGTGCTGCCTCGTACCTCACAAAAATCTCAATCTTATTAAAAAAAAATTGTGCACGCAGCATAGAGCTGGTCTACATATTGCAATTTTCATTAGTCGATGGGTGTCATCTGGCTAAAAGGCCAAACTATTACTTGGAATCTCACTTTATGGCTTTAATAACTACTTTTTGATGGTTAGCAACATGAAGGTGGTGTTTTCTAGGCCACCAAAACAAAGAAGGATTAGCAAGACTGTCCCCAGGGTTATGGGTGACATCGGATGCGGAGCAGACCCTGCTCATTGCCACTCAAATGCTGCCACCAGCATTCAAGCATAACCACCCACCAGCCTGAAGGGAAGGGAGATGCAGGAAACTGCAGAGGACTCAGCCGCTAACAATGTACTGGGTTGAGGACCTTGACCAAAGAGGTTCATTGGCCTGATGAAGATCCACCAGAGTCAGTTGGCCTCATTTGTCTTGCTAAAAGTCTGTGAGAAGAACAGCCCCAGTTGGCATGGTCTAAGATAGATTGGTGCTGTGCAGAGATGCCCTACTCACACCGAACCCCTTGACCTTGTATTTAACTGCACTGAGTGAAGAGGGATGTTAGCAAGCCACCTCTCCATGGTGTTTTGCTTTCTACTGCACCACATGCCCTGCAGGTACATCCTTAGACTACTAAGCTCCTGGTTTTGTTCACCTTATGGTATCGATTACACAGCAAAGAGTCGGAGGGTTGACCTTCCACCAGTAGTCTCTGGATGGAAAAATCGAATCACACAAGCAAGAATCTGGTGCAAACCATGAAGTACTTTTTTATTCTGACATATTACTGGGAGGTTGTAGAATTGCCACTTCCTGCGATCATAATGCATCGTGAATCTTTGATAACCAAAATTATGACTAAAGGAAAGGAGGGGGAAAGTTCATTCTACAACAATGCACTGATGGCATCTATTTAGCCTTGTTTCAGTTACAATGAGTAAAACAAGAAACAATATTTTGAAAATGTCTAACTAAAGGCATGTACTTTAGTATGAAATTTTGTATTACAAACATAACACATAATTCTGACTGACCACACTGATTCTTTCACAAAGTCAGAGATCAGTGCTGCAAATACAGTCACGGTACCAGAGTAGTTGATGCCTATCCCAGAGATTATGTAGAGAATAATTTGAGGAAGCAATCTCTTCTGCTATGGAACCTCCCTTCATGTTCAGCAAAGGACCTTTACATGTATTAGAATTAAATTACATCCTCACATTTATTCACTTACAGGTTGGGACTTTCCAAACTGCTCAGCAGTGACCTGATTTTGCTGCCTTTTTTGAGAGGGGATCTTATCAATATATAAAGGGAGGGTGTCAAGAGCATGGGATCAAGCTCCTCTCTGGTGCCTGGTGACAGGACAAGGGACAATGGACACAAACTGGAAAACAGGAAGTTCCATCTCAACATGAGGAAAAACTTCTTTCCTTTGAGGGTGGCAGAGCACTGGCACAGGCTGCCCAGAGAGGTGGCGGAGTCTCTTTCTCTGGAGACATTCAAAACCTGCCTGGATGCGTTCCTGTGCCACCTGCTCTGGGTGACCCTGCTCTGGCAGGGGCTTGGGATAGATGATCTCCAGAGGTCCTTCCAAACCCTGACATTCTGTGATTCCATGATTCTGTGATTTCAGCACAGACATTGGTAGGGGACAGCTAGAATAGCTACGAGACCTTCAGAAAACCCCCTTCATATTGCGCTGAGTGATGAAGGCATGATTTCCTCTCTCACTACAGAAAGGAACATTTGAGGTTTGTATTTTGTTCATTAAGGGCAAAAAGGAATGAAGAAAAATAACTCTTTTAGAGAAAAATAAGATCAGAGCAACAGTCTTTCCAGTGTTAAAATGAATCTCCTTTGCTTTTCAGATTTCAGCACAAACAGTATGTTATTCAAAGGTGGTAACCTCCAGCCTCACACCCTCATCGTTGTCTGCCTCCTCCTGCCTATGTCAGTGTGCTGTGCTTTATCATCTTCCTTGCACTCTGAGATAAAATAATTTTATCTGGAGGCACACCTAGTTAATCCTCAAACTTGTCACATAAAATTTTACCCTTAGATCAGTCCCATTTGTTGTCTTCTCTCTTTTGGTTTCTATAGTTAAAGTGCAGATGCCTTATTACTGCCCAATCTAACACCACCCTGCTTTAATCAATACTGGCATGATCCCTTCATTTTGACTTCAAATTATTGCCGCCGTCTTTCAATTCCTTATTAACCTCTGTGTCCACTTTATTTCTTTCTGAAGGGATGATTCAGGCAGATCTAAACTCTTTCCTTGCAAGCATTTACCCTTGTCAAGGAACTCTGTACTGGATTTTCTCCATTCAAGTTCTCCATCTCATCAGACGACTTCGCATGACTGCCTTAGAGCTCCCAGTGCTTGAAATGGCAAACCTTTCATAAACACCTGATATTGTCAGAAGGACAGTCACAGCCAGACCCGATCACGTGAAAAATCTCCCCACCTCCCACAGGACCTGAAGTACACCCCCAGACAATTATTTGAGCAACCTCATCTGTATCCACTGGCATCTACAACTGCCAGACCTTCATCTGGTCTGCTTATCCTCGTTAGACATGAGTACTCCACCTCAAACATGGTGCTTTCAGCTCATAGGTCTCTTTAGTGCTTTATCATCCTGGATGCCACCAGTCAGGCTGATGGCATGGCTTCTACCACACTCCCACCACCAGCAACCAGCAGAGACAAAAGTCCACATACATAACATGTTGCATTTAGGAGAGACCAAACAGCTCCATCCTAGAATACCAGAAGAATTGCCACATGAGATTGCACATTCCACAGTGAGGATTTTAATAAAACTGTACAATCTGAGCGATGATGCCTGGATGGAGTGAAGCAAACACAGGATCGGAGTCACTTGCTCGAGTGTGTGTGTCTGTTACATGGATCAGCACACCAGACCCTCTTTATCATCAAAGTCATGTGAATGAGTCAAAGGCAGTCCTCTGGCACAGCAGACGAGGTATCCAGGAGACAGGTAAGCCATTAATGCTAGTTTATTAAACAGGGATGAAATCTCATCTGGAACAGCCTCTACAGTCGAACCATCTGTGTTCAAAGAGATGCTAAAACTGGAACAGATACGGGGCTGGACTGCTGGGATGGCCAGGGGAGGAGGCAGCGCCGTTGCAGAGGATATGTGAAAGGCTCGCTTAGCATATCAAAGTCAGCATTGAGAGGGAGTGCGATTGATCTCTAAAAATACACCAGTGGGTAAACCTCAGGGAGGAAGGGTGGCTATGAAGCTAAATGACAGTATTGGCACAGTAACAAAAGTGTATAAGCTATCAACAAATACCTCAAATCTGATGGTTCCTACACATCAGAGCCAGAAGATTCCCTCCAACAGAGGCAATGAAGGGCAGAAATTGGAAAATTGGCATGTGACAAATGAATTGCAATGATTATATGACAAAGTTTGACAAGATAATCTGTCACGTCCCCTATCTTTTTTAACCTTACTATTGACTGCTATTGATCATGTTATATTGTTTTATTTCATCTATTCATGTATCTTTCAGCTAAAGTCATGATGGTTTTGACCGCCAATTAATTTGGGACACTTTATCGTAGTTATCTAGGTTCCTGAAGTATCAGCCTTCAGCCTTACACCCCATATAAAACTGTGAAGGTTGATAAACTAATTCTCCTAGGAAAAAGTGCATGCAACAGAATTCTTCTCACAAAAATAATTTTAAAAAATTAATGATTTTGCATCATATTTCATTGAATACAATACATCAAGTTCCTTTATGATTTAATAAGTTCTGAACCTCTTTTAATTCACATTTTTGTACCAGAGTGTTCTTTTGAAACAAATTTTAAATGTTCCAGTATAACAAAAATCTTAATTATTCTTTTTGGCTTTTCTAAATTAGGTTGAACCTTCAATCTTTGTTACATTAATTACAAAGTCATAAAATCCTTAGGTCAGCAGAAAATTTTGATTTTCAAATACTTTTAAAAAACAATTCAGTCAGATCAATAATGTAATTGATGCATTAATAATTTTTTACAAGACATTTCACTTGATACCACAAAATAATTAAAAAAAAAAAAAAAAGGAATTAAAATAACCCACACGTGGCATAAATAGCAGGTTTCTAAGGGTAATTATAAACAGAAAACCAAAACCAAGTAGATGCACTTTTGCTGCAATTACAGAAGTTAGTTATTGACCCTATACTGTGTAACATGTTGTCAATGATCCAGGGAAAATACATAAAATTGTTAATGTTGAGCTTGGCAAGTGACAGCAAGATAGCGAGAACAGTAAACAATGGAGAGAGAACACATCACTGAGTGAGAACAACCTGAATTAGCCTTGGCATACACCAAGGGTACACTTTCGTCTAGGCAGATAAGTATAAAACTGTACATGTAAGATAAATAATACAAAGTAAACACACAGGATATGGTATTTCTCTCATGGGAAGCAAAGATTTTAAAGGATTCAAGGATGGATAATTTCCACGTCATAATCTGCAAATGTTAAATATAGCCAGAGTACTAATGGGAATTTTGGGTGCGTTCACAGGGAATATTGAATAGGGATGGGGATGCTAAATGCTTCTGTGTTTATCACTGGGGCAACCACTACAATATTGTGTCTGCTTCTAGTATCAGCAGGTAAATAAGGATATTGATAGTGTGGAGAAGATTGGAACATAACTGCAAAGAGCTTTAATGCTGACTGAAGCATAGGAAAATTATGATTAAGGGAGAGAGAAAGGCTTGGGAAGATTCAGGTCTTCAGCCTACTCATCTCCACAGAGCACAGACGTTTATGACAGTGTTTTTCAGCTGAGCAAGCATAGCTGCAACAAGCAACTAGGAGCTGGAAGTGGAAGCAAAGTAGAAAAAGACTGAAATAATTTACCACACGCTATAATACATTTCCGTCATTGGTGATTTGCAAATCAAGAAATGAAGGCTCTTGTTAAAGGCTTGGTCTTTTTCAGGGCAGACTTAATTGATGGAAGTCCTAGCAACCATGTCAAAAGTCCCGTGAGCTGATCGCAGTGACCTCTCCTTGCATACAGTAAACCAGAGAGGCACGAAGGCTGGAGGGAAGAGGGGGCTGTAACTCCATAAAGCTGTTCTCTCTATTTTCCTATCCCTTTTGACACTCCCTTATCACGAGTCCTGCTGGGAATCAGTTGTGCATTCCTAGAGTGACCTTCCTGGCTTGGAAACCACCCTGCAATTCTCCTGCCCTGACCCTGGAGGCAACCACGACCCTCATACAGCAGGAGGTCAGCTCATCTCTTATCCCTCTCAAGACAGGTCTTCTGATTCTCAGATATGTTCACAGGCTTCAAAGGAAACTTCAGATCTTCTTGACAGCAAGGCAGCGTGTCGTGGCACCTTCAGCACTTCCTCGAAGGAAGATCTGATGTCTGCTGTCCCCAAGCTTTTCACTAGCACTGGTATGCTCCCAGTCTGACACATCTACTGTAAGACAGAATATATTAGACCTGAGAAGATACGCTTGTCATTGTCATATTTTAAAAGATATTTACTTCTAAGCATTGTGTAGTCTACTCAGCCTGCACACTGTCCCATATTTCCAGCTTACATGAGACTTCCCTTGATCTGGCAAACATTTTCTTCCCTCACTCGTTGGCACATATCCTAAATATAGGCTTGTTTCTTAAGAATAGGGTTTCTGTTTACTATCCCCTTCTATCCAGGCCATACATATCACCACCACTACTTGAGGCCCACGTTCCACTGCTGGAGGGTCTCCACTGTCCCAGAAATTTGGACAACATCCACTGCAAGGAGCCAAACCTTCTTCCTTAGGGATCCACAGTGACCCCTATCTCAGCATGCCCTGAGGTCTTCTCAAGTTCTTGGGTGGGCAAAGGAGACATTACAGAGTTATAACCATTTTGCTGTCTTCTACCAAGCTAGAAGTCTCTTTCTGAAGGCAGTTTTTTATTTGCCTATTTCCAGAGTTGTCTCTAATGTCAAAAATATCTTCATGACCTCCTTGGAAAACTTTGATTTATAGATATGGTAAGGAATTAATAGAAGTAAACTTTGTTTCATGAGTTTCTTATTTACACTTTTCTAAACGAAGCAGACAACATTGTCTATAGACTACTCCCTTCTTGCTTCCCCTTCCTTTGTCTTCTGTTGCATGTGTCCCCGTGTCTACTACCTCTTTTCCCACAGTACCTCCAGGCATACAGCAATTATCTGTTTGCAGAGGTGCTGTCACACTGAAAGACTAGCCTTCAGAATCAGAAAACCAAAATTATTTATCCCAAGCAATTGCATCTTTTTGTAGATTAGAACATACAATGTAATATTGGTTTCTTCTTTCCATTAATAGTTACTTCCACCCTTCAAAGTACTCTACAGCCAAGATCAA
Organism: Rynchops niger; assembly: GCA_013400035.1. Lineage (NCBI taxonomy): Eukaryota > Metazoa > Chordata > Aves > Charadriiformes > Laridae > Rynchops > Rynchops niger. Next base: position 152,000 of record VXBH01003682.1, read on the forward strand.
TCCTCTGTGTAAGAGGGGGAAGATAGTACCAGGTGACTAATCAGCTTTCTATGGATACAACCCCATGCATCGCTACAGGCTTGGGGAAGTGGGGCTGGAGAGCTGCCTGGCAGGAAAGGACCTGGGGGTTCTAATTGACAAGCGGCTGAACATGAGCCAGCAGTGTGCCCAGGTGGCCAACAAAGCCAATGGCATCCTGGCTTTTATTAGAAATAGTGTGACCAGCAGAAGTAGGGAGGTGATTGTGCCCCTGTACTCAGCACCGGTGAGGCCACACCTTGAGTAATGTGTCCAGTTCTGGGCACCTCAATACGAGAGAGATATCGAGGTGCTGGAGCGAGTGCAGAGGAGGGCAACGGAGCTGGTGAAGGGCCTGGAGAAAAAATCTTATGAGGAGCCAGTGAAGGAGCTGGGACTGTTTAGTTTGAGGAAGAGGAGGCTGAGGGGAGACCTCATCACTCAATACAACTACTTGAAAGGACATTGTAGAGTGGTTGGTGCTGGTCTCTTCTCACAGGTAATTAGCGATAGAACAAGAGGGAATGGCTTCAATCTGCAACAGGGGAGGTTTAGGCTGGACATTAGGAAAAAATTCTTCACGGAAAGAGTGGTCAGACACTGGAATAGGCTGCCCAGGGAGGTGGTGGAGTCCCCATCCCTGAATGTGTTTAAGACTCATTTAGATGTGGTGTTAGGGGATATGGTGTAGGGGAGAACTTTGTAGAGTGGGGTTGGTGGTTGGACTCAATGTTCCCAAGGGTCATTTCCAACTTGAATGATTCTAAGAGACTATGATTCAAAGCCCAACACTAAATAACTGGCCATAGTATAGGGGCTACTGACCTGGCTTTTCAACATGGACCATGTGAATAATTCACATTCTGCAAAGGAAGCCTGTTTCAAAAAGGAGAAAGTAACATGAATATCCTGGGAGGGGATCCTACTGCTTTTCTGCAGAAACATTTGAGTATAATTCGGAACCGACAGTCCTGGTTCCTGCATTAAGCACATCACATGTCCTGCTGGCACTCTAGTAATAATTGCGCCATTAAAAGTGGAAGCAAAGGACAATCTTACAGTCATAGGGGTTTAATCATGCAACAGCTGGAACATATTTTAAACAAGTCCCCTACTTTACTGAAGTTGTAGATCCTACAGTTTCTAATTAAAAACCGCCTGAATCCAGGTGCTACACTTCCTTGCGTTAAAGTTTGATCAGACTGCCCTGTGTGGGATACAAGGGAAGTCCTGTCACGCAGAAAAGAGCATCTGCTTCCCATCTATCAATATCCTATGGAAATAAGATTGCACCCCTCATTAATTCTAACTGATAAATGCCTTTGTATGCAGTCTTGGAAATTAAAAA
>VXBH01003682.1:153418-175701 GCA_013400035.1 Rynchops niger
AAAAAAAAAAAAAAACCAAACCCCACAGTCATGTGCATTATCTGAGTATTTGTAGTTGAAGATGGCCTGATTGTGCAGCTGTTGGGATTTTTCTGTAATTGAAGAACAGTCAGCTTCTTACACCTTGGAACTGGGTAAAAAAAGTGGCTATGCCACCCTTATGTTTGACCTGGTCCACACACAGAAGCTGTCTCAAAGGGCAAAGATCTACCTGCGTGTAGGCCATTATGCTCCCATAGAAAAAACATGAAAGCTGCTGCAGTTTGTGGCAGGGGGTAAGTTAGATTAACTGGAAATGGCCTTGAGCACAAGGCCTGAACTCACATCACTACACCTGCAGCTAAGTCTACTCACCTCCCTGGTGCCACATTTAAATAAAGGCTCTTGCTCCACAGCCCCTGCATATTATTATTTAAACCAGATTTATTTAGATCAAGGTTAATTTAGCTAGGTAAAAATTCAAATAATTGAAAACTAAATGTGTTCTTGAAGTAAAACTGCTTTAATTCAGAGGACTGCTGAAATGTAGCTACTTCGGTTTTACCAAGCCCACGCAAACCAGTGCATACTGGAGACCTAACACTGGTTAACTTACATGGAATCACAGAATCACAGAACGGTTGAGGTTGGAAGGGACCCTAAAGATCACCTAGTTCCAGCCCCCTGCCCTGGGCAGGGACACCTCCCACCAGACCAGGCTGCTCAAAGCCCCATCCAGCCTGGCCTTGAACACCTCCAGGGATGGGGCAGCCACAGCTTCTCTGGGCAACATGTTCCAGTGCCTCACCACCTTTACAGTAAAGAATTTCTTCCTGATATCCAATCTAAATTTACCTTCTTTCAGTTTGAGGCCATTGCCCCGTGTCCTGTCATTGCACATCCCAATAAAAATTCTGCCCCCATCCTTTCCGTAGGCCCCCTTCAGGTGCTGGAGGGCTGCTATAAGGTCTCCTCAGAGCCTTCTCTTCTCGAGGCTGAACAGCCACAACTCTCTCAGCCTGTCATGGTTCCCTACAACCATTCAGAGTCCCTACAGTCATCAAGTAGGTCATTGAAGACAGATAGTCTTAGATTCAGGAAAAGTACATGAAGTAACCAGAAAATCTGCTAGGCCCATTTTCTGATCCCTGAGTTTTCCCTGAGATCAGCAAGCACCAAAGCCAACTGAAACCATGCTCGGAGTGAAGGAGGAGATAGAGGTGATACAAGGCATGAGACTGCCTCCTTCTAGGAGCAATGAGCTATTAATTAGCCAGGCCTTAAGAAACTTCTCATTGATTTGGCACTAAGAGGGAGGCAGAAAGAGAAGTAATAGCAAAAGAAGCAAAGGGGATGCCACCCCCAGGTGCCTGTCCTGTGCAGCAGAGCGGCTGCAGGCTCCCGGTGCCACCACTGAGCAGGAGTCCTGCAGTAGGACACACGCCATGGCCAAAGCACAGCCCTAGGCTGATGGCACAACCCCCCAACCAGGGCCCGTGTTCACCTGCAGACACACAGCACCCCACTATATGGGCATGCCAGAGCCCGCGAAAAAGGCTGGACACCACATTTGTCCACCTGACAAAAACTCTTCTCCTGATATCCTATCTGTCCGGAGGTTACAACTGGACACAAAACCACACCAACCCATAGGGAACATGTCTTTCCCATCACCTGAAGTTTTTGTCCTATACAGTTCTGACAAGTCATAAACAGAAAAATGTCCCCAGCCTGAACTTACTGTACCTCTGTTCCAGTTGCTCTCCTGTTTGATAAGAACACTGTGGCAAGCAGCAACTTACCCTAGATGATGTTATTTGAGGTGTGGGGAGGACGAGCTATTGCAACTGGGAATGAAATGAATGAAATGTTTCTTCTTTCCTCAAAGATTAGACTGGAGCCATAATCTCAAAAGGAGACAGTCACATCCCTGCTTTGCAGCATTCAGCTATGGACATCAGATCTGATTTCGGCAGAGGTGAATTAAGCAGTGTCAGAGCTTACCCTGAACTGAGAGCTTCCCTTAAAATAAGGTTGATGGGTGACACAGCTGATGGAAAAGTCTGCCTAGAAGAAATAATCTGTAAAAGGAGCAGGACAGTGCCAAGTGATGTGTAGGAAAGAGCTGAAGAATTTCCAGAAGATTAAAAAAAAACAAAAAAATCATTTGTAGCATCACCGAATCCTAGACTATCTTAGGTTGGAGGGCACCTCTGGAGGTCTTATAGTCTGACCTCTTGCTGAAAACAGGGAGTGCTTCAAAGTGGGGTCCAGTTCCTCGGTGTCTTGTCTAGCTGAGTTTCAAATCTCTCCAGAGATGAAGAGTCCACAGACTTTCTGGGTAACCTGTTCCAATGCTTCAGGACCCCCACTATGAAACAAATTTATTTTATAGCCTGATGGAATTTCCCTTGCTGCAACTTGTGTCCACCATCACTCATCCTTTCACCATGCACCTCAAGAGTCCCTGGCTTGTATCAGGAACAGCGTGGCCAGCAGGNACTGGAGAAAGGTGGGGGTTGGCCTCTCCTCCCAGGTGAATAATGACAGGACCAGAGAAAATGGTCTGAAGTTGCAGCAGGGGAGGTTTAGGTTAGATATTAGGAGGAATGACTTTACTGAAAGAGTGGTCAGGCACTGGAACAGCCTGCCCAGGGAGGTGGCTGAGTCCCCATCCCTAGAGGTGTTTAAGAAACATCTACATGTGGCACTTGAGGGCATGCTCTAGTGGCAGAGATTGTAGGAGGTTTTTTGTGTGTATGGTTGCTGAAGACAGCAAGTAGATTCCCCACCACCCTAAGCCTTCACTTCCTCAGGCTGAACAAACCAGTTCCCTTGGCCTCTTGTTGTACACCTTAATCACTTTTGTGGCCCTGGGCTGGACTTGTTTGACATTATCACTGTCTTTCACATAGTGGCGTCACAAAAACTGGACACAGGTGCAGCCCCATAAATTCCAAGCAGAGGGGAATAATTGTTTTCCTTGACTCACTGACCCCACGCTTGATAATGCAACCCAGCAAATGGTTGGCCTTCATGGCCAGATGTGTGTACTGCTGAATCATGTTTAGCTTGCTGTCCACCATGAATTCCAGGTGCATTTTTTGCAAAGAGGCCTCCTACTCTGTGAACACTGAGCCCTGTAGTGTTGCATGGGATTGCCCCCTGGCAGGTGCAGGGCATCGCATGCTGCCGGCTAACCTTCACATCGCTGACTGTTACACTTTGAGCCCAGTCACTCAACCAGGCTTCAGTAACTTTGTACTCCACCCACCCAGCCCATATCCCCACAATTTTTCACAAGGATACTACAGAAGATGAAGGCACATGACAGCCACTGCTCTTCCCTCATATGCCAGACCAGTCATAAAAGACAAGTAGGTTGATCAGGCAGGATTTTTTTTCCTTGAGGAATACCTGCTGGCTTTTCCCAAGCATCTTATTTTCCTTCTTGTGCCCGGATGTGTCTTCCAAGAGGATTTGCTCCACAATCTTACAAGGGACTGAAGATGGGTGTGACGTTTTCCTTTCTCCAGGCACCAGAAGCCACCCATGACACATCCTCTCAGTGATGCCTACTGATGACCTCAACAACCTTGGGTGAATCCTGTCCAGTCCCATGTCTTGTGTATTTATCCTGCTTAAGACTTCCATAATTCAGCCTTACTTTGCTCCTTGGTAGTGCTTCTTCCCCAGTAAAGACCAAGACTGTATTTCTGTAGATCTAATTTCTCTAATTTTTAAAACAGTGAACATGAATACATCCATCCATCACCCAACACCAAATCTATTCTGGAACACTTTAAAGAAGAGGTCTTCTTTGGTGCAAGATTTACAGCTGGTTTTGGAGTAAGTCAGACTACACCAAAAATCAAGGGCTACAGTTCTCAGTAAAATACTCACAGGACTGCAGCAGACAGATTTCACGGACAGATAATTAATCTCAGACGTCACTATAAGACCACGCCGCACTTCATCTATATACTGCCCAAAACCTTATTCAGCAGCAAAGACTAACAGAGGAGATACACCTCACAGCAATTCATTTCCAGGGTCTGACTTCATTACGTGAGGCATTTTGATAAAGATGAACAAGTAAATTCCCTAATCTTTTGCACCCCTGGTACCATCCAGGCAGAGGAGGATTTTGTCAGGAAATCCATCTTGAAATCCTGGAGACGCACTCTGTTTTTTCCTCATCTTGATGCTAAGCCCCTCAAAGTCAGTGGAAAGATTTTATTGTTTTTCAGTGTTTCCGTTCTTCTAGTGCTGCAGCTGCAATGTTTTAATTACAAGTAGGCTGCTTCCAATAGGAACTCTAGTTTGTCAAAAGTATATAAGCTTTTTAAAGTTTAGTTGCTTTGATCTAGAAATGGTATGCAACTTCTCAGCTGTTTAAAGAGTTCAGAATGAAAATACTTTACAAATTTAGCTTTTATTAGATTTTATTCCACTTTCTCTTTGGACCGAATAAAAGGTAAAAAGTTGTTTGGCAAATTCCAGTACTTTGCCAAAGCTCACAGTTTCCTGACGTTGTGGACAAAGCTAACACAAAAAGTCTGTGCACTCACCTTCTCAGAACAGCTTCTGTGCACTTAATTTTCCCTGATTGTGTGCGGAGTTGCTATACTCCACAGTGTTTCATATGATGCCTTGCTGAGATGCTGGAGTCACAATATCTGATGAACATTGATCTTTTATGAAAACTTTTAATTTGATGCAGCACTGCCCAGCTCTCCTGATCGATAAGTTGCTTCCTTGGCGCACAAGTACATTCCACTGTGGATATGAAGACCGCACAAACATCAGAGTGCACCAACAGCAACAGCACCAGGACTCCTCACTGCCCATGTGACACAGATATTCTTTCAGCTAAATCAATGCTTTTGTAATTCCCTAAACAAGAGTTTCCATCGTTAGGAGACCTCAACCACTGGTGACAGACAACTGGAGATGCGTGGATTTAGATGTGCCTTCATCTTCAGAGTACTTGCCAATCCACAAAGTATGGAATCATAGAATCATAGAATGGTTAGGTTGGAAGGGACCTTAAAGATCATTAAGTGCCAACCCCCCACCCTGGGCAGGGACACCTCCCACCAGACCAGGCTGCTCAAAGCCCCATCCAGCCTGGCCTTGAACACCTCCAGGGATGGGGCAGCCACAGCTTCTCTCGGCAACCTGGGCCAGGGGCTCACCACACTCAGAGTGAAAAATTTCTTCCTGATACCTAATCTACNGCAGTTAGTCAGGGAACATTAAGCAACTCTTTTCTCCTCAATCTCCCATGGAGCCCCAGCAAAAGTCAGAGGGGAATACAGTAAAGACACAGGAGAGAGAAATTTATGCAAGGTATGGCAAAGCACCCTGATGCAGTACATCTTCATTTTTACCTCCCTGTGACAGCAAAAGCAAGGCCCACCCACAGCTGTAAAAGAAAATTATACTGATGAGGCCAGGGGTGATCTATCTCCTGCTAAACATACTGCGTGTCTCACACTGACTTCAGTAGGAGTGAAATCAGACCCACAGTTTACTGGTATATTCAGAAAATGTTACATACTGCAAAACAGGCTCAGTGGGTAGTGTTAGATACAGACACGAAGGAGGGGAGCCATCTTCAAAACGGTTTTAAGGTGAAAAGTGCAACATCTGCCTGGATCTTTCTAATCACTCTTTGGAAATATTATTTGGATTTATGCTTCTCAGACTCTGTCCTGTGGCCTCATCTGCTTCCCATAACTGTGTAAGACGGCCGACTGTCCATGCCTTCCACCACGCAGCATTGTGTACTTGACACAATGCAATCCAGCCCAGCTCCATATTTCAGAACTGAGGACTTCTGAACTATTTAGCAGCTCTGGAACTTAAAGGCGGGTGTCATAAGCTGTAAGTAATTTTCTGGGTTTACAGATGCTTCCTTTGATATGTCATCAAGCTGCTGGTAATTGAATCCCATAAGGGATTGTTTTCAGAGCAGTCTGTGAATCAAACTCTGTTAACAAATAACGAGTTTCTCATGTTTCCCCCTGTAGGAATGTGATTCTGTAGATCGTAAGGTTTCTCGGCTCTCACTGAAGCTGCTTCAGGGCATGTGGGCTGAGCGGCCAGGTAGCACGTGTTTCCGAGTGGATGCACAGCAGTTAACACAAGGAAAAAAGGTGCAGAACTGCAGGTTCGCAAACAAAATTGGGCAACTGCTCAAGGCATTTCTTTTTCCTGCCAAGCCTCTCAGACCTGGATGGAAAGCAGGAATGAGCCCTATACAGTTACCAGGTCTGCGCTCCCTTTCCCTTCTCACCAGAAAACTCTTTCTCTGATATTTCTCTCTGGTTGCCACCCACCTTTCCAGCCTGGCCTGGTCATTCTCTGCTGCTAACCCAAATCCCACGTCCTAGGTGGGCTCTGAAAGAGAAGCAAGAGTGGGGAGAGCACCCTGATGCGGGAACAGGACTTGGTGCTTCCCCAGGCACTGCTGGCAAACCCTCCTTGCACTGAACGCTTAGACCCCAGACAGGGACCGTGCCAAACTTTCCTGACTCCGGTCTTTGCTTCCTGGCACCCTCCAGGCCCTCTGAAAGCCTCCCCAGGCAGCTGTAGCCCTCCAAGAAGAGATGGTGCTTGTCCATGCCTTGGTGAGTCCTGTTGAGCAGCGCAATTCAATATATCCAGTGACTTGGACATGGAAGGATTGGCACTGAGTTTCCTGGCAAGGTCAACATCTCACCATCTGGACCCAAAGCCAGAGACAATTTAGGGAAGGGGAACCACACTCTGGCATCTGTTTCATGCCAGGGGAGACACAAACCCATGCCAAACACAGCCCACACAGCTGCAGGGGACATGCTGCCATTGACACATTGACTTTGATTTGAGCGCTTCTGTGTCTCCAGGCTGCCAGTAGAAGAAGCCAATGTGACCAGAACTATCTGAAGGAATCTGTTAAAATGCAAAGAAAGCAAATGGAAGCTTTGTAACTGTGCTTGGCTTTGTCAAACCAGTCGTTAAGCTGATGTTTTAGATAGTTTCGATCCAAAGCTTCAAAATCTTTCTGGCCAGTCATTTCCCAGACATCTGCCTGTATGCATGATGATTTGGGTAGCTGCCATCTGCCAGGGAGAGCTTCCACCACAGACATCCTTGTTTTTTAGGCACTGGAAAACCTCTTAGATTCTCACACAGGACCTAAATCAGATGTTTGTGGTTGTTTTAAAAAAGACCTGGTAAGCAGAATGGGAGCTGCAGTGGCAGATGGAAGGAAATCAAATCCTGTGTCATCGGCCCTGCCCCTCTTCCACGACATTTCCCCACGCAAAGACTTCTGATGAGCTCACACGCATGAGTGACAAAGTGATGTGCACAGCTTTCACTGTAAGGCACACACATCGGCTCATTACAGTGGAGGGGGCTACCAAAACACGTAAGGAGAGCTAACCTCCTGCAACTGTAGCCACGCTGTTAACACGAACAATGAAGTAAAGATCTGCATCAGATACTGACCTGGGAAAGCTCTACAGCTCTTACCTTTAAGCAAACTGTATCTGTCTCCAGATCTTTTTAATCATGTTTCTTCAAATAATAGCATCTACCTTCCACAAACTCACAACTCACAACTATCTGCCTCGCAATTATATGCAGCCTTAGAAAGCCAAGCAGCTTCTTTCAGCCATTACATTTCTCTGTTTGACATCGCTGCTTTCAAACTCAATGGCAGCCTACAATTCCAGGGAGGTCCCACACCTCCCAACATAAAACACTGTGCTGTGTCTAAAAGAATCATAATAGATCTATACACACACAAGCATGTGCACACACATATGATGCTATGGAGCACAAACAGGGAGGGCTGCCGTCCTTTCTCCTCCAACCTACTATGGGTGAATGATATACTTGAGCTTCTCAAGCACATACTCCCCCAGCATCAAGAGGAGGACATTGCATGACAGAGGAGGAGAAGCAGGCGTAGACAAGGGAGCAACAGGGCTCTTCCAGATGGTGCATATCCATTCTCGGAGTAGCAGAGCCCTGCTCCTGCTCCATCCCCCCATGTGCCAGACAGAGCCTGCTCGCATCTGGGGAAAGGCAGGAGAGGACTGCAGCCCTGTGCTGCACATGTGCTCAGCATGGGTCCACACATGAGGACGTGCAAAACCAGAGCCAGCTACATGAACCTCACTTTCTGCACGCAAGGCCTGGCAGAGCAGTCATATTCCTTTACGCTCCTGGATTTCTGTGTGTCGCTGTGAACCACACACACACATGACAAATAAATTCAGCTGACTTGTCTGAAAGATGTTGCACTTATATGCTGCATAGGGAGTCCATGTCCTTAGATCAAGGGGTTTATTTGAGAAAATATCTCTTGTTTGGCTGTCTTTATATCCTCCAATAAAATATGTCGCACTATCGTATTTCCTCCTCCTGTTCACCTTTCCATACTAGATAGTTTGGCCTGTTTAAAGTTCTCCTCACGTGGTTTCTCCTCCCCAGGCACTGGTTAATTTTCACTGCTGTACTCTGGACCTTTTCTCTCATACAATAGCCCCCTTTAATCTCTTCTCCTGTGAGACGCAGTCATCTGCCACGAGGTTTTCAGGATATGAGGAGGAAAAAGATTTTCCACATCTTTAAATGTACCAAGTTGGGATTGTAGAAGAGCCGCCTTCTCCCCATGCATCTGCATCCCCTTATTAAACGGATTGCCTTCGTCAGACTGGCAACACTCATCACAGCCAGCCTTGACCTGCCCTTCTTCTGAAAGAGGAAGAACGCCTGAGGCTTGTGATCGCTTCTCTGCTTTGCATCATCTCTGTAAGGGACCAGGGGAAATCACATCTGACAACCACAAGGAACGAAGAGGGGAAGTGCAGACCCCAAGGAATGAATCTACAGGAGGGCAGACAGCAGCAGCGCTCAGGCTTGTTAAGCGTAAAGCCTCTCAGAGTTCAAAAAAGGTTGGGAGGAAAAGAAGGAGGGGGAAGAGAGCAGGAGGTAGACAGAACAGAATTCCTTGTTGTTCTGTAAGGTGGTCCACTGAGGGGTGGGCTTTGGGTTACTCGTGTGTCACTGGTGAGCAGCTATAGAAAAGGTCAGGTAGGAATCGTATGACAAGGGCACAAGCAAAAATCAACAGGAGGAAGGCTCTCACCAGCCATCTGCATGGCAGGAGGCAGAAGAGGGGGAAAAGACCACAAGCGGGATGCTCCTGGGGCTAATTAAGGGAGCCGTTCTGCACAAGACCGATGCCAATCTTCTTGACTGACAGCCAGGAGGGGAAGATCATATTGCGAGAAACCAAGCTGAACAAGTAAAGAGAGGGAGTGAGATGGGCTGGAAGAAAACCAAAGCTTCCCAGCAAATACAGAGCAAGAGGCTCTTCTTCCTGCCAGACGGCAGAGGCTGTGCCTCCACGGGAGGTCACGATGGACTCCCCTGGGATGTCCCACATGGCACAGGCTGCTGTGGGCACCCCAGGCTTCATCTAACCCCAGCCTCCCTCGTTGTCCACCACTGATGGAGGGGGGAAATAGACCACTGCTCTGACCCACTCGTGCCAAATCCAAAACCCCCCAAGCCCCTGGAGAGATACTCATTGGCTTTTCCATATTTCAGTTAGATTCTTATATTTTAATGAGCACATGGCCAGAAGTGGTCAGAATAAATGAGGCAAAGCAGCACATACATTGTCTAAAATTGATTACTCACCCCAGCTTGAGAATCCGATTCCACAGACGAAAGTGTTACGCACGGTCAAGCAAAGCCTCTTTATAAGGCAGTATATGCTTTGTTTGGGTTTTTCCTGGAGGTGGATCCAACGAGGGCAGTCAGACAGTCGCTGGGGCAGAGGAAAGATCTAGGACTGATGAGGCAAGGCAGGAGCAAGGTAGCAGTGGGTTTTGCCTGGGCAGGAAGTGAAGGGGTCTTCAGAGTCACAAGCATTTTATCTTCTCTCCTGAGTTCATTACCCCCTGTCCCCTGGCTGGTGACTCCAGGGACCTAGAAAATGGTAGTAGGATGCCAGGTAGAGCCTCAGCTCATTGGTAAAGAGCAGTAACTCACCACCTTTTTGTGTGTTCTTGCCTCAGTGCACAGAGTCCGGCCACCCACCTGATAAAAGAAAAGATGCATAAACCCAGGTTCTTCTGCAGTTTTTTCAGAATAAAATTGACATTCCTATCTAGAGTGCTTTTGGGCAGGTTAACAGCAACTATGGCATCTGCTAAGCATGGACACGAATCAGAGGCAAATAGACAAGGCTGATACATCAAAATGAACTTTTGTTTATAAAATCCTCTTAGTTGTTAGAAGCCATAATGAAGGTGTCAGAGCACTACAGCAACTGCATAGGCTCAAAACACCTTAACACTCAGATTTCTTCTTTTTTTTGTTCCATTGTGCTGGACTGAAAAGCTGACTAGAAATAACTCTCTTTCCTGTTGAAATACTTAAAAGCTGCCTACTTCTCTTCCACACGTGTTGTTTCAGCACATAACCAGAATTTGACAGGGGGTGTTCTCGTGTTTTGTCTACAACAGGCAGCCAAAGCTCGTGTGTGTTCAGAAAGGGATGTATTTCAACTCCTTGGGCTAGGGGAGGTGTTCATTCCTTACTTGGTGGCTCTACCAGGAGAGGGCAGCTCTCAGATCAGCTTCTGGGGGTTAACCGTAAGACATCTTGAACCTCTGCAGCTCCCGATTGCCATGTCCACATCTCCTCCCTGGTCTGTCCCACACACAACACCAGCTGCGCCCAATCCTCCAGTGGTGGGAGGCAGTTTTAGCACTCAAGGTAGGTTTCCTTCTGTGGAACATGGGGCAAAGAAAGACAATGGGTAAATTTTGCCTGAGGATAGTCATTTGGGCACAGAAGGGGACAAATGAGTCAATACAAACATCAATAAAAACACTTCAGGACAGAGACAAAAGACTCACAGACTATAGAAAGTAACTGACCTTCTAACCAACATCTACTATCTACTACTTGTTGTTCCTGCAACATACAGAGCAATGGGAACCAGATGCGGTTTGGCATTTCTGGAGGACTCCACAGAAATACAAATAAATTAATATCCATAATTGCTCTCACTTCTCACACAAGACTAGAGCTACGGTCAGTTCCCACCCTCATCTCTGATTTAATTAGTCAGAAGAGAGACATCTTTTAATTTCTGTGGCAGAGAGTCCTTGTTTGTCTCTTCTAAAGTTTCTAAATTCAGAATTAAGAAAAAATAAAGTGAAAATGCCCTCAAAATAATAAATAAATGCCAGTCTTCAGAGAAAATGATGGTGTGTCTGAATTTCCAATGTTAGTATCAGCAGCAGTTTCATTAGCTTATAAAAAAATAGAGAGCAATGTTACAGAGAAAATGCAATGGTGAGCAGAGAATGTAATATTTTACCAGATGCATCTTCTACTTGAAGGAATGGGTATTTTCTGGAAATCTCAAAGAACGCCCCAGGAAATCTACTCTTGTGTATCAACTTACGGCAACTGTCTTTGCTTTTTTTTTTTTCAAGCTCCACTTACTGCTAAGGCTTTTCTGATTGTTTACATGTATGTGGGATCTTTGCACCATATGCTTGCTTTTCTGTATATCATCCTGCTCCCATAGAAGACAACAGGAAATTGTTCACGGCAGCAAGGCTGAGTCCACAGCTAACGATGTTCAAGTAATTTCCTCATCAATGAATCCTGCCAGCATATTGAATCTGAAATGCAGACCTGAAGACACAAAGATAATATGTGAAAGTCCTTGGTGATAATGGTCAAGGTGATAGGGAGAAACAAAGACACTATATTCACAATAAAGTCCTTGGGGAAAAAGGAGAGTCTGGCAGATTTGTTGTTGTTGTTTTTTGGAAATTTTCTGTAAGTTTTCAACCTTGTCTCAGCACCCCTGTATAGAGCAGTTTTCTCGAAGGGGCAGGCACTTACCTCACCACACACCTCCAATCTAGACTGCAGAAAAATCTGCAGTTTGGGTCATTTTGATGGCTTCTGCTGAAACACAAACATTGTATGCATTTTTTTGCAGTAGCGAAACAATCCAGAAGTCTAGCATAGACAATGTAAAAGCAGTTGCTAATCAAACTAAATATAGACACATTTACCATTATTTCTTTATTTCCTAGTCTGAATGAAGAAAACAGGCTTTGCAGGGAAACTACCTGGTTTTAAAGAGATCATTAAAAGCTTATTGCTACAGTTTGATTCTAGGATACTTTAAAGAGCAGTTCATAGAGAAAAAACTACTGTATGTATCTGAGCAAGACTTCATACTATCAGACTTGGTACGTCCTCTTAGCCTGAGATGAAGGAAAACAGCTGAGCTCGTTTTTACAAGACTGAAGACTCACCACAAAAAAAAAAAAAAAAAGCCCTGACAAGGGATCTCAGTTTCCCTGTAACTGCTAAAAAGATGAAAAGAGATAAAAAATGATAAAGCTTGAGGAAGACCATAGCAGATATTCAGCCAGGTCTTGCTCTTCCCTTGTTTCACATAGAAGACGGTAAGCATCTGAATGCATGGGTGAAAATTATGGGTACTATCTTTTTTTTTTTATGGTGTTACCTTCCCAGTATCATGTTGCAAGTAAGAGTCGCTTCAGGCAGAAATTGTGGAAAAGATATTGAAATCTGGCACCTTTTGGAGCAAAGTGTCTCCTGCCAGCTCCAGAGACAACAGGTCCACCAGTGAGAGTGCCACAGGTATATTCAGTCACACATTTCCACTCTGGATCCAGGCAAGCCTATGGAGATGATTATTCTATTAAAAACCACCTGTAGGAGTTCACCTCTGTCCTCCACAGAAAGACGACTGTCTANGGGGTGAAAACATACCTGTTAATTTAGAATACCATTTGTCACAGTTTTGGCATAATTATACGCTGGTCCCAGTCAAGCTAGCTTTCCGCTAAGCTCTACTTATCAATGGATATTAAACAGATAATTTATCAGAATACAAGATTTGGAAGACAAAATTAGCACTTAATAGAACTTTTTTGTGACTGTTGCTGTTCTGTGAAACATTGAGAAAACTTTTATGTATCTACCCTTTGAGGAATCAGGGTTTTAAATATGTGATGGAAAATAAGCTTTGACCGTATTATGTTGAGATATTAAATAAAAAATATATTTATACACTGAGCACAGCACTGTGGGGAGGAGCCCTAGAAATTTTTGACCGGACAACATCTGTTTGAAGTACTAATTTGGCTCCCTCAGTGACCAGACTGATTACAAGAGAAGTAGAAGGAGATATTGGTACTCCAGAGTCTCAAGACTGATACAGAATAAAATTTAATGATTTTAAAAATTTTTCCCAGATTCTACCATGAAAGAACGTAGCACGCTATACTTTCATAGGGAATATATCTTACCTAGATTAATAGTCCTAGTGGAATTTCTTCTTGTCTAGTGCATCTGTTTTATTATGGTCCTGCGTGTAACCACATCCAGACAGGAGTGTATCAACAGTACAGCTTCAGCACTATCATTCTGCATTTCTCTAGGACTGGAACACCAGCTTTCCTGAAGACCAAACAAGCTGCAACAGCCACCTTAGTTTGCCAATGATTAAATATTTCTCTCGTTCTCCCCATGCCAGTCAAGGAGACAACATAATTGTCTTCAATCAACACTGCATGACGTTCACCACCACCGCACCCTCCCAGGTAGGCATCAGAAAAGAGATGGGGGTTGCGCAGTTGTTGGCTCCACAGATAAGTGGTGCCACAAGAGCCATATTCTCAGGTTATCGAGAAGCAATTCAAGTCTCAAAGATCACTGTGATTGTAGTGGTAGCGGTGGTGCTATTATTATTCTTCACAGTGCGCTCTATAGCACACTACCGAGAACGTGCCTCAGTCCCCTGCACAGCCACAGGGCATCGGGGTGGCCTTCCTCACTTAGAGGGTTTTGAAAGCACCAGAATATGCCATGGAGTGGGGTATTGCTGATTTGCAAGGGCTGTAGCCCTGAGTACATTAAATCTTTTGGAATTATCCAGTTAATTTGCAATCTGAGACACTTCATAAATCTCAAGCCTAGGAGTTTATGTAAGCTCTCCTGGTAATACATGCTGTATGGCAAGTTGGTTAAGAAGAACAAATAATGCCCCTAGCAAAGAACAAAAAAATAAATCTAGATGAAGTTTAGATAAACTGATGTCAGAGAAGCAGTCCATAAATTAATAGCCTTGAATTTGGGATTGATTTTTCGGCTGAATTTTTCTTCCCCCACAGTGAAGTCTTTTTGTTAACTAATTGACCTAATGAAGCTGTTTTGTTGGTAGAATTTTAATACAAGAGAGGGAGGCCACATTTCCAGGTCATTGGATGTCGAACGTCAATAGAAACATAATTTATTTGAGCTTCACCTACTAGAAATTCAGATTTCTCTATAATTGCTCTTACAAAGCAGCTCCTACAGAGCTAGGGCTAGTCCAGTAATTCAGTAATGTCTTGTGAATTTTTATTTAATTTATTGGAAATTCAAGGATGTCTGATAAAACATATGACATGAAGAAAACTTCTAAATCCATAATACTTAACTGAAGCACTGAAGGTCCCCTGCCTCATGAGAATCTTCAGGAGACCAGAAAGGGCTCGTCAGCCTCAAGTATCCATTAGCCCCAATCTTTCTGTGCATTTAAGGACAGGGAACTGAAGATGTTGCTCCCTCCAGGGATAAGGGTAGGAATAAGAAAGTGAACTCTTCAGAAAACAACACGAGATCAAGAAAGAGCTGTCAGAGCCCTCATGGACACTAATGGTCTTTGATGCCCCGACCATCTTGTCAACACTTTTAAATACTTAAAGGGTGGGTGTCAGGAGGATGGGGCCAGGCTCTTTTCAGTGGTGCCCAGTGACAGGACAAGAGGCAACGGGCACAAACTTGGACATGGGAAGTTCCACCTAAACATGAGAAGGAACTTCGTTACTTTGAGGGTCACAGAGCCCTGGCACAGGCTGCCCAGAGAGGTGGTGGAGTCTCCGTCTCTGGAGACATTCCAGACCCGCCTGGACGTGTTCCTGTGCCACCTGCTCTGGGTGACCCTGCTCTGGCAGGGGCGTTGGACTAGATGATCTCCAGAGGTCCCTTCCAAACACTACCGTTCTCTGATTCTGTGATTCTGTGACCAGCATACCCCACCCCTGCCCATTGCCCAGGGCCCTGTTTCAGCCCAGCCCAGTCCCTCTGTCCCTGGTCGTCAACCTCAGGGGCTGTGGGATATCTCCCTGACCCTTAGGGAGGAGCCCCTGCTGCACCCTGGCAATGGCACTCTGCTTGTCCTGGCTCACGTCACCCAAAAAATCTCGGTTGGGTCTCCACACAGAGCCCATACCGTTTGTCTCCCCATTAGTGGAGGTGGCACCTTGTCCCACATGGCAGGACCCTTTCTTGGGTCTCAGGTCTCCTGCTGGGAGATCTGGGTGGGGACCGCACATGGGATTAGGTGACGAGGTTGGCACCCTTCTCCCTCCTGAGGGGCCCTCGGAGAGACACTGGTCTTGGTGGTGTACCAGCTTCTGTTCTTCAGTGCTGTAAATGCTCTCCTGCACCAGGCACAGCTGGCTGGCACATCTCCAGCAGCAGCACATGAGGGTTTTCATTCTCCATAACCCATCTCAGAAACATTACCAGTGTTTTCTTTGACATTTCCAGCTGCTCTTTGTAGTATGTCCTGGAAGCAATGAGAATTTATTAATTCAGAACAACTCCCGATATTAGACTTCCTAATGGACCAAAAAACGTTCATTAATAATTGCAACCATTAACTCACCTCTGAATTTGGAAGTCAAAAAGAAAAATTAGTGAGATACCAGCTCCAAGCTCAGGTCCCACACATCTTTCCTGTAAAGCAAGGGTTGCCACTGAGATCAGGTACCACTACAGCTGATGGTATAGCAGTATTCTCTGGTTTGATGCCATCAGCCTGGAGAAGAGAAGGCTCCAGGGACACCTTATAGCAGCCTTCCAGTACCCAAAGAGGGCCTACAGGAAAGCTGGGGGGGGGGGCCACTTGATGAAAGACTGTAGCGATAGAACAGATAGGACAAGGGGTAATGGTTTTAAACCGAAAAGGGGGAAATTTATATTAGATATTAGGAAGAAATTCTTTCCTGTGAGGGTGGTGACACACTGGCCTAGGTTGCCCAGAGGAGCTGTGGCTGCCCCATCCCTGGAGGTGTTCAAGGCCAGGCTGGACGGGGCTGTGAGCAACCTGGTCTGGTGGGAGGTGTCCCTGCCCAGGGCAGGGGGGTTGGAACAAGGTGATCTTTAAGGTCCCTTCCAACCCAAACCATTCTATGATTCTACGATATTTGCATAAATAATTTGCAGCATCCTGGACCTGTAACCTTCTGATTTCAGTGAGACTTGTAGAGATGATGGATTCCTCCTGCCTGGAATGGCTTGCAAGACCCAGTCTGGCGTCAGCAGCTCACTCCTGTACCCGCCTTTCTGTCTTTCAATCAGCTTGTTCAGGTGCGATCCATGTGTCTGGAGGGGCTCTTGCAGTGGCTGGAAAACAAAGTCCCTTAGCGACAGGTCATTTTTTTTTTCCATAATACATAAGCAACTAAAATGACCAATACCTTCTGACAGGGTGACTGTGGTCATACAGCATGCTCTGATTACCCAGGAAGAAAAACATGGGCGATTTTTTTCTATTTCAGTTTCCCCACCTGCACAGAAACACCCCGGCCGGGGAGCTGCAATGGTTGGCGGCACTCACCGACCTGCTCGAGAAGGACATGAAACCCAGCTGCGAAGGCAGCACAGCCCCACTCCCAGCCATCACGAGTGCTCCTTTAGAGAACAAACAACCCAAAAAGTGCATTATAACTTGGCATAAAAAATTCTTTTTAGCAGTTAGCCCAAGAAACCTAGGCAAGCATGTATTCAGACACTACTTGAGTATGATGCTCCAGCCACTTCCACAAAAATTCCTACAATGGTTTTCTGTAATTCACTTCACTAAGCAGATTTTCAGTAGAACTGAAGTTTTCCTGATCACTTTAACCACATGAAAAATCTGCCTTCAGAGCAGTTTATGCTATCACTTCCCCTGTGGTGTTGGTCCATTAATCTTCCCAATGCCACAGTGAGATTATACATGTAATTCTGTATCTTTTTAATTTTCACCGTGGAGTTCTTGCAAAATTTAAGAGGCTGCGTGGCATATCCCAGGGACAAAGGTCTCGAGTGATTTTGGCCATGCACTGGATTTACTGCAAGTGTATAACTTTATTTATTACATAAACCATTTCAACCCTTAAAAATTTCCAGCCAGGACTACTGGGAACAGCCACAATAACAAAAGCGATCCACGAGATGAACAGCCGGATTTAAAGTTCTTGTATTGTGCACAGAGCCAAATCACCTCAAGCCAAATGAAACAGAAGCAGTTTTGAAACAGAGGAATATTAATCCTGAGGGTATGCTTCTCTGGGAACAGGTTTAAGGATTTCCACCGATAACCCAAAAAGGAAAGAAAAACCTGAAAGGATTTCTCCGGGGACATACCACCTTCTGCAGGACAAATCAGCCCAAGGCATTTTTAGAGATAATTGCAGAGCAACAGTGTCTAGGTTGGAGGGCATTTACATGGTGTTTTTGAATTCGGGTTCCTCACCATTTTCACTTTTTGTTCTTTTCTGTCTGTCTCAATGTTTGTCTTCAATATCACAGTTTCTTTACCCTCAAAGGCAGCCATACTGTTGGAGTTGGTGAGGTAAAATACGACAAGGACAGCATATCGTTCCTATATTTCACATGACTTCACCAGCAGATATGTGAGTGCTGGATCACAGCTGGTTTTGGTCAGTGCTCCGACTTAGAGCTATGGACCTCTGTCCATGGCTTACTGATTAGGGGCAGGATTTGTAACGACTCCGCACCTCATTTCAGACCATTTCATTTTCAAGGAGTGAGGCTAAAACTGTCCCTTTTCTCTCAGGCGTCACAGTTTTGAAGGTACGGTTGTAACGGGAGCAGAACTTTTCAGTTTCTTGAAGAGCCTTGTTTAATATTTCGTGACAGACAACCGCAGCTGGGAGTGAAAAACCTGCTCGTTGTTGCTAAATAAAAACGCTGGAACTTCAAGGATGAGAGCCTGGTGAGTTTCAGACTGAGGAAAGATGCCGTTCAGAGCAAGCAGCCAGCCTGCCCTGCCCTGCAAAACCAAAGGGCAAGCACTGACGAAGTGGCAGAAACGGCTAAAGCACTCACTGATCTCCCCCCAGTCCCTCATCCCACGCCAGGTCCCCACCGCTCCTCCCCATCCCACGGCCCTCTCATGGCCCATCACGCCACACCACCTCCCAGGAGCCATGATGGCCTCCAAACCACATTACAGACACCCAGAGCACCCTTCAGAGCCTGGTGAAGACCCGGATGTGTTGTGTCACTTGCACATAAGACACAGATATCTGCTCCTGCCTCATCGGTTGGGGATTGAATGTCTCTGAACAGTCGTGCTCCTGAAGATGCTTTTTAAATAAAAGCATTTGTGGTGGTGCTATTCCTGCTAACATGTAGCTGGGCACTTTTCATTGTGGCCCCTTTTCTGTGTCCTTTTAATCGAGGAGACCAGCTTTAGCTGGAAGAGAACAAGGATAAATCATCTCCAGGGCTGAAAATCTTGCGCACTTTTTTTGTTAGAGAAGACATAATAAATGTCTTCCGCTGCAGACATGCAGAAATGACAGAAAAACTGTTTTTCACAATAGGATGCTTGATAACGTAATGGTACTGGCAGGGATGTGGAGGAGAGGAAAGCATCCTGGCACCACCGATGGCCACTTCAAACTGCCTCTGAAGACCTGCAGCTACATCTGCTGCCTCTCTGGGCAGCTAGCTTGGGTCCTGGACATCTGAGAGGAACTCAATAGCCAAAGAGGCAGCATGGTGTGAAACAAAACATGTTGCTGCTCTTTCTGTGGCTCTGATCCAACCCACTTAAGCTTCAAGCTAAAGGCATGAGACTCCCTTCCTGAAGAGAGGGAGGTGAAAGGCTGCAATGATGAAGTAGCTGGTGTCAATTAAATGCTCTGATCATAGAGAATTGTCTAGGTTGGAAAGGACCATCATCAAGTCCAACTATTAACCCAACACTGACAAGACCAGCAATAAACCATGTCCCTAAGCACCATGTCTTTTAAGTATCCCCAGGGATGGTGATTCCAGCACTTCCCTGGGCAGCCTGTTCCAATGTTTGATAAACCTCTCTGAGATGAAAGTCTAAACCTCCCCTGGTGCAACTTCAGGCCATTTCCTCTTCTCCTGTCATCTGTTACTTGGGAGAAAAGACTGACCCCCACCTCTCTGCACCCTCCTTTCAGGCAGTTGCAGAGAGCGAGAAGGCCTCCCTTTGGTCTCCCTTTCTCCAGGCTGAAAATGCCCAGCTCCCTCAGCAGCTCCTCCTGAACTTGTGCTCCAGACCCCTCACTGGCTTCATTGCCTTTCTCTGGACACGCTACAGCACCTCAATGTCTTTGTTGTAGTGAGGGGCCCAAAACTAACACAGAAGCTGGCTAGGATGCATTGAAAAAAGTCCTTTATTTGGAAAACTTACTTTTACAAAAGATCATCTAAGTGCTGGAGCGCAGGAGCTGGCCCCAGAGCAGTGGCTGGAGGTGGTTTCATCACTCACCAGAGACAGAGGCAGCAGATCCTGGAGCATCCTGTTGTTGGGGATGCCTCGAGTGGGCAGATGGAGTTGTCTCTCCTTCTCCCAGCCCAGAGGAATGTCGGGGTGCAGAGCTCCAAGGGCGCTCTTTGAGTGCAAGCCGGAAAAGTCTGCCTCTGCCTCATACAGCACAATTTAATGAAATAAATGGAATAAAGCACTTTGATTATGAACGCTGATAAATTAATTCAGAAAATGGATCATCCAATCATGGCATTAAGATGAAGAAAGCTCTGTCGTATGTAAGCAGAGAGGGTTATAGAGCAAGTAAATGAGTAGAGAAAAGAGCTGCTTGCAGAAATCAATGTGAGTTTCTATCCTAAATCAATATTCCTTTATGTTCCCAAGCAGCACTACTTACCTACAAACAGGCTAAGAAATTATCTGCAATAAGCAAATAAAATCTTTAGGTAGCTAGCGTAGGGCATCCTGATGTACTGAAATTATAAAACTTACCCAGAAAAAGCATGCAGAATGAGGCAGATGCAAAATGTTCAGGAAGGCTGCTCCAAAATTTGCAGGAACTGACTCTCTTTGTTAGGCTTCAAAAATAGCATGAGTCACTAGCAAATTTACACCACTGACTTGGAAGCAACAAATTACATTTTCTGATAAACAATAAGCTATCAGCTTGAAGAAAGAAAAGTGCAAAAATGTACATAAGCGGTTTAGCACTTTCTTCTGGTTTCTTATCTCATGATATTAAGAGAGTGTTCCTCTGAGGTTAAACCCGTATCTAAAACTCTACCAAAGGAACGTTATTTCTTAGCTTTCATTGTAAGTTCGCATGGAGGCCAAGAACCGATTGTCCTGAAAAACCAGGTTTTCACCAGAGCCTGAGCCTGTGCTGAGAGTCATCTTTCCAGAAAAGGCGATCACTGGCACAGCTGTTCTCCTGCCTCTCAACTGCTGCTTTCCTTTTCACAATCAGATGCAGATACATCAATATTACCTATGGAAATACACATGAAAAATCACATTTATTGGAATTTTTTGCAGCATATACCATTACTGTAAAATTTGAGATCCCTTAGGTGGGTTACTTTGTTTACTCTCCTTTAGGTGGTGCTTCATGTTCATTGTACAACTACTCCACGATGAGGCTTCACCTGCACAGACAGATGGACAGTGAGCAGCCCTAGTCTGGGGCAGGAACCGCGTTCTCTCAGATGGCATGCACGCTGACTTGATGAATCCTAAATTGGCTGTTCAGTCTGTGTTCACTTCTCCAGACTCTATCACTGCAGGCAAACCAAGCTTGGAAGACCACACAGCGTGGCATCCCAACCAGGGCGGCTACAGGCAAGTCACAGCCCTTGAGGTGCTCCTTCAGCTAGGGCAAATTCTGAATTTTAACAAAAAGTTTCTTACAGTGACTATGATTCATATTAAACGACTGGCCGTTAACAGGGTTTGTGCAGCTCTGAAGGTAGTTTTGAGTCTTTGTTCTGTAACATCAAATATGGCCTGCAGTGTCACAGTAAACAAATTAGGGGATGAGCTAGGAACCACTGCATCAGATTTAAGATCTATCACACATCAGCTAAATGCCATGTCATGAGGCTTAGTGGAAATGGAGAAAACCTTAAGGTTTTCAAGCAATGGTGAAGAACAGAAGATCCTGAAAAATGCAAACATCAGCAAGTAAGCTGAGCTATGGAATTCATGGAGAGAACTGAAGACTGATGTGCTGCTACCTGAGTTACTAAGAGAAGAAACAATGCGGACACCCGAGGAGGGTAACCGGAGTGCTAGCCCAGAGCCCCGGTGTCGGGTATTAGGACATCTTCTTCAGATGATGCTGCGTAAAGATTCTCCCATGGGAATTGTTCTTCTGTGCATAAAGTAAGAAGCAACAGCAGCTAAGGATATGGTTCTTTGTTACTCACAGCTAGATACAGCTTCTCAGGATTGAAGTGGCTATTTTTCCCTTTGTACTAGGCTACCATCTTCCCTAAACAGGCCTTCTTTCAGTGATCCTGGGGACGCTTTCTGAACCTGAAGGTTGCATCCAACTTTTTGAAAGTCCTCAATTAAAAAAAAAAAAAAATTCTGCCAGAAGTACCAGTGCTTATACAGCAAGAATAAATTTTTAAAGGAGGGGAGGAGAATGCCACCATTCAAAAAACTGAAGGAAATAAATAAATCTTGTGGCTTGCTGGAATTCAGTGTTACTTACCAGCTAGTGGACTCATGATTTTTCTCCCTGTCCTCACAGTGATCTTGGCTTTGATTATTCCTTGTGCATTCACAACTAATACTATGCCAACAGTCCACCACTTTAGTTCGAACAACAGTACTTTATGTACTGCTGAAATCCTAGTTTTCTGCAGATGGGAAGTTGCCTAATATTGGGACGAGGGGAAATTACATAAAGTTTTAACAATGGCAGCTAAATGCATGAGAAACAAATGTATTCATTTGTCCAATTCAGTGTTATGATTGCACAGTGAGAGCTGCATAGTCTGTGAAATTTATCCTGTTTCAGTCAAAGGAAATGAGACTCTTCTCTTTGCGTGGGAGTGGATGGGGCCCTGAATTTGAAACAGCGAATCAGTTTTGAAAAGATGCTATATGGTATTTGTTTGAATTAACATATATATATATATAT
>VXBH01003682.1:175827-223678 GCA_013400035.1 Rynchops niger
GTTAGTGCCAATGTAGCTTCATTTTGTAGCAAGCAAATCATTTTAACTTGAATTTTCTTGTTTCAGGACCAGAGCAATGGAATGCCTCTGTTGTTCCAAAATGTGCGTTTGATAAGGATTGTTTGGCTCACAGAACACACAGCCTTCCAGGAATGCAAAAATCCACATTTTGTCTTTTTCAACCATGGGTGCTTGCTTTTATACGTGGCACAAGGAGACGGAAATGCAATGATGATTTTTTTTCTTCCGGTGCTTTTTCCACTGAAGCATCATCAACTCTTTACAAATATACAGCTTGTAATTCCAGTCCTATGACTGCATGTTGTATTTCCTGTCTAACTCAATCAGTGTATTTATCCTTTCTAACTCTTGCTGGCTCCTGAGTAGAAATGTGAGGACACTCAGCATACCTAGCAGAGCAGAATCATCTGCCCCGGCCAGGCAAGACTGCAGCATGAAAAGTCCCAGCAGAGAGAAGATAACTACTAAATGTACTCCTCCACCCAAGAGACCCAGGGCGTAACACCAGTTGTGTCATGGCTTAGAAAAAGCTGAGAAAAGGAAAGGAGTTTTCTTTTTCTTTACAACATTTTTTTTTATCTGCATTCTCTTTTTGTCGGGAAGTTTGCCTTGTAAATAGTGGGTATAAATTAATCTCTCTTTTCCAAGTGCATTCCTGCTGAAAGGGCCCTGCCCATCTTTTAATTCTGCACCAAAAAATTGACACGCACTGGAGATCTGCAGTGCTGAGTCTCTCGAGCACAAAGACAGCAGGTATCACCTCACCCTCAAAACAAAGATAAGGTCAAGGGAACATAGCTGCGTTGGAAAATAGCCAGGGAAGGAGGTTTAGAAGGACAGGAGGAGTGAGGGACACAATGAGAGGGAAGGTCCCTTATTCCCGATTTATCATTCCCCTAAGAACCTCTTACAGCAACAGTGCTAATATTGCGCATTGAAAACATGCAAGAAAATGACAGATGAGAATTATACTGATGGCATCATCAGATGCTAACCAGAAGGTTAAATGAGCTCTGAGGGAGGAACTAGTGCACTTGTGCCTCAGAGAACACGAGGTTTTTAGAGCCCCGCTGTGTCCAAAGCCACCACACACAGCTCCGCAGGGTGGGTATTTCACATCAGCCAATGATGGTAATTTTGACAGTCAGGCTACCACTGACCAGCGTCAGGTTGTTATTGCCTGACAGGCAAGCAAACCCCAGGCACAACAGCACTGCTCTCCACACTCTGAGGAACATTACCTATTTATCATTGGCATCCTGAACTCCTAACGTTGTCATCAGCCTGCATCTGTCATTGCTGTCTGCAAGCAAAGGGGACCATGCTGGCAAGTGTTTTGCCACTCCACATAGAACACTGTGGATTTTATTTGCACCTTCTCATTTTAACCTCATTCAGGTTCACAGACATTCAAGTTTTCACTTGATTCCTTTATGAAAGAGATAAAGTTTGGCAGTAACTGGCTGCAGGCAGCCTTGCCAAGTCCCCAGAAGCTTGTCTCTTACGTCTGGTTACACTTCAAAGACAGTGGGGGTTTTTGCCTCTGAAGTGCATTCCTAAATCAACTGACTGCTTTGGACTCCACATCTAGTCTGTGTATCATCTGCGCTAAAGAACAGGAGATGTCTGGACATCTCTCAAGGTGTTTTAAGACCACTGCAGTATAGTTTACAAAGACCACAAACAACTAACTAGATCTATTACCTAAAATAAAAAAGGCATTTGTTTATTATATCAGGTTTTGCAGATTTTCTAATATGCTGGGGTTTTTTATTACTTGGGACCTAAAAGCACTACAGTTAGCACGTTACTGCGTTCTTCCTTGCTAGAAGTCAGGGACAAATTAAAGGCTAATCTCATCTGCCCAAACTTTGACTCTAACAAAAGAAAGGCTGTGTGGGAAAACAGTATCTTAAGTGCTCCGAAGGGGGAGTGAAAATTATATCAGAGTATCTTTTTCACTGCTAGGAAGCTTCCACCACTTTGTTTATATATATTTTCAATTACAGCACCGGCTATCTCCATTCAGGTAAAATTCCCAAGGGAGACGGATGGCATTTGTAGAGAAAAGAAATTAACCTAGAATTACATGGTATAATGCTTATAATCTGTCTTTTGGCATGGATTTGAGCGGGGAAGTTAAGGGTAAGCCTTTGACCAGCTGTCTACAGTTCTCCCCCTAGATCCTTACAGTAAGAATCCAGCTTAGACAGAGAAAAGTATCAAGATGCTGCTGTACTGGAGCCATCGCTATTTCATCAGTGTAGTGGATAATACAGAGCTTATATAGCTCTGAAGACTCCAAAGGAGGAAAAGGAGTTTATGAGGACAAAGAGGAGGGGATGTAATATGGAAAACATACACTGAGAAAGGAAAGGATGCTATTTCGTCAGGGCACAGCGCAGGGTGGACGAAGCAAACACAAAACCAGGAAAAACATTGCCTTCTGAGAGAATAAGCAAAGAGTTGGGTTTGTTTTTTTTTTTGTTTTTACAATGTTTTGTATCTTTATTTAATTTCAAAGTTTCCATTACTGATTCTCTCTTCAAAACTTGGTCAACTGGATGAAAAGATACGCATTTCAGTTTTGTACTACAGGAATAAACTCCCATGACATAAAATCTCTTTCTCACAATCTCAGAATGGACATTTTTTTCTCTCATTTTGTTTCCCAAGGCATCTTCGAGATGGTTATCAATAAGTGACAGTAACTGGCTAAACAGTCTGTTATCTACTTTTCCTTTTATCAGTTGGTGAAAAATCTGCACAAACAACATACAACAGTGCCAGCACAAGAAAATACCACTTGTTTCACTCAGCATTTAGCATACTGCTAAATATAGATTTTACAGAACTCTTGGTTTCTAAGTTCATAGGATTCATTTCCACTGCTTCTCAGGGGCTCTTTCTCATCTCCCATGTCATTGTCTTTCGTCTGTGCAAAATAGGCAGGAGAAGCTTTGCATTCATAGTGCCTGTCAAGAGATTTCAGGTGGATCAACATATGAAGAGCATAGGCAAGAACCAGCAGCAGAATCAGCGACATAACCAATCCCATAAGTATTGCTGGGGAGAAAAAGGATGCACAGTCTTTTGCATAGGCAAAATGTCCTTCTTGAATGTTAAAACCTTGAATCTACAAAGAGAACAAAAGGGCTCATATTAAATAAGGTACTTGTGTCTCGGTTACAAACCACTTCATGAATTTGCTCCTGATGGCAGTAAGAATTTTTAATTTAATACCTGCATATTGCAAAACTGTATCTATCAGTGCTAGAGGGAGTTAATGCTCAGAGTTCATCTACGTCAGTCTTCTAGAACCTGCCAGCCATTCTAATTCCCTTCACTCTGCAGCCCAAAGGATTTGCAGTTGTGTTTTAAACAAAATCTTCTATGATCACCCTTGATAGCCCAGTAATATTTAATTGTAAGCATAGTACCTTTCAAGTTAATGGTGCATTTCCAGGATCACTTGTTGAGAATCTCCAGAGTCCCTGTTTCAAACTGCATAAACTTCAACATGACAAACAAGGAAATAATTGCCTACCCTAACATTAGATTTTTCTCACCTGATAAAAGTGTGCAAATCATCTAAACTATCTGAAGTTGCATACAACTATGGCCAACACCAATAAGTTTCACTTGTGGCTTCAGTTCTAATATGAAGTTTACCACACTGGCATCCAGGGAATTGACTGTCTGCTCCACTAAATCAGTCCAGGGGCATTTACCACATGGTGAGAAAAGGGCATCAAGCTTTCCCCCTCAATCCCCATTTTCAGCTATTCATGCCCTATGACTTAGGTATCTAAAGGCAAGACATCCTAGTCCAGCTATCTTAGGCTCCCCTATTGTCAAATGCAGAGAAATAGTCACTTTCAGAAGATGATTAATCTCATCCTAAAATAAGGACTTAAGATGAGTCAGAGGAATTATCCACTGGCTTTAGAGGCAGGCTGGGGTGACTATGATCAGGGCACAAGGTTAAAATTACTAGGCATCAAAAGTTAAATGAGATGAATCTCATACATGGTGACTGATGCTCTCATTGATGCCGGGTTTAAGAGCCCAGCTCAGAGAGACCTAACACTGACAGTTAAATTCTCTCCTCGCACTAAAGGGAAACCCAAGCAAGAGACTACAGAAAATCTATATAGCTCTTCATTTCCTTTGACAGAAAGATAAGTATAATAATTTAAGTCTTCATTTCTTTTTCAGGTTCCTTGGAGATCCTACAAACTGTACGTGGAAGGTAATTATATTTTCTTGGCAGTGAAGTGCAAAATTCTCCATCAGTCTACCTATGGGACCCGTTTGGCATAATTCCGTGACATTACCTGGAAATCAATGAAAGTGACTTCCCAAAGCTTTGACAGGTCATTTGCAGAGCTGGGTATGAGAAGTGCATCATATCTCTGCAAGCTGCTCACATGCTCACAGTGGTAGGAGTAACTTGCCGGTGCATATATTCTGGTTGCATTAAACGTTGCTTGTATGGAGTGGTTGTAAAGAAGCTGCAGTCTGTGTAAACTGAACCAGTTCTGAACAGACAGCTCGTAATAGCTGGTTGTTAACAAGAACCTGAAATTATTGTATGGGGAAAAAAGATTAATAAGAGGGCAAGTCTAACTAACAGCTGCAACTATTAAATTCACATGTTGAACAATCTTAGAAGGCACACTGGTATTACCAGTGTTTCTCCCATTTACATCAGTGTGAGCTCTAGCTCCTTCTATTTACTCTGGAAAATGATTTGAGTTTCTTCATTGTTGCGGCTGAAGGAGTTTGCTGCTCTCCCACACACTGAAAGGAAAGATGGGGGATTTTCCCTAATGACTGAGAAAAAATGGTACAGCATTGATATTGTACTTCCATCCAAGATACAGAAAACTATCTGTCAAGAAATGCTGTTTTCTTTGATCACCAAGAAGCAAACATAAAGTCAGTGACAGTCTGATGCCTGAGCAGCCCCCACTATCAGTTCTTGTGGCAAAATTCCCAGACAAAAATGTAGCTAATTAGCAAGGTTTAGCCAAAATCTCAGACGTGGGAAGACCCTATGCCAAAGAGATGACCTGAACTTTTCTCATGAATAGAAAAGTCAACACAGAAGAAGAAATGCCTCAATAGAACAAGGACGGAAAATGACAGACCTATTAAATGCATGTGTCTTGATTATACAATCGACAGTTCTATCACATTATTTTTACTTACACAAATTCTCCTAAAACAAAAGGCACAAACAACTGCATAACAATGGATATTAACATGTGATTATGTAATATTTTCTTCATCATACAAACTTACCTAATAACAAGTCCCTTTAGATTGCCAACATCACCAAACTTCAGAGAAAGCCTAGGTCAAAAAGCAAGTAACATCAGGCTATCTGAAAACTCCCCAAATCTTAAGAGAAAAAGCAGCACAGAAGATTAAGCATAGTTATAAATGGAGCCTTTTGCTCAGTGTAGCTTTGAAATCAGTGGGAAAAAAACCTGAAAGGATTAAATCTTCCTCCAGTGAAATTCAGAAGTCTACTTGTTGACCTGAACAAGGCCTAGACTATCCAGAAAGAACAGAACTGCATGCTTAACTTTCAACACAATTCAATCCCACTGCTTTCAAAATCAGTTGACAGTTAGGTTCATTTGATCTGTGTTCTCCTTCGCTAGCCCTGATATCTTAGTCATGTATCATGTCTGTGTCCCATTAGAAAGTGTAAACAACCACACTATTCTCATCTTTTTAAATACTAGAGCACAAAAAATGTAGATGACATTTGAGTTGAAATTTCACACATGTTCATTATTAGAGCAATATAAATACACTGACTGTGAGGTAGATGCTCATCTGTGTGAGCATGGGCACCTGAAGTTTACTAAATTGAAAGGCCCCAGCAGGTTAACTGTAAACTAATGTATGCTTTACTATCCTTCCACCATCTCTGGAATTAATGCACTGTAGCACTGCATGATTAGTGGCATACATTTTTTTTTGTTTGTTTAACAATAATATTTTGCCTCTTAAAACCTGCATAATAGATTCTTATTGTTGACATAAACTAGACCAAGTTAGAGACAAAATATAGTGAAAACATGAAGCATCTGAAAGAATTCCAAACTTATACATAAAGAATATTAAAAAAAAAAAAAAAAAAAAAAAAAAAACAACCTAGCCCTATGATTTCATAGAAGATCTAGTTTTCTTCTTGTACCTTGACTAACACTGGTCCAATAAGCCAGGACACTGGAGCTAGACTATCACTTGCTTTATTACAAAGGGAAATCATAGATAGTTCAGGATTAGACCCAGTCAAATATGGCATTTAACTCAATGGCTAGATCCAGAAGTTGGTGCATAAAAAAGCCCCACAGGCTGGATTATTACATTCATATGGCAAATGCATATGTGCTTGGTGTCAAACATTTTGTGTGACTGGCTCCAGCTACTTTGCACTGATTAGACAGTACAAACAAGTTTGAAAGCTGGCCTAAAGCCAGAACAGAGTATTGTCTTAACAAAGAAGGCTGGAGAAGGGAGAAGTTTAAGGGACTTTTCTGGGATGAGAAAAACTGGGCAATGCATCATGTGAGCACTCAGCCATCCACTGTCATAATTTAGGTCAGTCCTTAAACCTGAGATTACAGAGCAACATTCAAGCCAGTTTTTCCCTTTTTTCCCTGCTACAATCACATGCAGGCTGACTGAAAGTCTACCCAAGGCTCATATTTGGCAATTACGCTGAGTCTACTGACTCATGAGCCCAGATTATGCATTTTCCTATCCATAGAGCTTCTACATATAGGGACCTCAATCGCTACTTGGATGCTGTCAGTGGCAAAGAGGATGGATACCTGAAAGATACAGTTTCTAATGACTTGATACGTGGAATCTAGCAGAGATGCCACGGATCTGTCAAATGTCCTGAAAAATCCTTCCTAGGAAGATCTCCCTTCTTGGTTAGTATTCTGGAGCACATTCAAAGGGCAGGAGTTAGTGGGAGTAGTATTTCTTAATGTATCCCAAATAAGCAAAGAAGAGGACAAAATGCTCAGCAGACAGCCACAGTATGTCTCTTGACCCCAGCAAAACCACGCCAGCCTCAGCTTCAAAATAAGCATCAAGGTCCTGCCTGCCTTTAGCAGCTCTGTCCCTAGCTTGAGGCTATTCAGAAACCTATGGGGGAAACAAAGAGAAAGATCAGAAGACACGGCACATAAAATGGCTCTGGACCCACAGATTTTGAAATCAAACTTCATATATGGTGAAACACCCATAAAAGGCATGTCAAGAGTATGCTGCAGAGTAGTTCTGCTTCCTGACTTCCTGTAGCTTTTTTAATTAATATTGCGTTCTATAAATTCCCAATATATTCCAACATAATGCAACAAGAAGAATATACAGCCCTGTGGTGGGCTGACCCCAGCCAGCATCTAAGACCCATGCAGCCACTCACTCGCTCTGCCCACCCCACAGCAGGACAGAGGAAAGGACAGGAACAGCAAAAGACAGAGCACTTATGCGTCAAGACAGATTTTACTAAGTGAAGGGAAGAGGGAAAAAAAAAAAAAGATCAAAGTTTTGCAAGGGCAGTCACTGACCATCTCCCATGAGCAGACCAATGGCCAGCAAATCTCAGCAATGGCCACCCTGGAAGACACAACCACTACCTACTTCTTCCTCTACCCCAGTTTTTATTGCTGAGTGTGACATTATACGGCAGAGAACAAATATAACTTCGGCCAACTCAAGTCAGCCGTCCAGGCATTGTCCACTCCCAGCCCCTTGCCAACCTCAACCTACTCACTGTGGGGGGGCAGAGTCACAAAAAGAGAAAGACTGGACCCTGTGCAAGCACCGCTCAAAAAAAAAATACTAATCCATTCTCTACCTCTGCCTTTCAAAACATAGTGCTGGATTAGTTCACATGCTGATGACGTAAAACTCAGACTGCCTTGTTAAATACTATGATACCACAGGCAGAAAACATAGCTTCTTTTTCAATTATACTTTTAGTTTTCTCGTAATCTCACTAAAATTTCTGTGCACCTTGGGTTATCCTTTACAGATGTATANTGTTTAGATGTACAGGTGAAATGTTGTATAGGAGCTAAATGAAACTGCTGGGTTTGGTCTGGTTATTTTTACTCTCGCGTGTCATTAGAGATTTAAGCTCCATTTTTGGGGTAGACTCAATGCTCATGTTCAGCACATGCCCAGTTAGGTATCCACCTCCTAAGTTTTAGACAGTTGCCTACCAGAGTGGAATCAACAACCTGGTATTAGACACGAAGCCAGCGAGCATGGTGGGAGAGAAGTGGTCAGGTACACAACAAAGGAAATCAAAAAACCTACGTGCCTTTCTAGTATAGCGTTGGGATTGGAGAACTTTGGATCCAGTTAGGTTAATATATGGCTGTCACTCAGGTTTAGCTGTAGCAAAGCATTGTGCTCTTCATGCTGAAGAAATTAATGACAGACTGGGATGCAGAGTTCAGGTTTTTCAAGACTCTCTAGGTCTCATGCAAACCTGCAGTGAATTCACTCTTTGGCTTCAGCAACTCATGGATCACAACCTGGGACTTGGGGCTACCTAACTCTAATTACACATTTTCATCTTGTACCAGTGGTTTGTATTATTGATGGCGCACATCCTATGAAGGGATAACTAGTCATGCAGAGCCAGCCCCTAAGCCCCCATATTCAGCAAAGGATCCACTATTCAATCTCCCAAGTGGCTTTGTAAACCAGCTGGAAACTAAAGAGATCAACAGCTTCAGCCTCACAGGCACTAAGAGCAAAACTGGCTGGCCACAAGTATTGGCTACACCACTGCAAGAGACGAAGACAGCTATGTACATCTGTGTGCCCCATGAAAGACTGGTCTGAAAGTATGACCTTACCCATGCTGTCCTGCTGCCCGCAACATGAGGACATTATAGGAAAGAGCTTGCCCTGGGGGTCTGCACCACATAATACAAGGTCCGTTTCCTTCAGTATGTGTTTACTAGACTTGTTATCTGGTACTAGTTCCATTGGTAGAGTAGAATGCCACCTTACATTGCACTGTCTTGACTGCAGTTTGAATCTCCAACATCCACTGTTGCATGGACACCAAATGTCTTCTCCGTCAAATCCAGCTGCGTGTGGTTTTCAAACTTAATCATGATCCTCTTGGCCCAGAAGAGAATGCAGGGGATGCCATTAACCGTGACGTTGAGAGGGCTGTAGTGGCTGTGTGTGAATGGCCTCCAGGATGCTCTTTCCCATTGTCCTTTCCTGCTCAAGTTGTAGCTGACAACCTGATTGACCACGTAAAAGATCAGTATCAGAAGATGTGTATTCCAGTAGTTACTCTCCATCCTACCAGAATAAACAAGGACAACACTTGGAGAGCATCTGTGGAGCCAGCTCTCAGCCACAACAGTACTGAATTGAGGAAGCAGAGAAACCTCTAGCTAGCCCCTTCCCACCACGGGAATGGCACCACGCAGACTTCCAGCTCCAGCACAACTGGCCAGAGAGCCAATATATTTATTCTACCAGGGTAGTATCACTGGGGCAAACCGCATTCTTAGCATGCTCCTATCTCACCATAGAGCTGCACAATTTATAAAAAAATGAAGGAAAATGAGAAGACAAGGTGCTCACCCCAGCAGAATACTCTCTAGGACACCTGTAAGAACTACTTCAACACACTAAAGAGGGCTCAGCTTGGGCCAAGGACACAGCCTATCATGCCAAAAGCACAGTAGGCAGCTGTCCAGGTGAAAGAATGTCCAAGTCTACCTCTACCTGCAGACAGTTTGTCTCTTGATGGCTTTAAAACCAGGAAAATGCCTGCTGCAGAACCGGATGGCTGAAGTATGGATCCCTCCCTTTACAAAATCAGTCATTTGCAAGATTAAAACCTGAGGACTGCAGCTTCTGTGTCATCTGTAGACATCAGAAAAACGCTATCATTTCTAAGCCAAATTTCATGGCAGAAGGAGGGCAATTTGGCTGTCAGGCAATATAATTTGAGACACTGAGTTAGAGCTCAGAAAGGACTTCAAAATTTGACTGTCATTTCCATATTTCAGACTGAAATTTCCAGACAGCAGCTCTTTTCCATCTACACATATGTGCAATTTGAATACGATATAACATATACAATCTCGCATGTCTGTTTTGCATGTCATATGATTAAGCAAGTTCAAATAATGTACAAACAAGAGAAGTATTCTGAGTCTCAGTCATAAACAGCATCTTACGAGGCTCCAGAAGGGACGCGGTTAAGCCCCAAAGCTTTGTCTTGGCTTAGAGAGTTATTTTTTTTTCTGTTCAGATTAGCGAATCACATCTCCCAGCTCAGACCCTGAAAGACCCCTTTTGATACTTGACCTTACATATGGCACAAGGCTGCTTTAGGATTAAAATTACTAAGTACTCACAGCAACAAGCTGAAAACAAGGTAAAATCATGGTCAGAAAACGTGATGCAACAGCTAGCAGGAAAATGTTGACTATGACTGTCATTTGTATAAATGATAAGGCTGTCTTCTCAGAATTAAAGATGAGAGAGATTTAATGAACAGATTATTTACATTAGATTGCATCATTTGCAGGGGTTTTGATATGGAAGCCTTTTATGCTCAGTTTGTGACAAGACGTACAGGCTGGAACTCAGCAAAAACTCCCGCTAAATTTAATCAGTTTTACGTCAGCTATTCTTTTAGTACTAAGCGGTATAAGCAAAATACTGCAGCAGTCAAATGGCACTGTACAGAACACGGTTGACATGATTTGGTTCTTTCAGTAAAAGCCTGTGCCCAAACCCACTGCCAGCCAGCACGAGCCAGTGACTGCAACTGAAGTCTCCCCTCACTCACCTCTCTGAAAAGCAGAAGATATCTTGTACAGCAGGTGGTGAATCAGTACCACATCACAATGATTTAGGCAGTTTTGTTGGCTATTTCTTGTAAACAATGCACTATTTAATTCAATAATGCAAATTAAAAGATCTCAATGTGCTGTGAAATAACTTCACAGATCCAGTTCCTTCAAACATTACCTGTGTAATTGCTACTTGATTTACATTAAATTTTGGCTTCACACCACCATCATAATGTTGACCTGCAGAAGAAAATATGTTATTAGCCTATAAAGAAAACGTTTAATCATTTCTAAAAGCATAATCTTGCATGTTCTTAGGCAAACAATAATTATCCCTGCACAAAATGTGTATTTGAGAATAACTGATTTTGTTTTGGAAAATATTTGGCTAGGTGCAAATATTGACCTCAAATACATGCATTTTCTAGTTTACTTTACCTTAGTCATACCAACGAGGTTCCTCTTCTTTTCATTGAACATCTTGCAACCCTTACCAGGAAGAATTTCAGTGTCCCAAAATGACAGGATTCAGCCTACAAATGTATTTATTCATCCCAAACACACTTAACAAAAACTCTATTGTCAAGAGATGTGTGTTGAATTGCATGGCAAAAGCATGTAACTATGGGTGGGAATTTCTTCCCCAGCACTGTCCAGAGCTGGGAAGCTGTGACAAATAACCTGATGGCCTGAGTGCTTGCCAGGAGAGTGAAGTTTCACAGACGACATATCATTTCATGGACACTCTCACAGCTTCATCCTTCAAACATTTAACTCTGTTTTCATTTGGTTTAAAAAAAAAAAAAAAAAAAGACTGAATACTTTCTTCTACGTTCTCACTGCATCTCAGAGTCGGTCAGTAAATTATTATTTTAACCAGGAATATCCTCTAAAGGGTACTTTTTAAAGAGGAATATGCTTTAACAATACATTTGAGAGAAGAGTCACTAATGTCAACAGAAGAAATATCTGGGAATTAAGACCTTTTACATCCACGCTAAGAGAAACAGTACCCAGCCATTCAGCCCACTGAAGAAAAATAGCCTTACCATTTCTTTGCAGAGAATCTTGATCTGAAAATGCACGTGAACTAGAAGAGAGGAGAAAAATATTTACTGTACAGCATCTGGATTTAAAGTCTGCAGCAAGTTTGCTGGGGAGACCTCCTGTTTCTTCTTCATTCAATAAAATATTCAAAATGTAACTCAAATCCTTTGTTGGTTAATGGCACAGGGACAAGGCAAATTAATCCTAAGGTCACTGTACCCAGGCTAAAAATGCCTCCTTTTCAGAGACAGCCCAGGTCAATCAGCCCCACCAGGCATTCACATGTCCTTACCATATTGACTGAAGGCTTCATTACTCATCTTTTCCCTTTCCATGGGACATCAGTTCTGGGTTAGAGACTGAACCAGTTCCAGCCCACAAGCAGGAGAACATAAGGACAGCGCTGCATCATCCTCAGCCCACACTGAGGATCAGAAGCAACACATGGAATTCCTCCAGGATAGAGCAAATGCAGTGGGCTAGTATGCTTTAAGTCCAGATGTACAGCCTTCTAAAGACAGCTCCTGAATGGTTCCCAGGCAATCCCAAATCCCATGGAAGTCAGCTGCAAGGTAGAGAGCAAGTGAAGCACATCTCAGGTAACAACTACCAGGCTCATGAAATTTTCAGCCTTTGATTTTCTTCTTTGGTATAATTTAGGGATAAGTCTTCAGCTGTTGTAAGTATGAACTGCTTTCCTGAACTAGAGAATCAAGCCCAGTAGATTCATATACATCACCAAAAGACCTCCAAGGTCAGACAAAGTCCAAGAAACCAGGGTCCCTCTTAGGACCAGGCTCTCTTCACTCCTTGAGTCACAGGAACATCTTCCTGCCCCCTCCACACCACGGCAGCTTCCCTGGGACCTGCAGCCCCCTACAGGGGATTGATCTACTGATCTGACGACACGTGTCTGCTTCTCAAGCCTGCCATCAGCGTTCCCTAGCAGGTGAACATACCAGCACTCCCGCACTCACAGGTGAGTATGGTCCCACAGAGACCCTGTACACCCTGCCCCACCTTTGCCCACACAGTGCTTTCCAGGTCATAAGCGATGGTGGGACCAGAGCTGCCTGACAGCCACTTCACATGGAAATACACTTCCATCTTCTTTTCTTGCCTTGTTTTTTACTGGCTTTCCAACCCACTACAAAAGCAAACTACTTGAAACACCAGCACATAAGAACTAGGGATAAAAGCAGTTTTCAGTACTTATGTGTAAATTGTACTATAAGGTATCTGAATTGCAGGGTCAAGCCTTGAACTCAAACAAGCCGTGAACAGTTGGGTGAATCCATTCCCCAGTGGATTCCGTGGGTAGGGGAATCTGTGTTACCCACTAGCATGTACTGCAGGAGTGACTCCAGCCTAATTTCCATCACAGCATCCTTACTGGCAGATAAATATGAGTTCGAACAACATAACACCATGAAAGGAGAAACGTGGGATGGCTTACAGCCTACCCTGCTTTCTGCCATGCCCTTGCAGCTCTGGCAGTTACGGAGCTTGACCACACTGAACCTTGCTTGCCTGAAACCCAAGGCAATATTACCCACCTCAGCAAAACCGAGGTTTCACATGCAATGTGAAACATCCAAGGTTCAGGAGGGCAGGCTCTTTCTTCTGATGAGTATCTCTCCAGTGAGAATGTCCTTTTGCAGGCATTCTTTCTGCTGCCGCAAATAGATCTCTTGTGTCCCCTTGCAAACTCCTCAAACCCAGAAGGCAATATAGACAAAAGTGAAGTGAAGTCTGTATTCCAGCTTGTCACTTTGCTACCAAACACCAGGGATGATGAGCAGCTTTGCTCCACACCATCGGGAAGGCTGCTTGGTCCCTTCAGCAACCAGGGCAATAAAGCAGAAGACAGTCTCCAGAGAAAATGTAACACAGCACGAAAAGATAGCCAGGCTCTGCAGCACTGCAGCAGTGTCTGTGATCTGAGCTGAAAGAACCTTAAAAAGATCTTAGGTTCAAAAAAAGTTCAATGTAGGTAACACTTTAAAATCAACATGGCAGTTTTAATTACATATAGTGAGACCACCTCTCTCCTCAGTTGGAGCTGTAAATCCCAGGGACTCAAGGAGGCTGTGTGCTTTCAGCATGCGTCCCACTCTCCCTCACTGTACTTTCGGAGCTGGGGTTAGTGCTAAGATGAGGTCTCCAGGCCGCTCGAAGGCCTTGTCCCAGTAGCAAGCAGCCTTCAGAGAAGCGTGGAAATAATCCTGGTTTTGACAGGTAACAAAAGACATGGCTAAAATGGGCCAAACCTAATTTTCTCCCTCAGGTAAAACTCTCTCTTAGGTTGTTTAACAATCAGGAACCTGGGTTTTGTGATCTGATGCAGCCTTATTTTTCTTTTCTAGTCTTCCTTCATGACAGATTGTGCCTTCAGGTTGGAAAAGGCAATTTTGGGGCATTTTTTTCACAATAATAGCTACAAAAATGAGGCCCACCAAAAGGAAATGTAATTTTTTTAATTTTTAGTTATACTAACTGTAGTTGTATTTAGTTGTACCTATATATATTTAGTTATACTTTTAGCTCCTCCCTATATACATAATGAAAAGCTCATAGCCCATTACTCCAGTTTGGAAATCACCATGCTGTAGTGTGCGGACTAAAACATCAGGATGAGAGGACACTGGTG
Source organism: Rynchops niger (assembly GCA_013400035.1). Lineage (NCBI taxonomy): Eukaryota > Metazoa > Chordata > Aves > Charadriiformes > Laridae > Rynchops > Rynchops niger. The sequence goes on from VXBH01003682.1 coordinate 190,420, forward strand.
TAAAGCTGTGTAATTCATTTAATTCTCTCAGTGGACTTGAAAGTTTTTTATGTTGTTCTGGGAAGTGGAAGGATTATTTTTGTTTTCACAATTGTCAATTAAAAAAAAAAATCATTACTTCGCTTCCCATCTGGGATAAGGCTAATACCACGGTGATGCTCATTAAATCACCTTGAGGAATGCTAACTGATAGGCAACACCACGCCATGAGGAGAGCATACAATGAATATATGAGGCAGACCCATTGCAAACGCCCCTGTGGCGTTACATCCTGAGCAGAACAGTTATCGCTGGCCCCCACGCAGCCCGCGGGTGCAGGCTGGGAGCTCGTGACAATGCAGTTTAACCCCTCTGTGTCCCATGTAAAACCGCAGCAACGTGCAGCTGTGCCGCTCCAGAAGAAATGTCAAGTGTCTGCTCTCAGCATGAACATACTCAAATATAGATGAATGTGCACAGCTAATGAAATATTCATGCTTTCATGAGGAATGCAGCAAAGAGAGTGACCCAGGAACCACCACAAAGTACTTTAGTATGACAAATACGACCAGCCACATAGCAGGCACACTTGGGAAGCTGACGGAGGCGCACAAGTGCAGTAACTCCACCTAGGCACTCCTGTTTGTTACTCTGTTCATTAGCAACGCTGGCTGCCTCCCTTCCTCCTGCACAATACATGCAGACCCGTTAGAGAAAGGAGAGGGAAGGCCATCATGGCAAGGCTTGCAGTCTTTGCTTTGTCTTACTAAAGCCAGATTGCTATGGCACAGTCTATTCAGTGGCTTAAGGGGAGGACCATCTCCCCATTTCTAAACAAGCACAAGTTGATGTTTGATGTTATTGTGTCTGTCAGCTGCCTTTGACACTCATAACCCTAAGGTGTCACAGAAGTGTGCGGTCTGTGATGGGAACAGGTGGCCTTCAATAGCCATCCTGCTGTCAAATCAGCAGCCTCTCCAATCAAAAGGCAAGCTGGGGAATTCACAGGCGATCTCTGGCAGCAAAGTCCTTTTGCCCTCAGCTGGAGCATGTTTCACTGAATAAAAGCATCAAAAGAAAAAACAGGAAAATAACACATTAAAAATATGTGCTCCCTTTTGCCGATAAAGATGTTAATTACATATGCAACACACAGGAAAATAGCTAGCACTAGAGCTGCCTTCTCCGTTGCCTGCAAAACTATCAGCAAACAGTGGCTAGACCTACAAATCAGTGACAGGAAATAATTTTTAGCACAATGAATTAGAGACTGGACTATTAAATTTATCATTTTTTCAGCCACTCTACCCTAAAACTTCAAATTCAGTTGCACACATGGTATATGTTGTGATGACTAATATTTTTCCTTACCAATTCGTAAATAACTAGCCCAGATACACCCAGACACGTAAGTTGAATTTACCATACCAAGTATGTCAGAAACCCACATGAAATTGGATTAGCCCTAATACAAAGCACTGGGATGACTAATCACTATGTAAACCCAATTAAATAAGATTATAAGCATAAAGAAGTGTAAATTCCCTCTTATCAGATGACATTATCCAACTACATAAGATGACCGAGTCTGGCTTGTTCGTCTGAAAAAGTTCATGCAGACTCCAGCCCTTGAAGACCTCCATGTGCACAGTGTTTTACCCACTGAAACGATCCACGTGAATACGCCTGGCGCTCAACAGTGATTGAGCGTGAAGGCCATGGACAGTTCTCAAAACATTAGGTTAAAGGAAGCCATATTCACAGTGTCTTTTACTCTTCATATCTCTGCTCTGACAAACTGCATCAGATGGCAAAATATACTCTACCACAGGATTTCAATTCCTACGCATTTATCACTCTAATACTAATATCGTCGAGCTGCAGACTACCTCACTGGCTGCTGAACTAGTTTCAAGTAATTTATGAAGCTTTTAATCGAAAACCAACATGTGAACCTTCAAAGGCACTAAACCCAAAGTTATGATGAAAGGTGATGAATGTTTGCTGAACGCCTGGTAGCAATGAACTGGCTGTAGTCCTAGGGACATTGGTCAAAAGTAATTTCAATCAAGTTATTAAAATTATAAATGTGTAAACTGGGGATCCCAGATTCAGGGCAAAAGCTAGTTCCTTCTAAGAAACATTCTAACACAAAATGTTATTAAGTTTTAAATGTATTTATTTAAGTTCTAGCATTAAGAAGTATCTACAAAGCCCATGATTCCTACAGCTTTTAGGTTTTAAGTATTCTGTGTCATATTTTGGTAGCCTCCTGTGTGGAGACAGATTTACATAATTATTTTACAATGTACTGAGTACTGGGGTTTGATTTGCACTTTAATGTATGTCCGATAAAAACTGGATCAGAATGACAAGATACTCAAGCTTTAATTTTTAATATAAAAAAAAAGAAATTGAGCTCATAGAACTTCCAGCAGATTAACACTCAGCAGGCACAATCCCACCTCCACTGAATGCAAAGGCAAAATCCCCATTTGATTCATTGTCATCAAGAGTAATTTCTTAATATTTATTAGAATAAAGTTCAGTAATGCTCCACTTCTTGCTGTCTCTCAGGTTTTTATCTGATTGCAGAAAAGTGAAATTATGCTAGGAAGACGTTAACAAATCTGAAAACTGGCAGAGCAGAACAGCAAGTAAGCTGTTTAAATGAAAACATATTGCAGTATTTATTGGTAACTGACTACCAGATCTCTTAATATAAGCTTAAGCCAATCACCACGTGTCCTTCTTGCCTTAAATGCACAGATTTTACTGCCAGCTGTGATATTCATCAACATATTCGATCTGTGTGTTATTGGTGACTTTGGGGCATAATTCAACTAATACAGTTTAGGCTGTTTTCACTTTTGTAATGCTTGGCTCTAGAAAGTCCTTTCTTTTCCCTGCTATGATTCTGGCTTCCTATTTATATTTCATTAGAGAACGAAACAGCACTATAAAAAATGATAAATCCAAATCTCTACTAACTTCCTAAGTTTAATACTTCTTTGCAATATTGAATTCATGTTTCAAATACTCATTCCATACAAGTAGAATATTTTAGCACCTATGCTTCTTGGAGTAGTTTTCACACCCTTGCTGTTATACTATTTATAACTTTGTTCTTACGCAGACCAGAGAAAGCCAGGGTAAAAGTCATTAAAATGTACTGAAATATAAGACAGATGCCCAGAAAACACCCATTTTAAACCCACCATTTCTAGTATTATCTATAAAATTGTTTTAAAGTTACATTTTTAATGCAGTGTAGACTTCAAAATAATTCATTTCTGTATTAGCCCCAGGTGTTTTCAAAGCTGAGAAGAAAATTAAAATCACATCCTGACATTCAAAACTGCAATTGAATCTGCTTCTATACAGCACAAATGACCAAATTACACCATTTACAACACGTACTCAACTCCAACAACGGAGTTTGTGGATACACACTCCATTACTGACCTGCCATCCACTGTCACAATCATTTGCTCCACAGACACTGTGAATCCCACATACAGAAAGAGGAGTAGGAACTGAACGGCAGCGTTTCTTTCCATTGAGAAGAGAGCAGTCCCTCCACAGACAGCACATCTGCTCCTCTGGTCCAGCGGGCAGCCGGGCACCCACGCTCTGCGTGGCAGCCTGACGAGCAGCAGATACAGCCAATTGGGGCCAGGACTCACCGCTCCATCACTGCACCCATACCCACGGGAGGAATTCCTCATGTCCTCAGATTTGTTCTGACAGCAGACACCTACTGCAGCCACCCTCCTGCTTCCTTGTAAATTACAGATTACAGTCTGGGGAAAATTGTAGCAGGATGTGAGCTGTTTGCTAAGAAAAAGATAAATAAAATCAGATGGTGTCTCCACGCTCTAAAATCACATTGAAGAGCACTTCTTATCTGTACTCAACCCTAACCTTAAAGAAAGGTGAAGGTGCTATTTCCAAACAGCTTCAAAATTTCTCCTTCCATATGACAACCAGAGAACTACATGTATTTTAAAGTCTTATAATACCTTCAGAGTAATAATATTATCCCTATTTTAGAGATGTGAAAGCAGACATAGCAAGTTTAGAAGTAAAGTATTTGGAATTGGTTTCCTATCTTCAGCTTTAATTCAGTTTGTGCACGTCCAGCTTTCTCGCTCAATTGTTTTTATACTCAGAGATAACTCTAAGCCAGACCACAGTTGCTAAATGCCCACGTAATTACAATGCCTCCGTTTCTGGACTGTCAGACTGAGACACCAAGGTGCATTCACATCACTGTGAATAGGGCAGTTTGGTTCTGGGATGGGTAATTCTCAAAAGACAAGTAGGTCTCAGGCACCGGTACATCTTCTGTGGACCCTCTGTCCTCACCAGCCTTCTCAAAATATGCATCAGCCGTGCACATGATGGCAAAGAGGGCAGTTTGAGATGACTCCTCAAACTCTATGACCCACGCGCATTCTCCACACATTACTCACTAATTGCAGCTTGCATTCGAAGTCTCTACACAGGATCAGGAAAGCTGAAATCAGGATATTTACTGGTAGACTGGGCGCAATGATAGTGCTCTGCAGCACACTTATGTGCAGTCTGGCCACCTTCATGAACACAGCCATGGATCTGTGACCAGCCTAGAGGGAACTCGAGGGCCCAAGCAGAAATGGGTTTTTGGTGCCTGCCTTCAGTGTGGGCAGCTCACTCTCAAAAGAAAGCTAGGACCAGTGCTTGGCTGACATTTAGTCCCACTACAACCTTCTCCACTTAAATATCAGACAAGACATTGTCACAAGCTGCTCCTCCTAACAGCTATGTGTATTAATGTACATGTATACCTACCTATGTGCACACATACCCTATACACCCCCACTGCTTTCTTCCTCAGCAGCTAATGTCACCTGCACACTGATGTGATCACACAGTAAGCCCTACTTCACTGATTAAGAGCCCTTGCCTATTGCATTCCAGATATAAGATGAATATAGCGGCTTTACCATCGTAGCTATTAAAAAGGATTTACCATCTTAATTCATTCACTGTCAGTGACACAGAGAGTATTCACTAATCTTTAAAATCTCTCAAGAGCTTCTCCTCAGTAGTACTGCTTCTATCCAATTTAAGGAGGAATCCAGATACTTCAGTGAGAATCCCAGCTTGAAAAATAAGATAAAGGAGCATAGTGATAAACAAGTACCAGTTGAAAATAATCTCTAAATGTTCTGTGAAGCACCAGAAATATATGATGCTAAACTTCAGTATTTACAGCAGCAGAGAGATATGGCACAGCTGAAAATTTTAAGCAGCCCTGGGAAGAGGCAGAAGTATCATACACTCCTTTAAAAACCGTGAAGCCACTAATGTCACTGGCCTGTTAAATGTTTCAGTACTCGTGACCCATACTCCCTCTGAAACAAATCGGGGGAAAAGGCATAGAGAAGCTTTCTGATGGATGGTGCCTTGAGATTTCGTTCATGTGCAGCTATTTTCTAAGCGTTCTTCATCAGCACGGTAGCAAAAGCGAAGAAACAAAAATGCTGAAATAGAAACCAGTATGACACAACTGAACAAATAACATGTCCTCTGAAGGCACAGAAAGTTAGAGAAAGTAGTATAAACAACACATGGAGCACATGGCAGGCCACAGATAAAGTCAGTACAGGCCGAATCCAAGAAAATGTTCTGTAGTCCATTCTATGACAACACAATATATCTTTAATTGTACTTCCAGCCTGTGCGTTTCCATGCTGCTATCAATTTCTAGAAGGAGCCTGCCTTCTTAGACCACCATTTCACAACGTTAAAGATGGGAAAAGTAGGTATCAATTTGCTCAGAAACAAAGGGGGTTTTACAGACAACCAAGAAAAGATGTAATGTCGAACTGCTAACATAGGTTAAACCAGTATAAGTAAGTGAAAATATACTGACTTCCTCACTGTACACTACCACTATGGGTGCTGATAGTATTTCACTGATCAGCAGTCATCATCTGAAGAAATGGCAGAAGCAAAAAGCATGAAGAAAAGTCTTTCCTTACCTCTTGACACTTGCTAATAATAGTAATAATAACAACAACAGTATTAAACATTAAAAAAGTTGCTTTTTTATGAGGTTCAACCATAAACAGGCTCATGTGGTATCTAAAAAGAAATGAGATCTACTGAAAGCAAAGAAGTCATCCTAAGTATTTATTTAATTCTGGTGAAGAATGACAACAAAACCATCACCTCTGCATTACTGAGTTTAAAAAGTAAACTTCAATGGAGCCTTACATGCAGTAGTCCTGCTAAGGGCATGATTAGATGAGCTACCGTGATTCAGTGGACAAATCGCTGTCATACGTTTGCCTGTTTTACACTGAAACCAACCAAGCAAAGCTTGCTCAGCCACATGCCTTCACCACATTGGACAAAGGGTGAACAGAGGATCATGGCCAAGCCCACATACTGTTTTACAAAACACACAAGGTCACATTCAACTCCACAGTTCATCCAATGAGCAGGACAAAGTCAATAGGAAGTCAACAGTTTTATTTACATCCAACAAAATGGGCCATAATGAACTAACAGAGGCCAACATTCCAAATAACAGGATTAAACTGCTGTTTATCATCTTCTTTTCCCACTCTGGCAGTAAGTTTTTACTCGCTATTACTGTTCATACGAAACTCATCCTTTGACGATAAAGCAGCTATCAGTTGTTTCTCATTTGGTATCATGGCAGTTCAGACACTTCCACTGCCAGGCAGGCAGCACAGCAGATCTAACTGTACTTTAAAGACTGCTCCTTTTTTGTATCTCCCTCACAGAAAAGATAGTTAAGAAAGCAGATGGCAACTATATCCAGCGTAAGGGCTCACAGTTTTGTGACGTTTGTGAAGCAAACAATCAGGGACTGATAGGTTAGCCAGTCTATATTGCTGGCATCCCACACATCCCCGAATGTGTCACCACAGTCCAGCAAACCCCCTGTCAAACAGAATGATCACATAAACGTTGATGGAGAACCCGAGATGACAGCTGTTCTGCCTGATGCTGCAATGATTATACACACACTGAGTTTCCATGCAACGAATGAGACTGCAGACACAATTTTAAACATGGATAATTTATCTACTTGGCTAGCATCTCGTCAGGCAGACAATGGCACGCTTCATTTTCAACACAGTTTATAGTTACCTTCAGATGAAATATCAGGTCACTATGAACCGAGCAGCTTTCTAAAATAACATGACTCAATCAAAGTATGAAGTATCAGCCACTGTACAAGGTACCAGCACTTAATATATCATCACTATTTTTTTACTTTGTGACATGCATTGTCCCTCTGATTCAGATATATTCGCAATGCACTGACAATGCAACAGAAGCACGGACAGGAAATTGGCCTTATATATAGAAAAAGCTTGTCTCAGTTCCAACAAAATCCTCTCTCTGGGCAACTAATTCGCCTGCAGGACTTTCGGCCTTCATCTCCACCACACAGGCTGGGACGATGCAAAAATAAATCCTGTTACAACTCTCCTTCTTGCCTCCATTCTACTCCTTGCACCCTTCCCAACAACCCCAAAGGATGCCATCCTACCTCAAGAAATCTCTGTACAGACTCCAGGCCCTACTACAGCTGGTTGGGATGGAGACTGGATCAAGAATGAAGCTTCTGATTCTTGGCCAGGGAGAAGACAGACCCCATGAGAGCAGGGTCTTGTGGCTACCTTTGCAAGCGTGGGTCTGCAGAGCCCGTCAGGGCATCTGTCATGGTTTAGGTTGGGCTGGCCACTAAAAGAAATGACAGATGCTCTCTAACTTCTCTCCCAAGTGAGAGAAGAATGAGAGAACGAGAGACTTAGCAGTTGAAAAGAAACTAAACTACTTTAATGAAATATTACTAATTAAATAATAAAAAGAAAATATAATAATATTAATAAGCAAAGAACAAAATATACACAATATATACAAAACCACATTAAGCTCCCAGGATGACAGTCACATCACCATCAGGCACTGGGGAAGTCCCACACTGGACTCAGCAAGAGATGGGAACTGGATTGAGGATCTGGATTCAGGAAAGCATGGATCAGGATCAAAGGCAGACAGACAGACTCCTCTCCGGACGCCGACCATTGAGGAAAGAGGCCTGACCCTTTGACCCCTCAGCTTTTATACTGAGCGTGAGGCAGATGGGACGGAATACCCTGTTGGTCAGTTTTGGGTCCCATGTCCTGTCCGCTCCTCCCCACAGATGCGACCCCTCTACACTTTTCTGCTTCCAGCCCTCCAATAGAGCATATAATGAAATTAGCTTACCTTGTTGGTTAGAGCAATAAGTATAAGCAGGAGCCTCCCTGCATACTATTCCTTGATATTAATTATAAACATCAGGCCTTATGTCTGTTAGATGCCGACAGTGTCCGAAAAATATGCTGTTAATTTCAGAGAGTTTCAGAGAGTTCAGTTAGTTAGAAGAGGCTTAGCTGAAAAGTAAAATTACAGAAAAGAAAATTGGTTCTGTTTTACCTCAAACCAGGACAGCACCTGCAGCCAGGAGCGTCGGGGACAGGACCATCTGTGACTGGCACATTGAGTACTGGGGCGCTGGCAGGGACTGACCGCGGGGCTGCCCCATGCGAAGAAACTGCTCCTCAGTGTCCAGTTTTCTCCTCTGTCAAATGGACCTGCAGAAGTGAAGCAGCCCAACTCTGCCATCCTGCAAGGTGTTAATGTCCAGCTGATCCACAATGGCAGGAAAATAATGGTCCTCATTCCCATCAGTGGTTTTTTGAACTTCATACAGGTACATGGTCTGCATACAAAACCAATAGAGTTAACTGTCCCAGTGTAACAGCTCAGAAATAGTAACGTTACTCACCAAATGCTTTGGGGAGTGTAGAGCTACTGTGTTCTGATGGTTAGTAAACATGGACTATGAAATCATCAAACTCTAATTTTCCAACTTGAGGCTATTTCAACAGACTCAGGGTACAGCTATTCCACTGTACATATGCATGTAAATTTACCAAAGCAAGTCTTGACTTTATTCTTATTGGTTATTTCAATCAAATCATACAGTTGTTTTTAACAATCTGGTTACTGTTAAATTTTAGGAAAACAACAAAAGTTCTGGTTGCTGGTTTTGGTTGCAAGGGTCACCCTGTTGGTGACATTCATGGAGTTCAAGATTGTCAAAGTAGCGAGTGTTTCTCTGTTGGGCTTGTACAAGGACAAAAAGAGAAGACCAAGATCGTAAGTTACGTTCGTGCAAGCCAGAGTACTGTCATGAATGCCAGTTTTAGGATCCTGCACAACTCTGAGGTAGCAACAATTTAAGATTTATTAACACAGGCTGTATCATTTTTAACAACCTTAATCATCAGCCAATTATCAGAGTGACTTAATAAAATTTGCTATAACCAACACAGCAACTGAGTTAAAGATTCAAAAATGGCAAGGTTCATAAGAGACTTATGATAATTTCCTAAATCAAACACCACACATACAAACACAAGACTTACAACAGTGTTTCCTAAATCAAATCGCAGACACACATACATACAAACAGATATAGAGATTAACCTATATAATTGTTTCTATTTCTCCAAAAAGTAGTAAACTGTTGGTACCAAACAATCTTTGGAACCTTGAGAAATACAACAGTAGTGAATTACTCACTCCTTTCCTGTGTTGGCATTTGTCATCAGACAAGCTCTGAAATCCTCATGAAATTTACTCTTCAAAATCCCCACAAAATCTAATCTTTGAAATCCTTGTGAAATACACACTGAGAGGTGTCCCAACTCGGGGGAGATACTGGGCCACAGCCTGCTGCAATCCCGCACTATTTGTAGGATCACTATTTATAGGATCACAAGATGATTGTCTTTGGTCAGTATTTTTCCATTTTGGCCACAATTCTTGTCAAGTAATTCCGGTATCCTCCAGAGCAGGCTATGATCCAGGCAGCACGAGTTTCAGGTATGGTTAGGGAGTGCCTAATCATACTAACTCACTGTACTTGTAACCAGGACAAGAAAGTACCCAATCATCCCAACTCACCGCACTTGCAACCAAGAAAACAAAGTGCCAGATCGTCCCAGCCCACTGCACCTGCATCAATACAAGAACACAATGCTGGCTGGTCCTGACATCGCAACATGGCCCAAGGGGATCTGCATCACCACAAGTACTAATAAACATTTTAATTTGGTAACTTTTGTATGCCTTTCTGTGCCATAATAAATGGTTTCTATATACAAATATATCCTCTGTGTGTTACTGGGTGACATATCTGAGTGAACATTTTTGCAACAGATGACATGACCTAAACCTGAACATTTTGCTTTTGGATCAAACAAACAATACTAATTTTGAAGAACATGGTGAAATGAAGAAAACTTGTCCTAACAGAAGTGTCCCAAAGTCCGGCTAAAGTTTAAAAAGAAATAGCAAACCCTAGCGTAGCATCATCTCAAATCGTCTTTCCTAGATCTTAAAATGTTAGTGAATATTTGTGCACCAAATGCCATAGTTTGTTTCAGTATATTAATTTATTGATCAATTTCCTTCCTAGTCAGCTTTTAGTGTTCCTAATATTCTTAAGATTGTAAAGCAAAGCTGTAGCATTTTTACAAGATTAATTTCGCAATTCTTAAAATTACCAAATAGCAATTGCATTCTCCACACTGGATTTGCATCTTCTAAAGAGTTGCTTTTTATAATAATGTTTGCTGCTGAAAATATTGCTGGGTTTTCTGGGTTTTGTATGTTGTTTTTGATGGGTATTTTATTATTTATTGAATGGGTTTTGATTAATTATTCTATCCAGATTGAGTGTAAAAACACCCCTGCACAAACAAAGTATGTATTTTCTGTTTAACCTGTAAACACAGGTTGTTTTAATAAAGATACGTTTACATCTAATTATTGCTCCTTCACAACAATCCCAAAAAGGCAAGAGAACATTCATGACTTTTTCTTTCAGGGAGTGGGCTAACTGCTTGAATGAGGCTGCAGTGCCTGTTCAATCAGCATCTGCAGATTGCTAGTTTGGCAGTATGGACTAACAGTAGCTTTCAGAATTTCAGCTTGTTTCTTTTACAGGATTTTACTCTGGTATAGATCCACTTGTTACTTAAGCACAAGTTGGAAATAAGAAACCCTGGCTCAGCTACCATCAGAGCTCCTTGGTATCTCACTCACTCACCATAAATACACCATACGTGAGTTTTCTGCTTTTGCTCTCGTTGTGAGCAGCCTGCCAGGAGTCTGTTGAGTATGAAGAGGAACCAAGGGGCTTGGTGAGCTCCAAGAACACTGTTGAAGGGGCCTTGTGACCTGCAGCCAAGGCCACTCCATGCACAACAGGGACAATGCCACCATGCCCTCCTAAGACTGCTCCACACGCTTTCCGGGCACTGGAGTCATCCTCCCTTTCTCCCAACCATGGAAATCACAGAACCCTAGGATGGTGTGGGCTGGAAGGGACCTTCTAGTTCCAACCCCCCTGACATGGGCAGGGACACCTCCCACTAGACCACTTAAGGTCCCATCCAGCTTGGCCTTGAACACCTCCAGGAATGGGGTATCCACGGCTTCTCTGGACAGCCTGTGCCAGAGTCTCACCACCCTCACCATGAAAAACTTCTTCCTAATATCTCATTTCCTTTATTTCAGTTTAAAACGCTTTTCCTATTGCTACACTCCCTGATCAAGAGACCCTCCCCATCTTTCCTGGAGACCCTTTAGGTACTGGCAGGTTGCTGTAAGGTCTCCCCGGACCCTTCTCTTCTCCAGGCTGAACAACCCTCGCTCTCTCAGCCTGTCCTCATAGGAAAGGTGCTCCAGCTATTTGATCACCTTCGTGGCCCATTCCACGTGGGAAGTACAGCAAGCCTCCCTGAGGAGGCTAGGGGGGAGGGCCGCACAGGCACCATTTGGCGAAACCAACCTGGGCCTCGGCGCCCTTCGCCCCCCCTTTCCTCAGAGAAGCTGCAGCGCCCTTCAGCTGCCCCACCTCGGGCGGGCGGCCAGCCGCCGCACCGCATCCCCTACCCGACCCCCTTCCTACGAGGTCGGCAACTCCCAGAAAAAAACGAATTAAATAAGTTAAAAACGAGCTGCACACAGCACTCATGTGCCACCGCCTCCCGAGGGAACGGTGTACCACTCTCCGTCTCGGGGGGGGCCACGCCGGGCCGGGCAGGGTCGCCCCACCCGGTGCCGGACGGTATTTTCAGTCAGGCGCGGCGCGGGCAGCCCGCGGCGGGGTCCTCGCGGGCGCAGCTAGGCGGCGCGGAGGGGTTGGGCTTCCCTCTTTCGCGCTCGGCAGCCAGCAGGGAAAGATGGGTGAGCACTGGGTGGGGGACGGCCGGGCCGGGCGAGGCCAGGCCAGGCTAGGCCGGGCCGAGCCGAGCCGGGGCTGAGGCGGTNCGGGAGCGGCCGGGCCTCACGGGCCCCGAGTGGGTGTGAGCGGCCTCCGCATCCCTCTCCGCCCCCTCATCTCTCACCGACCTTGTTCCGCAGGGAAGTGCCGAGGGCTCCGCACCGCCCGCAAGCTCCGCAGCCACCGCCGTGACCAGAAGTGGCACGACAAGCAGTACAAGAAGGCCCACCTGGGCACGGCGCTGAAGGCCAACCCCTTCGGCGGCGCTTCCCACGCCAAGGGGATCGTCCTGGAGAAAGTGTGGGTAGAGCTCGGTGGGGGGGGAACCGTGAGGAGAGCACACCCCGTGTGCCAGGCGCGGCGGGGTCCTCTGGGTGCCCCGGAGAGACCCCCCGGAAAATGAGGCCTTCGGGAGGGACCTCGAGGAAGAAGCACTGCGAAGCTGTTACATTTTCTAAATATGTGAGACTTTTTGCTGCCTGTAACATGCCACATCTGTATGAGCTTCTATGCACTAGACTGAAAACGTGGTTTATTTTTCTAAGTGGTAATACTGAAAGGTATTTCTTCTCAAACACGTGTCACTTGAAAAAATTCTGCTTATTTAGAAGCAAAAGAATAAAAACGCCACTTACCTCAGTTTAGGATTTAGGATGGTGGATTTTGAGTGTGTGCCTGGCATCAAGGAGCCCATCTACTTGTGTTCTGGCCTTTTTTTTTCTTTTGTAATTTATAAGCTTCATTGGGACACTGCCAGGGCTGCAAGGTGTTGCTCTTCTTCCTTACCCTGCCCCCATGATTTTTATTTACTGAATTAGTATGTGTCTGTACGTGATTAATTTTAAATTTTTACTCAGTTTAGGAACTGGGCTTTTATATATTCAGTAGCTCTAAATAGGTAGTTAATGAGTTTTGGTTTTGACGAACAAATACAAGTTGCAATTAATACAAAGCAATGCAATAATTTTTGGTGGTGTAATGAATATCTGCTGGTTTATCAAACTGATTTTTGCTAATTTATTTCCATGTGCTTCCATTCTAGTGGAGTAGAAGCTAAACAGCCCAACTCTGCCATCAGGAAATGTGTCAGAGTCCAGCTGATTAAAAATGGCAAAAAAATAACAGCTTTTGTTCCCAACGATGGTTGCCTGAACTTCATTGAGGTAATTTTCAAGAAGTGATCTACAAAAAGTTGTATGTTACAGTAAAGAAATGCATAATTGATGGATGTAGGGGATGGTTAGTCAAGGGTTCATGCCATTTTGCACCACATGTAGCTTAAAGCTCTAGTGGCAGAGGCAGATGGGAAATGTGAGAGATGTTTTTGTACTTTCCCCTCCCTTAGCAAAGCCAGTTCTCAGCTGTGCTGATGCAAGCTAAATGTTACCTGGGCTTATGTTTCCTTTCTGCAAAACAATGAAGGGGATAACAGTCCATTATTTATATATATATATATCTCCTTCAGTATTTCTACCCTTTCTTTAAATTTGAGCCACACCCTAAACTCTCTAATGTTACTCATTTCAGAAGGTTTAATGTACAGGTTTAATGCTTATACTTTTGTAAACCTTGTTTATACCTTTGTAACTCTGTGGTCTTTCCTTGCAGGAAAACGATGAAGTTCTGGTTGCTGGTTTCGGTCGTAAGGGTCATGCTGTTGGCGACATTCCTGGAGTTCGCTTCAAGGTTGTCAAAGTAGCCAATGTTTCTCTGTTGGCCTTGTACAAGGGCAAGAAGGAGAGACCAAGATCATAAATTTAGATTAATTTGCCAAGAATGTCAATAAAACTTTTGATTGGAAAAACTTCTAAGCTTGTTATTTAAGGCTTAACGTTTTTTAATGTGTATCTGCAAGAGATGTACCTCAGAGAAGCTGGGGTGTGCTGTCTTTGTTGTTGGGTTTTCCTTCTGTAAGAAATGCTTTGCCATTGAAGGACAGAGCATCTTTTTGACCAGCAGATGAGCTTGAAAAGCACTGCACTTCCAAATTTACCTTGGTAATGTGTGGAGCAGCCCAGCTGTGCTGGGAGCTTCAGAAGTTTACTTTGTAGAATTAAAGGGTGTGTCAGTGCTTTGTGGACTGTCCTGGTTGCCAGCACTTTCATGAAGGCTTCCTCAGCTTGCTAAGAGGAAGTAGACTGTTTTGTAGTCAGGATGTGAATGATAGATCCCTTGAGGCCTTTCTCCCATCGTAAACCCTTCTTCCCCAAAGAGGGCCCTGTGAAACAGTTCCTGCATTGTTTTGCTGCCAGTTGTGTAGAACCATAAAGATTTTGAAGGTTGGGGTCTTGTGTGACACCAACACTGGGCCAATTCAGGAAGGAGGCTGCATTGTAGGGGAAGGGAAAGGTCTCCAGTGTCTGCCTATGTAGAGCTGGGAGAAGGAGTGCACCGTGTCACACGTGGTCCTCTACAGCTGACATGTGTGCCAAAGTGAACGTGGACTAACTGGTATCACAGCCTTAATGATCCTAAGGGACCTGCATCATCACAAATCAGTGCATCATTAAGGGTGGCTTCTGCAGTGGAAGGGATTGCGGGAGTAACAGATCTGCTGATGCATTTCACAGTAAAGTTATGTTTCCTTGGTTTCCTCTGTTAGTAAAGGTCTGGAGTGGGTGTTTCTTACGGAATGTTAGTGCAGCACTTAAGAGATGGAATAAAACTCGGGATTAAAAGATCTGTCAGGCAGCAAGATTGGATCTTGCATCTCTGTTAGATCTACTGTGACCTTTTGCTAGGCATTCAGTTTTTTTTTTTTTTTTTTGAAGAGAGGTAAATTGAGTTTTATGGACTACCACTGTACTCTACAAAGAATGATCAATTGCTTTTCAGGAGCACAGGATAAGTACTTTTTCTTTCAATTAACTGCATAACTGTGTAAAGGTGGTTAGTTGTTGGGATAGTATATATACTCCCTTGTATAGATAGGCTTTTTCAAAGCCTGGAGTAATATATATTACTCCCTTGTTTTTACTTAGGTGGCTAAGTGTAGATATTGTTTGAGAAACGTTTGTATTAACTGTAATAAATACTACACAATCCAGAGCTTAATTAGAAGACTCAGTCTTTTTTAGAAGAAACAGACTGATGTCTAGTGTCACTGGAATTTTATCAAGTCATCGTGTCAGTCATAAAATTCTTCCCATGGGAACTGAAACGAAATTTCTTACTGCTAGGTCTCACCAAAAACAACCTAATTTTTCTCTGGGACTATTAAATTCATCAGAAATCAAAACATCCCCTCAAGCAAGTTGGGAGAAGTAGCATGAATTTTAATGCATATTTTGGAAAACAGCCTTCTTCAAAACTAGTTTCTAGTGTGAAGACAGGCAGTGACACCTGACACACAATTTACCAGGTTTAGGTCTGAAAGGATTACTAAACCATTTATTTTACCTAATCTCATCTCTGTCCTGCTCAGCCCATATAACTTCACCCAGCTGCTTTCATGTGAAGTGCAAATTATGTTTAAGTAGTTGGACGTGGACAAATCTGCCTGGTTTGAAGATACCCACTTCTTTTAGAGCATTACAGCTATTCTCATTTAACTGCTGTGCTACTGACCTGAACGTGTCTTCGAGTGTCTTTTTGGCTCTCTTTGCTAGATTAAAGAAACTTCTAAATAGTTGGATTCTTTTTTTACTTTTCAAAGATGTCTGTGCCATAATCTGGCTATTTGAAAGACTGAAGTATGTTGTCAGTTCTTGTCTTCCATCATTTTTCTCTCTGTATTGTCCAGTTTTTCAACATCACTTTAAAATGCAGATGCCAGAACTAATACAGAATTATAGAACAGAACATCAACCAAGAAGCCAACATGTCCCTCTCTATCAGCCTTTAAATTATTGCCAGATCTTCTGTCCTGTTGATACTTGCACTCATATATTTTATCTTGAATTCAAGATCAATGAATCTTGAAAGTACATTTTGCACAAAGCTTATAGTGCAGTGCTGGGTTCTTTTTTTCATGTATTTTATGCAATAAAACCTCAAAATACTTACTTGGCTGAAGGTAAACAATTCCCTCATTATAGTCACAATTCATTTATGTGTTCCATAAGATTATGCTTCAATTAGTATTCCTTAATTTATAAGAAAATGGAGTAAAATTGAAGAACAGATTTAGAATCTCTGCTACTGGGTATTTTGTAGCTTAGTCATCTGGGAATTTGTGAGATTTGGACTCAAACTCTTGTTCAGCACAGAAGCGATGTTGAACTTGGGTTCGTTTTCCTGTGTAAATGCAGTAGCCTCAGTGATAATGAAAATGGGGAACTCTGGGGGAACTCAGTACCAGAATTAAGAGTCCCTCTGTTGTAACCTGACTGAAATACCCTTTGAGATTGCCAGAGTCAGGCCTTAACTCCTTGGCGGATCTTGGACGCAGTGTAAATGCATGCTACCTGTAGTGTATTTCAGTCAACGAGCGCGTCGGAGCGTAAGGGAAGAGGTTGGGTGGATTGTGCCATCAGCTATCCCCACAGCTACCCAGGGTAACCAATATCGCCATTTTACTGTGCTTTCTGGTTTCTTGGATAGTGGAGGGTTAACTGCCTGCATTTTTTTTCTTTCATGCAACCATACATGTGTTCTGAATGCGTTGTTCTCCTTTCACCCCAAATGTTACACGGATGGATTTTGAGGATCTTCTATATCTGCCCAGTTTTTCTCACAGCTTCATCGAATCAAAGCTACCGTTTATGCACAGTAATTTCAACTGTGCTATTGTGTGCTCAGAAATCCCTTACCACGTCTGCTGTGGCTCTTGTCTAATGCTGCTGTGAAACTTGGAATGCATACGCAGCCATCGGAGGTGGCACAGAGCAGAGATGCATCCATGTTCTACTACATAGTCTTTGAAATTCACCTTCCTCTACGAGCCGAACAATGTGAGCAGACAGACAGGTTTGAAAGCATTGTCTGCCATCAGTACAGCTACACGTAATAATAATGTGCATCAAGCCAACTGCAGGTACACACATGAGAAATCAGGTACACCGTTTCTTTTCAGGTGATCCCTGATTACAGTAAGATTGGCAGATCCTGGATGAGCAAACCTGAGCACGGACCTACGACTCACAGCATGCAGATCTGGCAGCAGCTGCTGGTGCAAGAGACAGATCCCAGTCAGCTCGTTTAGTCTAGAAATCACGGTCTTAAGTATGCAAATGTTATCCTACACAACTGCTACTATTAGAATTCCATCTCAATTTCTACAGGAGAGACAAGACTTCAACTGCAAAAAGCAGCAGGTTTTGTTTTGTTATTCCAGCAAACTCAGTCTGTTTGGTTTTCTTTTTTCCATTTCCCTTTCTTGCATCGCAAAAAAAATATTAGTAGGGCTGCCAGTAATGCTTCTTTGGGGAAAAAAAAAAAAAAAAAGGATTTTACTGCAGCCAGCGAAGAGGACTATTGAAGTCCTCGCGGTTCAAATTCCTTTCAAATTCTAAAGTCGGTCTGTCAGTAGAGGAGATGAAGATTTACCCGGAGGTAAATGGAGCTAGAGCAGCTTCGAAAGTAGGGCATTGTCATGAGGTAATCTTGCCACTAGATGTTGCTATGAGTACAACGAGGGGAAACGCTGGAACAGGAGACGTGTAAGCCAAAAAGTTGTTTATGTGGATTTTAACAAAGGAAATCTTCAAAATGGGGAATTTAGCTTTTAACTGATTCAGTGAGTTCCCATTAGGAAAATGGGACAGTTACTGCCTTTTTCCCTTTGCGTACCTAAGTGGTGGCTAGATGCTACATAGAAGCACAAGAGCTCATGGCGTGGATTCACCCAAAATCTTGTTAGATCAAAAAACACGGAAGAGAAAAACACAAGTACTTATTACTCCATCAGGCATGCGTAAATTTTACAGGTTTGTTTGAATTATCAGCTTGATTTGTGAGTTTTTTTAAAACTCCTTGCGATGTAGCAGAAGTGAGACTGCTGTTAAGGTGAAGGGATAATAGTTACCAGGGGTAGGAGAACACAAAAAACTGGCTGCAGGACAAGTGAAACACAAAGTTATTAAAGCTAATTGCAGATTTTGAGTTGCGTTTTATTAGTTGTTTTACAAGCATGTTTAGCACATGACATCTAGTCAACACTTGGGCACCATGATTCTTCTAGCAAATACGTTTGTGGATTCTGTCACCCCCAGGAATAACTTCTATGTTCTGTACATCGTAGAAAGAAGTCAAAGGAAGAAGAGCCAAGCCAAACCTCATCACCAAGTCACTATTAGAGGGGTTTTAAGCCTAATAAAGAAGCATTGAAACTACGTGTTATACAACCCAAATCCTCCATAACGGAATAGATGCAGCCGTCCATGTTTCTAATGCATTAGAAAAGCATGTGTAAATATTAAAAGACTCGGCTAACCGTATGAAGCCAACAATACCTGACTGCTGGATGCAGGAGAACGAACTTCACAAACCCTGGAGAAGCAATCACGGCCTGCCTGGTATCCACCAAAATTCGGTTGAGGACTTTGATTTGGATAGGTGCAAAGGAAAGAATGATTAGTTCATTTCAACAGTTTGCCAAATCTTTTTCCTCTTGTGCTCAGCCCGTATTCTCCGCTGCTCTACCTGCACCTGGAAGTGGAGTGGCATCAACTTGCTCAGCAGAAACAAACATCATTAAGACCAGGTTCTGTGTTTTAAGGTGTGGTATTCCAAAAGAGACACCGGGGATTGTTCCTGGTGATGCAGATGACTGCTGGTGAAAATCTCCTTACTGGGATTCTTCTCTATCTATAGCCTAATCCCGGGCAGCAACACAGGTGGGGAAAGGAAGCACCTGAGCAGTACCTTGCTCCATCTGGCCTCTGCTGCTGAGGCCAACAGTGCCCGGCTGCTGAACCCAGCAGAGCGCAAAGCACACAGCCTAATCTCTTCAAACAGGGCCACCTCCTCCAGTGCGCTGTACGAACAACATCACTGAAAAATAACGTTACAGGAAAACATGTTGTTTTCTAACAGGCTTGAGGAAAAAGGTGTTCAAGGCAAGGCTCTGTAAAGCCACCCTCTTTCCAAACACAGCAGTGAACTCCTCTCTCGCCTGAAGTTGGAATTCATCTTCAGTAGGTGACAGTTACAACAAGCTCTAAGTGGTGCAGTGAAAGCTTCCTTGTGGTGCAGCGGTTTTTAAGACTCTAATGAAATCTAGGACATAAAGATAACAGGTGTGACACCTTCCTAATTCTTCCTGAGAACTCAATACATGGCTACTCTCTTCGGGGCTACTCTCTTAGCACAACTCTGTATCACCCTGGCTTTTTAAATTTAGGAAATAAAGCTGCAGCTACTTGACATGGCAGCTTTACAGCTATGAACTTCAGCTATGTATTTTTTTCATTCTAGACAATACGAACTCATTGCTAAGAAATGCTCCAAACTCTCTGAAACACTTTTAAAAGCCTACATGTTACTAAAAATATGTACAGATATTCATACATACACTGTTCTCTAGAAGAGAGTATTTTGGAGGGAACAGTTGTAACTTCACAGTTCAGGGAAAGAGCAATAGTTTTTCCTTTGTGCTGGAACTGAAACGCTATGCAATATAAATATAGATGTCCAAACAAACTCATTAAACCATAGTCATAGCAAATGGCCAAAAAAACCCAAAAGTTATTGAAAAAGTTTTGCTGTCATTCATGCAGTTGCAACAAGAATTTATATTGATTGCTTCACTAAATTCAGGTCTAATTAACTAGCTCAGCATTTACTGTTGTGAAAATAAGCATACAGTTTGACCGATAGAACGTTTCTTTTAATAACCAAAGCCAACCAACTACAAACCTTCTGGCAGACCAGATGGGGGTTAAATTCCAACCTGATCATGCTGACATAAATGAGGGCTTATGTAGGTAGCAATTGCATTCCAAAGAAAAGCATATTTTTGGCTTATTTGAACACATAAAATTAATTCTTCTTGCTGATTCTTGTAACCAAGGGCAGGTATGAGTCAGTTCTCTTAAAAAGAAGTCCCCAGAAGCAATGGTCCTCAATATGTCTTCCCAGATTAGCAAGGATGAACAACTGAGCAAATCTACAAAACTGTTTGGAACTGGAAATTTTCTTTTTTGGTAAGCTGCAAGATTTCAGATAATGTATGTGGCCAAAACCCAAGTTCAGATCCAAGAATCTTCAATAGATTTGCTAAATAGAATTACAAAATAGTGCTGCAATTAACTTGATTTTGAAATAAAATAGGATTTTTGTACATAAACATTCTGTATAAAATACCCTATAAGTCATTAAGGCACAAATGTAAATCAGAAATTAGATGCCTATTTCCCACTTAAGCCATTAGAAAGCAGGTATCTAAACAAGATTGTATCTCTCCTTGATCCCAAATAATTACGTTATCCTGTATTTGTTTCTCAGTCTAAGCTTAGGGTGTTTGTACTAACTAAACTGAATTTTTGTCTAGTGGTATTCTAGACAAATTTTAGGGAAACGTTGGTACTGATGATGACACTGCTCTGTAAATTCACCATTTATGGTGTTAAACAGTTAAGAATTGTATCAGGGCAGGGATTGCTTATCCATTCCATGCTCCCCATGACCATCATCGTGTCTCAGTAACTGTGGGAACAGGGTCGAGGCCCTGAAGAGGAATCTGGAGGGGCGTTATCAGCAGGAAGGAAGCGAGACAGAGACAGCTTCAGAAACTGTGAAAAGCTTGAGTGTCCAGCCCAGTGAATGTACGGTTATATCTAGGAGGTAGAGTGATTGCTGGGAGAGGACGTCTAAGAGTTAAGAGTGTGGCTGTCAGGACATTGGCAAAGCAGTATCCCGCTGTGCGCAGCCATCCATTAGACAAGTGCCTAGGGTTGTCTCTGACAGCGGAAATCTTCAGTCTAGTACAATGTGCAATGCCCTGTCCAAATAATACTCGATTTTGTCTACAAAAGATAAATCAAAGTAATGGGCGTTGAGAATTCCTCCATGTAAAAGAAAACTATTATATTTCTTATTTACATACAAATTCCACTTTTCTTGTAATTCCTGAAAAAAAAAAGAAGAGAATATTAAAGTGCAACAGAAGGTTGATGGAGTGGAGAAAAGTGACTGGGGTATATTCTCACAGTCTTATTTTATACTTGCTTTTTGTCCATAATTACAACCTGTAAGTTACAGTACCCCATGCACAGTGTCACATGGATGAGATGCTGACATTCGGAGTAGAGCAGTGACACTTCACAGACCTGCCATAAGCAGTCTTGCCCACAGTGAAGAAACCCAACTGGCTAAATCCTATTATGAATAACGCTGTTGTAGTGCAGTTTCTGCTTCCAAAGAAAAAGAGCTGGTCTCCAAGAAATGCTTATGAAACTACGCTTATAAATTTTGCACAGCAGCATTTTAGCAGTTGAATCTTCTCAAAGTCGAACAACTAGTACTGAAAATAATACTCAGAGTTGTTCGGGCTCTTTTCTTCTCCTTTATCAAGGAACATCTCTTGCCCAGTATATGAGAACACCAAAACCAGCATTTCAGCTATAAGTTATTCCAAAGCCACTCTGTATTCAGGATTGCATTTTATTATTTCTGTTGTTTAAAAGTGGAATTTCTTCTGTGTAGTCAGCCCTCAGTGCAATACCAGGTAACACCTGTGATGCTTTGGGAAAATGAGCGTAACTGATGCTCAGACGTGCTGATGCAGCATTCAGTGCTGGTGGTTTACAGGGAACAACTCCCTCAATCCTTTCCATTTCCCTGATCCTAAGGACAGCGAAGCTCATTCAGACCTTGGTTTAAATTAAGCTACCTGAGGCCAGTTCTAAGTTATACTGAGAATAAAGGTCCCAAGGGCTAGCCACCACAATGTGAGTGTGACAATAAGTTGGATAGAGGCAGGAGAAGCTGAGAGAGGGCTGCTTACCAGTGCAGGGCAGCTGAGGAGGACTGATTGCTTTTTCTCCTCTGTTCCTGGGTATCACAAATGAAGATGAGCATTTAACAGCTCTTAAAACTGCTGTTGTCTGGTCGATTTTTTTGTTTTTCCTCCTGTGTAAGTCTCCCTTAAATTTGAAAATGGGCTATGGATGCAAGTATCAAGGATACGTTAGCAAAAGTGTTAAAAAAGACAATGTAGCTGCTGTCATGGTACATGAACAGAAAGCTGTATTTTATAAATCTTACATGAAAAAATGGCTTTTCAGGTTGTTATGATCCCGACCAGAATAAGTTATGTGCTTTCATTATTAATTCCAAATGGCTGGCAAAAGAATTCTGCACCAATGGAATTTTAAAGACTTCACTGTATTTCAATCCACCAATAACATATGATGTAAGTTAAAAATATGCAACCAATCAAAATATCCGAAAACACAGAATCTGAAACCCGATACATTTCACATTTCCAGCTCTGATGTGGCATACGTTGGACTCTGGATGCAAGTGACGTATTGCTGAACATAGAAAGTAAATTCTGTAATTCCATCTCACCTGCTGAGGACTTGTGATCTGGTTTATACTGCAAATAAAATGTGATTGGGAAAGAATCCAAGATGACTTGTATGGAAGTTACTTCTAATCTGTTTTTCACCGATTGCACTACTATGCAATTCCTACTTGCCCAAAATTCAACAGTTGTCAGGGGAGGCTTGCACAAAGACTGCAGGACAAGGACCAAACCTGTGAACAACTACTAGTACAATGAGAAATACTAATTGACTACAACAGTAACTCCCACAGGGTATGGCGAAGCTTCCTTTGGAGGCAGTGAAGCACAGAAAAGCCAGATGTTCTGACTCGATAGCATGAGGCACCTTGAACTCTAGAACTACAGATGCAGACCGTAAGTACTCTGTCTACAATTCTGATCCTGTCTGCTTCCTGAAGCATGACATACACAAAATACTCTCAGCAAAGTATTATTCAGTCCTTGGATCAGGCTATTCTGTGTGTGGTGTGGAACACAAGGATGGTCCATGCATCAGGCTGTGGTAGAGAAGGTAGTCCCTTGGTGAAGTAGTCTCAGCCCATACACTGATTGCCACAAGCTTAAACCACATCCTATGGGTATTTTTCTGTACATATCCTCACAGATGGTGCAGATTTTCTAGGGACATGGTTTTTAGTAGGTAAGTTTAGTAGATCCAAACCCATGATCTCAATTCTGTATCAAGGAACCATAGGCTTGTGCACTTGTGTGCAGTGTTACTAAGGCCATAACCACAGTAGGACAGAGGTAGGAAATGAGTGACCTCAAGGGGTCAATGCAATCACAAGGGAGTTCAGGTCTTGGTGATGCTTGAGAGTTGTTGTCACAACTGCAGCCAACTCTTACGTCTTCGACTGTAACCAGGCAAGTTCTTGCCAGAGAAAGAGCCATGAACAGTCCTCTTTCCACATTGCATTGCTCACCAGTCAGAAGGATTCCCTTGTTTGTTTCATCCATAGGAAAGTCTGCAATAGCTTTACTACAGATAACCATCATCTGTCCTTCAGCTCAGAGGTCTGGAGACATCAAACAGAAAAAAAAGAGAAAAGATTAAATTCAAATCATTGTAGCAGAGGTATGCTAGATCATACCACCAACCACGTGCTGGAAGGACCACCAAAAATGCTTTCACACACCTGAGAAAGACCCCAGGACATCACTGGTCACCAGAAGGGACACCCTTCTGACAGTCATGAAGGGTGTCAGCATGTGCCAAGCACATCTCTCTCAGTGCAAATTTTCATTGCAAAGTAAAGCAACAAGGTAGCCATGTAAGCTAAATATCGAAAGGTGAGTCCTAAACAGACTGAATGAAGAGCTCCAAAGGATAAGACAATGTTTTTGCCGGTTATCCATCTGATCTTTTAAATTTCATAGGAGGATGGGAGAGAAAAAAAGGTGCTTTCATTTCCTCTTACCTTTCAACTGAATCAGTGTTTGTATTCTGCTCAGGTCCTAGTTTTGCATAACTGAGGGGCAGATTTAGACCCACAACTGGGCCTACAATACTGAGCCACAATATAATGTAATTTGTATGTCTAGAAAAAAAAAAAAAAACAACACAAAACCACCATAAACAACTTATCCCAACCTTTTCTGAATTGCAGACAGACTTGACAGTCATAAAATAACTTCAGATGGGGCTATTCTTTCACTTTATCAAATATATTTTACCTTTCAGGCCTTAAGTGACAATCCAGAATCTTATCCTATTTGGACCAAGGAAGTTGTTTTAACCATTTCCATTTCCTGGGTGATTTACTTTATCTGCATTGCATAAAGGCTTGCAAGGCACAGTTCTGTTTCTCACCTGTTCTGTTTCCGTGAACCGGTCAGTATAGAAGACATGAATTCATTAGTCCGGCAGGGGTGCAGAACAAAAAATGGCTGCCCAAGTAAGGGGTGCTCCTAAGAGGCAATATCAGTTGTTTTATTATGCAAGAAGAAAACAGAAAAGACACCATTTGCATTTGGAAAAGACAAAGCAGGGGCAAATTAATCCTTGATGCAACTTTTCTCATTTCAGAATCTAACCCGCTTTGCTCTTCTACTGATAGTCACTGACAAAATAATATCTGAGACCACATTTTCTAATCTTCAAAGGGAAATAAGCTCACCAACGAGGCTATGCTACTGTTTTAGTTAAAATGTAATGGTTTTCAAAATTAATTCAATTTACTGTATCAGCATTACCTGAATGCAAGTAGGCAAAGTTACTGTGTATACAAGTATCTGATCAAATGTAATACATAAAACAAATTCCATGGAAAAGTTCTTTAAGAACCTTAACTGCCTATCCTTGTGTCTTCTCAAACTGGTGCTGGGAAGTAAACACAGTTTAATTTGGAGCCTGTGAGGGGGAGCAAGAAGGAAGAATGAAGTGCCCTCAAGGTGGCTTTAACTTCCACTAGGTGGCATATCCTCATTTTAGGCTATTACACCGAAAAATGTCCTAAATGGGTTGATCTTCAAGAAGCCCGTCAAAACTGTCCTGAGGAAAAAAAGAAAATCATTTAGTGAAAGTTAAGTTTGCAGTCAGATACACTCCCTACAGCATGGTAAGAGTCTGTTCCTCTACACCATCACACTGCACGTAGTGCTGCTGAAAACACAATGCAACGCTCCATAAAGCTTTCACTTTCATCTCCAGCCAGCACTCAAACAAAATACGAATACATGTTCTGACTTAATCAAGCTTGCACTCAATGCACAGCCGTAACAGTGATCTCATCAGCTCTTACATGAGTGATACCAGGAGATCAGCAGATCTGACTGTCTGGTGCGCCGTGCCCCAGGGAAGTGATTTTCCTTTAATGCTGCTGAGGTCACTGCTACTACTCCTGCACCAAAATAAACAAATCCTACCTCATCCACACACAGAGTAAGGGGCGCAACTGCAAAGGAGGGAATGGCTAGAAAGGGATTCCAGATAAGATGTCAAATATGAAATGCCACAATAGCCTGTTTGCAGTCGAGCGCTTACATATCTCTAAGCCCAGGTACTCTGCCGGAGCAAGAAGCACACAACGCTAGGTAGCGAGGTAGGGAGAAGCAGGCATCGACCACAATGGAGAAAACAGTGGGATCACCACTTCTGCACGGTGTTCCTCGTTCAGCCATGTGAGCCTGGTCCACTGCGCTATGCTACTCACCAGAGCTGTGGCAGAGAGTGACTATGAGGATAAACGTGACAGGTGTTTTATCCTGGGTAAAGACCCTTGTCCTTAGATGTGTTTCTTGTGGTGGCTCTGTTTCTCAATAGCAAAGAAGAAGAAATACTGAATTTATGCTCCAACACAGATTTCCATTGTCCAAGCTAGTACAGTTGTAGCCAGACTCCCCTAGTTCTGTGATGGCATTTTACTTTAGCAGGTAGTAAACTGCTGCACTGAAGACTAGATGCTCACAGAGGAAGTCTTCCTGCTACACAGTAAAAACATCTTCTTCAACCCCTTGCAAGAAACAAAAACCAAATCCTGGCCTGTCATGTTCAGCAAATATGTTCTATACTATTAAATATTAAACAAGGTCTCTTACAGCTGAAGTACACTTGCTTCTTACACTGAAATGTATGCATGAGGATCAATATCTATCTAAGACAACTTTGAAAAACTTCTAGAAGCTTTAGAACATACAAAAAATAACTTCCATAAAGCTTTGCTTTTACACTGCAGTGCAAACAGGTAACTTGCACAAGAATGCTACCATCTGCTGTTGGTAAAAGTGAACTGATGCTTTCTTCCATTGAGAAAAAGTGTTAGTTTGAATTAAAAATCCTTTCTAGTTATCTGCTGGCTTACATCAGCTTAGATCTCCAAATAACTCTGGAAAATACATGGATTGTGACAAAGGTATTCCTCAAAGATGGCAAGAAAATATAATTAATAATATTTACAAAATTATTAAGCAAAGGAATAAAAAAAAGTAGATTAAGCAGCAATTTCAGTGAACTCCCTTACACAAGAAAGAGCGTAAAGAATGAGCACACGCTCCCGAAAAGAACAGAGATAATCCAGGCTTTAAGTGACTTAGCACTCTGAACATGGCATAAACATAATTCCAAAAGATGAATATTCAGCTTGAAGTCACTCCCAACCATCCTGTCACCTGCAATCTGATTCTATCCTGCACTTCTTGCTTCGGCAAACCACCAGTGAGTGATAAATGGAGGCGAGGCTTGATTTTTTAAAATAGCTTATTAACTTTATATTCTACATCTTTCTTCTTTCAGTCCTTCCTCTTCTTACAACATGACAGAGTGACTCCGAAAAAAATCCTGAACTCCAAGAATTAGATGTCCATATGGAAAAGCACTGAGTACATCGCTACTCAGTTTTTCAAAAGGGTAACATCCTTGGTCCCACCATCTTTGGCATCATCTATGACTTATGAGGACCTTACAGAGCTGAAATCTGTTCAAACTTTGAACTTCCTGCTATCTCTCCTCCATTCTTCTTGAATGGGTGGAAAGGCTCTTTTCTCCCCCTCAGGATCCAGCAGATGTAAAGGGAAAGGTTTTGCTACAGGACACAGCCATCAGATTCTGTGTTGATATGAAGGTTATGAGGACACTTGGTCTTCATTAGTCAAACCTCCTTCCTGGCTTATTCTTTGAATTATCAAGGGTTGCTTCATACACTTCCTGAAGTAACAGCTGTGCCAGGATAGTGCAAATCTCACTATAATCCACAAAATTTTGAATGGCAACAATGAAATGACCCAGGGGTTTAGTTAAACTCATGCTGCTCCTTGGCCAGACTCTCAGAATGGCATGCATTGTCTGCACACTCAGAAAGAGTTCAGTAAAGCTGTATGCCTGCATATTGAGGAATAGTTGCTTTAGCTTCCATTTAGCGTGGTATTTTTGAAAACTGAGCACTGTCCCTTTTTTGTTCACCTCTAATCCAGGAAACTGAAGTTCATTATTACACAGATCCTTCAGCGCTGAAAGTCCACAGGCATGATGTCATGCAAAACAGATGTGTCTTGGAATTTTTCAATAAGCTTGCTGCGTCTATCTTTCTTACCCTAAACAAAAGGCATGAAACTGCAAGAATGCCATGCTGTTTATTCAAAACCTGAGAGACAGGAATATGTCACACACTGATAGGAAAAACACAAAAGCAGAAGAGGTTAAAGGAAATCCTGAGCCAAGACCCATTAAGCAGGAGCCTCTAAAAGGGAAAAAGGCTGAGGCAGGAAAGAAGAGCTCTTGAGCATCAGGGAAAATTCTGAGAGCATCAGATCTGATTTAGTCAAATCCTAAATTCCAGATCCTGTACATAATGGCATCCCCATAAGGCTTTAATGTATACTCCAGGTTAAACCACTGACACAGCAGCTCTGAGGAGGAAGTACCGGACAGCTGCCAATAAAAATGCAAGAGTTATCAAAGCCCTGAATGATTTCAGAATTGGTAACAGGCTACAGAGCGTTTTCATTGCCAGGTCACCAGTTCAGATTTGGCCCGGGCTGGCAGTATCTAGAAACCATTACTGTACAGTGGCTGCATATGCAATTGTCAGGTTTTGCACAGTCAAAGTGCCATTAATTAGTGCCCTTGCTGGTAGTCACTGCAGACGAGTCCAGAACTGCAGACGGTGGTTTACCTCTCACTGCAGGGGCCTGTCCCTGTAGGTCAGCTCTGAAGTCAGGAAAGGCAGGAAAGTCACACCTCTGCTGCTCACAGCATGCCCTGAGAGAGAGGGCCTTTGTGTCTGCAGCACAATGAATCCCATGTCCTTCTTAAACACCATCGAAAGTGAGAGAATGAATGAAAGTTTGTGCTGCATCAGCTTCATGAGCATATTTACTACCTGCCGCAGTCATCTGGTGGAATGATGATATTCCACGTGCAGTGAAATGTACCCTGAGCAAAATATAACTGCAGCAATACTAGCCTTCAGCTAGCCTGATCCATAAGCCAGTTACATGAAAAATATAAAGTCCTACTGGGATTTCATGCAAAAAAAAAATCAAAAAACCCACTTAAATTGTATAAAAGAGTCTTCCCACTTTCAGTTTACAATTAATCTTTTTCCAATCGGCCACGTATCAATGCATTTTAGATAATAATGCATGAAAGTTTCAAGTCAATTCTCACAATTACTCGCTGGCATCGTACAGCAAGAACCCATTTGCCGGTTGACCACAACTCTTCTGGACAGTAATGCACTGACATACAGTTTATTTGAAATCAACAGCATTATTTTCTTGTATCTATCTATGATCTTGTATCTATCTATCTATGAGGCTGCTTCATAAGACCACTCAGCGCCATACACTGGAGTCCATCATACATCTGCATGTCCCTCTGAGTCTGACCCAGCTTTCATGGGAAACAAAATTTTTACAGGTCACAACTAGCTCCATTGAATTTAAAAGCTAAAAATATTGATTCATTTATTTTCTGTAGAAGGACCTCTTTGCTAGGTGACTTCAAGAAAGGATTGTAAGGATGTTCTGTACCCATTTCTGTAGCCGTTACCTCAGCTCCTCCCATACTAAGCCATCCAAGAGATGGATGGGTGGAAAACGTGAAATGCTGCATTGGGTAGGTTGAAAATGAATGTAGTTTTGTTTAGGAATGGTACACAAGATTGAATCTGACTCAGCACAGGCAGCTCAGCTGTTTACTATTTATTATCTGCACAACTATAAACATTGGTGCACAGGATGAGCTGCCTCAGTTGGGAGGTTAAACTGGTGAGCTTAAACCTCTTTCATTGAGGTTTATCTTAGAAAGTGTGCCTGAGCCCCCGGCAGCAACAAGAAGAAAGGAACACCACAGGCTCCCAGAGGAGTGAAAAACATTTCGGTTGAGCATCAGCTTTCCCTATGTGGTGTAAGAAGGCCTCTTCCCATAAAGTCCATCAGGGATGTGAAGGCTTGATCAACCATCCTTCACCTCTCCTGTCATCATTTACTAATGAAACTGGACCCATCACAGGGTCACCAAGAGTTAAGAAGCAACTTCATCCCCACTCCTGTGCAGTGCCTATAGCACAGTGAAACGCTAATACACAAATCTGAACAGTGGCAAAGACTGAGTAGTTCCTAAGTACAATTAAGTCTAAAACTTCTGTCAGACTGGATTATGTCATTTTATCAAGCAGTGCATATAGGAAATACTATCCATGTCAGATTTAAATTAAAAATAAACATTACTTCAGGTAACGGGTAATTGCCCGTAGGTATCTGTACTGTGCTCTGCTCTTCTCTTCCCCAGCCAGCAGGTATTTTGTTGTCAGTACATCTCTTGTAACAGCACGATTTATTTTCTCTGTCATAACTGGAGCTCTTCCAGTAGTAATGACTTCTATTTTCTCCAGTGCTACATTAAACTGCCTTCAAGCATCCATCATAACACTTATGGTCTCTCCATTTATGATAGTGCAAGGGATTTGTGCCTGAAACTGCCTCTTCCCCAATCCAGTTTGCATGATGTTGCTTTGCAAAAATAAATTCATGCAGGGGTGTCAAAACTTTCATGCAAGATACAACCACCAAACACTACAGTCAGGACCAATTCTTTTCAGACATTTTCACAGCAGTGTTCACAATCCCAGTCATCAGGTCAGAAAAAGAAGGCAGGATTAATAGAATGTCTCCCACAATCTCTTCCATTTAGGGAAATGGAAATACTGATGCAACGAGTAAAGAAGTTGCATGCCCTTCCTTTTTTGCCAATTTTTGACCACACTTACTGAAACAAATGCCTGTTTTTAAGTAAAAATCCTTCACACAATATTATGATACTGTATTTTATGTTCTTGAATTCAGTGTATCCTCTTTTTCACTCCTTATTTTTATATACATCAATAATAACTTGCTTGTTCATAAAATCCAACTTCACTCATTCAGAAAGAAAGTAATAAAATTTTGCTCTTCACATTGACTGTGTGTCCCCCAACCAGAACAGAAACTGTGGAGCTGTGGAACTTAAACTGTGTTGAACTTGCAGTTAAAGGGATTACTTTATGCTTAAATTACACATGTGCTCAGGTTCAGGTGTAAAAAGTGAGTAACATTTTTATGAATTAGGGCTAGGGAGACTCGAAGCCTGGGCACTGAAGCCAGATGAGTACGTGCGTGTTGTGTTTACAGGGACCAGTAACAGTGCTTGCAAAGGCAACAGGACAGCAACAGTTGTCACAATAAAAATGTTCCAACCTTCTCTCTCTCTCCCGTTCTCCTCACAGAAGATTTCCTCTAATAATGGAATTACGACAACAGAAACCCTATGGAATCACTATGTTGCAGACACAACGCTAAGGAACTGTAATTACACAGGGAACTTTTATCATCCTGATAGAAGATGTAGATCATAGTAATAAAGCTGTTGTTAGGATGCTAATTGTATAGGGCTTCTCGACCCTACTGACACAGTTCGCAACATTTCTATCACTATGGCCATTTCATAAAAATAATGTTTTAGTAATAGGATTGGTATTGGTTACAGAGAAATTATAATTTAAAAAAAAATCAGAGAGGGCAAAATGGCTGTTGAAATAAATCTGCTTGCTGTAATAGCTACCAACTCCAAAAAAGCCTAAAAAAAAAAGTCATCAGCTCCAAAAAGCCATTTATCCTAGTGGACATGGAATACAGTTTATTAACTGGGACAGGTGACATATTTATAGGCGCCTTGATTTCAATTTACAAGCAGAAGCCAAGCCATCCTACTGATATAACTGAGGAAAGTTTCTACAACTTTGCTGTAAAACCCAGAGAAGCGCTCCCACTGCTAAGCCCGCTGAAGATGAAACAACTTACTTCTGCCTGTAACAGGTGCTGAAGAATGACCATGAAAGTGCAAATACTGCTCTTATCCTGCATTTTCTTCGACAATCAAAATAAATCTGCAATCGTACTGAGCAAGAGAAAACTTGAAGGGACCCTGCTGAGACAAAGAAGTGCAAACTAGACCAAAAAAGCACATTTCTGTCATTACTGAACTTTTTGGAGGAGAAGGCTGCAGAGGGATTTTGATTTATGCTCAAGTTCTTCTTTGCAGATAAGCAGTTGCAGTTGCCTTGATGAATTAACATATGTGCTCCCTGTGTATTTCAAAAGACACACCAACTAACTTTAGTGACAAGTTTTTATTAATACTTTTACTGCTACTAACCCCACACAGCCAACTAAGCTGGCTATAGCGAAGAAGCTATCCTTCTTTCAACAATTATGAGGCCCAAGCCGAAGACAAACGGCTACGGCTTTTTTTCCTGAGGAAAACAGAGTTGCTTTGGCAGATCCTAGAACACATATGAGGCCCCTTAACGCAGCCAGAATTTCTGTAAGATGAACCACACCTACCACTTTGTACCTATGGTTTCAAATCCATCACGGCCACAAAAGTGGAAATGCAGGTTCTGAAGGAACAAACACTTCATGGCACAAACTGCTCTTTTCATAAAGGATGTCTTAAAGTCCTGCTAATGTCATTAAGCCTGGCCGATCACAGCCTGAATGCTGCCTCTTGACTACAGATTGCAGTAAAACCATGTTTTCTTTCGGACAGAGCTCTGATCCCCACACTCCATGCACACACCACTTCTACACAGCTAACTTATTGCTGTGTATGTTGACAGCTGCGGCTTCTGCTGACTGTGACAGCTGAATATGTCTACAGTTCGATGCCACAAAAACATCAATCTTGCTCTTCCATTTTTAAAGCTATCAGAATTATCAGGGTGCATCCAAAACTGGAACAATACCTCTATCCACGATCTTTGAAGACAGCTTTACTTCTCTTGTACAATGTGCAGTGCAAGTCAGAAAGTCACAGAGAAAGCAAATTTGCCAGAAGTGCTTTCAAGGGTGGCACATGGAAATTGGTTTAAATCAGAAGTTGTATTTTAGTTTACTTTACATCTTCCTATTTTATGTGTATTCAAAAGATAAATATATTCTCCATATAGTGGTTTCTATAACTAGGACAATGACAAAAACAGAGAAGACTGACATAAGATCTGATGTGCATATGCGCTTTTTGTGCAGAGCTAACCTATTATTGTAATACTTGATACTACAGAATAAAAACCATAATAACTAGATGACCAAGATCTATTTCATATTTCATCCCCCAAATCAGTTCATCTGCCTGATTCTAGAATATTTACAGTTTTGAGGGGGTGGTGATCCTGTTTTACAATTTATAATTTTATTATTTTTTGAAAAGTTATTGAATAACTTTTGAATATTGAATAACACAATATCCTTGAAAGACATACCTAAGAGGTAATGGAGGACAAGCACAACGTTAGAGCCAATACTGCTGATATTTATATATCTATATATTTATACATTTTCATATTTTATATATAGAATAAGGCTTTAGTTACTGATTTTAAGAAAAAGAGGAATCAAAGCAGTAGGTGACGCTCAGACAAAGCTGTGTCTTTAAAGCTTAAACTTTTCACAGGCATGTAACTTGCATTTAGGATTCTTTAAGAAAA
>VXBH01003682.1:223686-277945 GCA_013400035.1 Rynchops niger
AAACTTTATAGTTAAAATTGGCAGGACCATAGTTATATTGTCAAGAAATGGCATCTCAACCATTTTCCTAAGAAAATAAACAGATGATTCTTCTTCCATGCTTGCCAAAATAAGATTAATTCAGTTGTCACCATTTCAGTTATGTAGCATATAGTCTTAATTAATTACTATTTAAAATCTGTTCTTAAGTTAAGAGATTCATCTAAGGTGCAAAACTGCAATATACAACAAGCTGTGGAAGTACAGAAAAGATACTGGAGACAGATTTCCTACCCTGATTAAAAAATGGTAAGTTAAGAAAAAAAACCACACTGGCAATTGACAAATGTGCCCCAAGAGGGTTCATTTTATAATCCCAGGGACTCCTGGACAAAAAGATACTGGGAAGAGAGATTTCATAAGACTTTTGAGTTTGAAATATTGTAACCAGCAAATGGGATGGCATATATTCCTACCTCCTCTTTACCGTTTATCAAGGAGCTGGTATGACTGATAGCTATAACAGTCAGAAGACAGACAATTACCACAAGGTAATGAATGGAAAGCAAATTTCTGCTGCAGCAGAGCAGCAGAACACTAATTTAACTATATCAAATATAAGGAGGCAATGACGTGTCCATGGAACTGTGACTCAACCCTCATTTTGAATTCAGGCCAAAGGAAGACTTTCTTTGTTCCTCATCTCTCCACATAACAGCAGATGTCTGTGCTCCCCTCATCCAGTCAAAGCATCTTACTATGATACTACCTATCATTTGAAATAAATAACTTTTGTTGGACCAAGTACTCTGAATCACTATTGAACCTGTATACCCAGTGTTCTTATGTGGACACTGGAGGACCGTCCTAGTGACAGACTCAACGTAAGGCTACAAACTTGCTACTGCCTGAAAGTCAGTTCTGTCACAAGTTTGCCCAAGGTACTTATGGATGCCTACATGCAGCATGGTGGAGTCAGAGGCTGAACAGGAATTAGCAACCACCACAACAGCAAAGGCTGGCACGACAAAGGTGGGCAGCAGAAAACAAAAGGACACTGAAACTGTCTCCTGCAAGGCTAAAGTGCCTGTCTCAGGACTGTAACTAAATGTTTTGATGAAACAGGTATTCGGAGTTTAGAAAACACTTTGATCACATTAGTGTCCTGGTCAACACAGGTCTGAAATGCCAAACTCTCTTCTGAGAGCACAGAAGAGCTACAGCTTATGGAAGTTTGAACCCACCATTTCTATAGGAGCCATAGCTCCCACCCTGTGGATGGGTTTTGGGTGGTGTCTCTCCTTATTCTTGAATCAGGCTGCTATGCATTCAGAAATACAATATCAAAAAGAGGAGCCAAAAAGGGACTCCAGTTGACTTTCAACTTTGAGGGCTCTCAGGTGGTTTTCTGAGCATTGGAGATTTTATGCAGCTTCAGAGACAAGTCTGACAAGATGGAGTAAATTCATGTCCTTGGATGAGTTAATTTTCTTTTTTGAACCTCATGACTGCCATGAAAACCTAGGAAATGCCTGACTGGACTGGACCAATGGTCCATCTACCAATGCAACCTGTCTCCAACAGCGGCAGTTGGAATGGCTATTTTGGGAGAACATGAGCCTGGGCTTTTTCTGTGGTTCACTCACCTTGTACTGCTCCAGCATTTCTGCTGTATTAAGGGTGATGGAGGACACATTCCTGCCTGGTAATTTTGCATGCATTTATGGACAAGTGGTCTCATGAATTTGTCTAAATGCTTTTGAACTGCTGATACCATCTGCTTCCACAACTTGAGAGCACAGGTGTTTAGACATAAATTCCTTTCTGTTAACACAGATACCTAACTTCCATTTAAATGGCACTTATAATGCTTTTTTATTAAAAAAATTAAAAAAAAAGGGCTTGGCCAAAAGCCCTTGCTGCAAAAAATAAAAAGGGAAATTGTTATGAAGTTTTCAACACCTTGTAACCACTCCAGTTGCCTCTCAAATGGAGCTGAATGTGTCATAATGGTATCCACTTCTTCCATATTGTGCAACCAATGTTGTTGTCTATTTTACCATTTTTCACAACATTCAATAAGGGGGAATGTTCAGTAGGCAGCTCCATTCCAGTACTGAATTGTTAGAGGTCATGGCAAGACCAGAAGAGCAACCCGCCTCTGCCTAGAAGGAGAAATGCCAGACCAGGGAGGGAACACGCTATTACAACTTCTTCCACAACATCTCTGCTTGGGAAGTTCTATGGAAGCAAAGACACTGCCAGATAAATTATCTGTAAATGCAATGTATAGCACTGAAACAGTTTTTCTACAGAAGATGAAAAGAATAAAAGAATCAATACTATTACATTGTAATTCATTCAATTAATTACACATCTTGTGGAAAATCTCACTGAATCTTCATTTCAGAATAACTGATCAACTCAAGTAACAACAGTAGCAGGACTTGAAAGTCTACACTGAATTGTGCCCCAGAAATTGACAAGGATCCTCCTACAGCTTTTTATCTCTACATGTAAATTATCCATTAAGCCTCTGTATTTGTTCTACATCATTTAGTATTAGTCCACTATTTGGTCTTTTCCTCCTATGAAATTAGTCGGACTAGGTTTATGTCCATAAAGTCTTAATGGGAAAAGAATGATTAAACTGTAGGGCAGCTACACATTATTAATTAATGCTTAGCTTGAAAATAAAACCTACTTGCTAGCTTGTGCAATACTACCACTTGGTTTAAAACACAGAAGTTCAATACATCACAGAAAATTTTAATCAGAAATAAATATCCACACAGCTTTCCCATTCTTAGATTTTTCCCTGTGAAACAGCTTTCCAATCCATACTGGTAAAACTCCCTTTCCTCAGGAAGTTGTACTAATAATTTTCCAAAAATATTATCAGGGGATCCATAGCAACTGTTGATATGACTCAAAATGATTTAAGAGCGATCTTAGCAACCTTCTGTTAAGATATACTGTATACAGCCTCCCCCACTTAGCAAAATCCCACAATATGGCAAGAAAGATTTGTATGTCTAAGAATAGCTACCTACACACATTTTTCAAGATGACTGAGCCATAATGACTTAAATCTTCCCTACCACAGTTTCAGCAAGATGTGCCTCTACAACACTACATCAATGTGTTCTGTTCAGAGTTTTGAATCTTTCTCCTTTTTTAAATCAAACCATTAACATCCCTGACATTTTAGAAATAATGTTTATTGATTTTCCTGTTAACACTGCTATAAATTAAGTGATGTAATGGACAGGATTATTGAAGTACTATAAAGAATACATCTTCCAGATTCTTAACTACATATTGAAAAAGAGCAGACTCTGGATTAATACAGAAATAGTGCAGTTCTATGCTGTTATTTGGGTAGTTTAGGTTTGCTTGACTACTTTTGATATGACAGAATGGACATACAACAGAGATGGTATTATAACCACCTGCTAAGTATCAAATGACAGAAGAAAAACACTCCATTCAGATAAAATAGAGAAATAAGTGTTGAGAAAAAAACAGACACAGCACAATTCTTTATCACTTACTATTTTGAAACTTAAGATCAGTACTTTGTGGGACAGAGTTGCAAACTCATCCCTCTTTGTAGTAGCATTACTATTAGTAAATGGAAACAGCTTTATTCATTGTAGATGAGGACTCCAAAAAGGACTGAACAGTCTGCCCCTGAAAGTGCATGAACAATGCAGAAGGGAACCAGCAGAACCCCCTTCAGTCCTCACTTGGCTAGCATTGGTTTCAACAGTCCACACCTTTTAATTCTAAAGTGAGCCTTTAAGCTACGACTTGAAGCACTGTGGAGGATCTTTTAATAGACTATCACATGGACAACAACGATCTCCCATATTTAAGAATTTATTAAAGGTTATAGAACAGCAGAAACACACCAGAGGAGAAATAAATTTTGAAAGAAAGTGTATTTGCAGAGATTGCTATTCATAAGTTAGAGCATTAGGTTTATCTTTTCTGCAGTGCCGTGAAGGAGAGGCTCAATAAAAAGAAGTTTTATGAGAAGACGGAGTGACAGAATAACACAATCAATGCTACCACAGGAAACTTCTCATTCCTAAGAATCATGGAGGTTTTTGCATCCTTCTGGAAGCAGAATTTCAGACTGGCAGAAGATCTGAGTTAATATAATCCTAAAGATTAGATTTGCATTGTCCTCAGAAACTGCTGCCTTTACAGTCAGTACCAGAATGCTCTGAATGACTTTTTCTGGAGAAACAGCAAAGTGCTAAACGAGCAAAATGATGATTTATTGTTGGCAAATCCAGGACCAAGGTATCACACATGGAACGTGTCCACTCCCGTGTCTGCGTAAAGCGCCCTGCACACACACCTCTAAGTCATATTTTGGCAACAGAAGTAACTGTGTCTGAACAGTTTTGGTTAAAAATGGTGGGAGGGGGAGGAATGTATAGACACATGTGCTCTGTGACTTCCATAATCCTTCAGCGTCCTGACTCACAGATTAGTTTTTTAGCCTACTTCTGCAGGGCCTTCGAGTCACCAAGCTTTCATTCTTCTTTTATTGGGCAGTTTTTCAACTGTTGAGCCTCCTCTAATAATGCAATTCAATTTCTATCCTTGGATGTTTGATTTTACATTCCATCATCACTAAGCATTGATTAAGCCTTAGCACATATATTTGATTATGTTTATGACTATGTTTTCTCAGGGGAAGGTCAGGCTTTATAACAACGTCAACTGTTAAAAAGAAAATTTTTTGTGGTACTTGGTACTGACTGTGATTGGGTTCACTCATCAGCTTTTAAAATTCTCTTGCTAGTTTGCTTCTATGCAGGAAAATATAACTAAGAC
The DNA here is from genome assembly GCA_013400035.1 of Rynchops niger. Classification (NCBI taxonomy): domain Eukaryota; kingdom Metazoa; phylum Chordata; class Aves; order Charadriiformes; family Laridae; genus Rynchops; species Rynchops niger. The sequence goes on from VXBH01003682.1 coordinate 228,517, forward strand.
ATGGACTTGCATAAGCGATGAGAATCAAAAATGCACTTGAGTACATATGTTCAAGGTCTTTTATCTAAAATTCATAAAATTATTACTTAGCTTCATTGTAACCTTAGAAACTCATGTTTTTCAGAGTGTTGCCTCTCCCCACAGGAAAAAAAAGCCACATCATTTCTGCTACTGGGCATGTGCATAAACTACATCTTGAAAAAGCGATCAGTTTATGCCCTATGCCCTGATATGACTCCCAGAGTATGCCTGTGACAGCAATGCAGGTAGCCCGTAGGTGTTCACGCCACATGCCTACCGAAGCAGGTCTTGCACGAACACACCAAAAAGGGAGACGAGTAGGCAGTTATACCTCCCCTTTACTCTACAAGCAAGTAGAGAACTCACCTGAGACACAAGAGACCTAGATTCACATTTCTTTTCTGCTAGATTTAATCTCTTGACCTCCTCGGAGAGCAGTTCACCATTGACCTACATGGTATTCTGAGGTGGGAATGTTTCACTTCTCCTTGTTGAAGTTGTTCTACTTTTTATACATTTTTATAAATACCAATCAGGGCAAAGACAGGATGAAAATTTACTAGTGTCTTTACCCATTTTTTTCAATCTGATAAATATTCTACTGTTCTTAAACAAATTTCAGAAGGTGCCTGGAAAATAAATGGGTCTCAGTTTACATTTCAATAAGTGCCTGTGTACATCAACAAACCAGTACCGTTTCACACTCTCCGCAAAAAACAATGACTCAAGGGGATGCGGAGACTACACTACTGTCTTGGTCCTTGCTGCAGGTACTTTGAAATAGTTTCTGAGCACCCAGCCACACCAGGATGAAAATTCACGCACTGCCACTGCGTATCCCATACCCGTTCGAACAAAAAAGGGCTTCAGTCTTCAAGACTGTCACCTCAGCAACTTTCCATAGAAAATCAGTTATCTTATAGCTGGAAAAATGTAAACATGGATCACTAAGACAGCTGAGCAACTCTGTTCATTGTTTTTTAATTTATATTTTTAAATAGTTCTATTATTATTTGAAAGTTTGGCCATTAGACATACAGTAAAACTTTCAAAGCAGCTTTACTGCTGTATGCAATAATGTGTATTGCTTATACAAAGTGTGTATATAGTATCTGGTGAAGTTATTATGCTCTTCAATCTTCATGATTATCAGGCCATAATTTTGAAAAGCAGGCTTCTAAAACTCAAGAGGACAAAATCTGATATTCTTAGGTACTGAGAATGGTACTGGCCTCTGTATTTTCAACTTTTACAGCAGGATCTAATATCATATAGTCTGAAGACAGTTCTGACTATAACCATAGAGTCACCTCCTGCTGCTTCACATCTCCCATTCATCTTGGTGGAAATTTCCAAAATGATAAAAGGCAAAATGTAGCCTTTACAGACCAAACTTTAGTTATCCCTTTCTTTTAAATTCCTGGTTGTTAAATCATGCACTACTATGTGGTAAAATATATTCACTTTTATAATCAGGAAGATTTCTTCCCCTTTGTTTCATTTCTATTCTCTATTCTTTGCTGTGGAACCTTTTTCCTGTTCTTGTGTTTTTTTCCTTTAAAATTGTCTCATCATTTAGCATTCGACTATGGCACTTTGGACTGCTGCCAACTTAACTATGCCTCTGGTATATTACACCTGGATATTAATGTGGTGGATCTGCTGTTCAATTACACAAAGAAGGAGTGTTATGTTTGAGCTGTTTTACACAATGCCACTATGTATTTACCTAAAACTGTGCTGGAGTTCTCTGCTCAATATCAAAGTACATGAGAGAAAAAGACATGTCTCTCCTGCTGCCATCCATTACCACAACGACTTACTTCATCATTCTTTTGTCTAGACTTTTCTTCCCATTTACTGTAACTTAACTTTCTTTTAGGGGGATACATTTGCCTGATTTTTTGGAGAACGTGTCTTGTTTTTGTTTTCCACTATTATTTGAAATCTCTCCAGAACCTTAGTGTTATTTTTACATTCATCCGACTTGCAACTTCTCACAGGCTGACACGTCTGTCTTTTTCTCCCACCATCTTCCAAACAGCTAGATCTCTTATTTGCTTTTATGGCTGCTATATAACTGGCTTAATAAATACTTCTAAAAATCAATGCAATCAGGAAAAACACCAGGGCTGGCAGCCTGAGGAGCCTGGAAGGTTACCCAGCATGGTGGTATGGGGGATGGAGGGCTGGGATTCCATCCTAAGTCAAGCTGAACGGGAAAATCCAACTGAGAGACAACAGAGGAAAGCTCTGTCTGTCTGCAGTTCAGGAAAGGCTACAAAGACTTGGAAGGGAGCTTCTTGTAAAGAGTACATTTCCAGCATCCATTAATTCAAAAAGGTGAAGAGGCATTCTTTTGTGTAGAATGTGTAGAGAGAAATAACTAGCACAGAATATCCTCAAAAGCACCACCAAGTTACAAGCAAACTATTCAGGAGACAAGCATGCAATTTCTGCAATTCCATTACTGACTCTTTGTAAAAAGAAGCTAAAATCACAGTTGGCAACAGTTCTGAAATGCAACAGTAATCCATAAATACTCCTTAATTTTCCTGTCGTTGCAGAATTAAGCTACTTCCAGCTCACACAGATCTTACCAGGTGTGCTAAATTGATGTCATTATAAGCCATCAGGAAATACCCACAGAGACCTGTAGCAACATTTAGAAGTTTTGTTAAACAGCTGTGTGTTATAATTGATTTGTATTATTTAAAACAGCTAAAGCAAGTTACCGACGGATGTAGAAAGGGATGACTGAAGACTCCAGGGAGATTTAACTCAGAAGAAAGCCAATCATAGGAACTTCATTTGAGCATTTTAAGATTATTACTAGAGGAAGTGCAATTAAATCATCACCATTTATCAATTATCATTATAAAATACTGTGCAACCTTATCATGTTAATTTATTTATGAGAAGATAACTAGTTGACTTCTGCTTTTTGCAATAAAAATAATATAGCCAGTAAAAATATTTGAAGATGCTTTCTCTGAAAATGATCATGACTTTCCACAATACTCAGAACTAAGTAAAAAAGTTCAAATGTTACGTAAAATTACATTTTGCCAAAAAGGTAAATTCCTTGGAGCTTAGGCAGTGTCTCAGTTCCTGATCTCAGATATATTTTACCATATAGAGTATTAGTCAAAATACAGCTGTATCAAAAATGTGCACAGGCATGGCACCCATATTTCATAAAACACATGGAATGTAAGTCCCAAACGATTAGTGTAAGATCCTGGAGCTGGGAGAAAGACAGTATGATTTTCTTTTTCTTATCTGCCAACTATTGAATCAAAGTGCAGAATCACCCCTAGTTAAAAATTCTGTAGTGTTATGTGAGGAGAGTGGTAAACTCAATTTTTCTTCCCAGTGGTGGATTGCTTGTAGAATTTAAAATTTGTATCTGTTTTGGAGCAAAACCCTAAAGCTTTTGTCTCTGCTGTTCATGTGTACCGAGAGTTCAAGCCTGATTTGGTGAGTTTGCCCAGTGACTTGCATTATACGATCTGTGTCCCTGCAGGCAAAGCCTAACCCACATAACAAAATGGGTCAGCAGAAAAGCAGAAAGAGAAGAGAAAACTCTGTATTTCAATTCAGAACCCTGATTCATTTGAGGTGGAAAAATACTCTTCTTCTTATAGACCTAACTCTTGCTTTGATCTGAGGCTTACAGGCTAGTGCTTACAGGATGTTTTTATTATCTTTCATAATTCCTTTGAGAATACTCTGATTTTTACTGCTGTTTTATAGTTGGACTGGCATATGCCTCTCTCAGTTTACAAGGGGAAGTGTTTGTTGCATCATTGGTTGCTGGCACTGAAAATACAATAGTGTTGATGCTGCTAATTGTACTGGTGCTTTCCTCTGCCCTGATTCTGCTCCAGAGATGTACGTGTCCACAAGCCATGCATTCCTTTGTTTTCTCATCGTTTGACTGAATGACCATAAGCAAATGCACCCTCACTGCCTGCTGCCTTTCTGCTTTCATCTAAAATTAAAACTGTAGACCTCTTAAAGCTGCGTTCCCAGAGGCTCTCTCTCACAGCCATGTGGGAAAGTGCATTTCCAATCCAGGAATGCAGCTGGGGCCTTTGGACCAAATTCAATACCGGGGCAAAGCAGGCTAACCTCCCTGAAGCCAGTGGAATTCAATGGTGTTGAGACACAAGTACACAGTGTTCCGGGAGAAGGCATACATACAAATGGTGTAGAAAAAAAAGGTAAAGTAATCCCAAATTATGTAGTGGGAATGCTGGAAGATCTTAACTGCTCTGGCTTCTGCTACCTGCCAGCAGTTCCAGTTCTGTGCTATCAGCCTGACGTACAGTATATATTACCCTAGGATAAACAGCTTGACTTAGTTTGTAATCTCCTTACTTAATGGAAAGTCACCTGGATGTTCTGTTCAATACTATTCTGCTGCTATTGGAGAAACATTGCCAGTTTCTCCAAAATGTTTTTCCTTACATCTTAGTTTGTGCTTGTCACTGGACCCACATTGGTTGAAGCGCCTCTGGAGAGGTGTCACAGAGACAACAGGTTCATCACTCCACACATTTTACCACATATAAAACCTGTTTCTGCAAGCCTTTGTGTGCATGTACCTCACACACATCTCTAGTTATTGGATGCAGGACAGTTTTACTTTACTGTTCCTTAAGAGGCAAAAATAATGTATGGGTGGGAGTGACCAGGTTTTCCTTTTGACCTGCACCACTCTGATTTTACACGTTCCAAACATACTGTTTGTGCTTTATTCTCAGTGGTATTGCATTACGATTTATTACCTATACAGAGCTGTAAGTTCTTGCAGTGCTTTGCAGATGAATAGAAAGAGACTGTGCTTCCTACAGAGGAGCTTGAACATGGCATGAGGCCACAGCATAGTCTGAGCACAGAGAAGGCCACCACCTTTGGAGCACACATAGCAGATTGTCCTGGACATTTTTGCAGGTGGGAGTATAAACTATCCACAAGCCAGAACAACTCAGCTGGGAAACACCAGAGATGTCAGCCTTAAAGGATACCTAGCATCTGACCACGGGGTTACTGGTCTCTGTCTACTGGGAACGCAAGAAGGTGGATGGAGTGAAAGCAAAGTTAATCGCATCCCCTGCCTCTCTATGCAGAAACAGTTATGATTTAGCCACAAATCTGAAACTTCAGCTTCAAATTAAAAAACTTTACTGAGATATCTGAACTGCAATACTTTCTTGTGCAGAAAATTACTTATCTGCTACCACGTTAAATTATTTTATTAAAACCCTTTTTCATCTTCATTCTGCAGTAAACAAGCCAGGTAATACTTTATGTAGAAGCGTGTATTACAAGAATCTGCAAACTCACAACCAGAATTTAGACATACAGAGCAAACATCAGAAAACCAGTGCTTGTTAAGTTCTCAGGGAGCTATTATAATATAAATAACAGTCCATGGCTGCAAAAACATGAATGCTGCTTGTGTTCCCATGATTGAATACCATCTACCAATAGGCACGCTGTAATTAAATCGTATTAGTTGAATTAAGGAAACACCTGTAGAACTCGGTTGAGGTTACACCCCTGTTGTGCCAGCTGCTGTGGTAAGAGACCCATGTACCTGGAAACAGCTAAAATCAAAATGTCAAGGAAGGAAAGGGGAGGAAGAAAGGACACATTAGTGTCTTTGTCCGATGATAAAAAATTCACACCTGGAGAGTTTCCATTCTTTGTCCAAACTTGCAGTGGAGGCCTGGAGCTGAGGGAATAAAACAGAGCCACCAACTCAGCTCTGAACTGTACCTCTCTCTTCCACGAACAAGTGTGACTGTTTTCAAGAGAGCCATCATCACAAGTCTGGGAATGGTTGCTGAAATGATCTGGTGACTTTAAAACCACTTAAATAAAAGTGGCTTGAATAGCTCTAAAAAAAGTGATATCACAGTTTACTAATCTGCTTCCTCTTCTAAAGCATGGCGTTCATTAACTACTGATTCTTAAGGACATTAGTCAGCAATAACATTACTTGATTGAGAGACCAATTTCCTCTCCTTCAATCCTAAGGATTGTAAGTCTATTTAAAATTGAAAATTACACAGTCTTTTTCGGTAATTTGATTAATAGACAATCTGTGAAATGTTACCCTAATATATTTTACTTACATAAATAAATCTACTTTTGTATTTACCCAAATCCATGATTACTCAGAATTTGCGTGAAGTTTTCAGGATTGGCTTGAAAAAGTATTTTAAAAGAGAGATACTGTCACATTAAGTCTTACATTGTGAACAGTTATATATTCCTCAAAATCCAGGACTAAAACTATTGTTGGTAACTGGCTCAGCATAACCTCAGTTAGACCTTTGTACATTTTACTTGTATCCAGGAGGGGAATAAGGCCATAGAGGATTCAGGCATATATTGCTTTCATTAATTTTGTAAAGGACCAGTGGTTTCTCACCTGCTGTGTAATAGTGTCCCAGGGCCCCTCCAGCAGACGAGCCTGGTAGCATGCATGAACACTTTTCCATATTTCATCCAGAGTTAAAGGTCTTCCATCTGTGAGGGGGGGAAACAACCACGCACAGTCAAAGCTCTTAAGCATGCTGTATCTTTAATACTGAATAGCAAAAGTAAATCCAAAAATATTGATTATCTGGAAGCAGATGGAAAAAATAATAGCAAAACATGACTGAGCCTCTTCTGGCCCCATAAATCCAAAGGAGCATTGCTCAAATCCTAACTGAAGGTGCGTATAAAACTATCCTAAATTCCCTGTTCATCTTTATTCTGTCACTTGAGTTTCTGGTTGTAAGGTGTGAAGTTAAACTGATTTTGTAAAACAATGGTTGGATAAAATATATTTAAAACCCCAAAATAATATAATGAACAGTTATGTCAAGTAAATGCATGCAATTCATAGCAAAAGAGCAGAAAAAAATCTAAGGAATCTAATTCTGCACACAAAATTTTCCTGCATTTTGTTAACCTGCATGCCCATAATTTGTTCTTGAGCTGCATTTATATAGCATTGTTGAATCACGTTTTTAGTTGTGATGTTAGAATTATGCCAAGATATTAGTGTCTACCACTTAGAAAATAAGCATGTCAATTTTTCCTGAATATTTGGTTTTGGCAAACAGCAGTAGAATATTTTGATATACTTTCAATAAGTAGCTTCATCTTGGCATTTATTAGGTGTCAGAAACCATTATCCTGTAATAAGTAGTTTTATTCTACTGACAGTTTCATGTCTGTAAAATGAACAAGATTTATTCACCCAATTAACATTTGAATGCCATGTTTAGATATAAGTTAAAACCAGCTGCCTACAGCCTCTGTTTTATCTTGTTTTCTGCACATATTTATCAAAAAAGCACTGAGTTTATATAAGCACCATATAGCAGAAGCATGTGGCAAATAAAGCGTCTGAGAGGGTAACAGCATATTAACCAGCTATACCATGCCATCCTCATGAATGTGAGATTTGTTAGACCGTCCTGCTCTCTGTCTTACGATGGCAGATATGAGAGCTGTGCTGGAGACAGTCTAACATTTGCTAAGAAATTTGTTACAAGAGCCTAGGTTAACTTTAGAAGGATGTATTTATGCTCAGATCATCTGTGTGCAAGTAGTACAAGATGCCATGCTTACTTGCAATTTTCTGTTTTCTGTTCAACCTGCAAAGGCAATCCAGAGAATGTCCAAATGTAAAACCTAGAACAACACATGTTCTAATGCAAAATTTGATTTGCCACTCAAGATTTTGTTCTGTACACCTTTCTTTGTATCTGTGAATTTTTGTAGCAACACTTGAGCAAATTCAGACTGTAGACATGGAATAGATTACTCTGACTCTAACCATTAATCTCATTTACGGAAATGATCAAATATTATTGAAGCATTAATCATATTATAGTTAAAATTGAGTTTTGCCTTTACCTCATGGATTTTATTACTTCATGTATGAGAAGCAGTATATCTTCCATCATATATCAGTATAGATTTATTTTCATTTCATGGAAAAATACAAAAACATCCAAACTGAAAGTTTCACTTCACATCAAAGTGAGATCACAGACAGTAAAATACTTAAATTGTTAATACAGAGAAATTGCAATATTTCATATAGGAACAAAAAAATTATCTGGGCAGTCTGATTATATATTGATTATATATACTTATTAACTTATAGATTGAAATATGCTTGGATTTAAATTTCCCAAGGTTTTGAATTTTCTGCTATATTTTAGTATATTTCACTAAGCTTTAAATTAGTTGAACTAAGAGTGTTTTTTACACTGAGTAAGTTTTTATACCTACTCCCAAATATTGTGTTCCTGTAAATTCTTATTTAACTGACTAGCTCAGAAGACAGGAGGCCATATGCAGCAGGAAAGAATAAGTTATCAATACTTAAAATGGATGTGAGGTTCAGCTAGCCAGGTTAGCTGGGAACTGCAAGACCCTTGCAAAAGGAGAGGAGGGCAGATGGGCAGTTTCCCCATCCTCTTCTGTGGGGTGAAGACCTGAAAGTCTATTGAAAGTGTCTTCTCTCTCAACAAAACAAAATTAAAATAAAATAAAACAAAAAAACTATACTTAAGTCTTAAAATGACTGACAGAAGGACCCACTTTAGGTAATCTGGCTGGAGGTGTGTTTTGTATTTTAAAACTCCTCAGTTTCTGTGGTCATCTGCCTCGGATGATATAACAGAATCCATCTCATTCATGAGCTCCCATATTTGCACAAAACACACCTATACTCCTCGGGCACTTTTAGACTCCCTTTTTCCGGGGTTGCCACCATTCGCATGTTTAGCAGCCCTGATATACATTCCCGCAACCCACTGAGACCTCCAACAACCAGCTGGGCTGTCAGAGCAGTCCATAATTGTTGCTGCTGGCAACAAGGGGCCACTGTGGCACCTGCTGAGCCAGGCAGCCTCTCTGCTTCTTGCCTCACTCTTTCCTGTGATGGAGCTGAACTCAAAAAGTTCAGACAGAAGAAGAAGGCAACAGCAGCACCAAGCCGAGAGAACCGGCAGGAGAGGAACACAGAGGTTTCAGATGCACCCAGCAGTGCGTTTACTCACCATCCACGCAGGAGGACATGGCTGCTGAGGTGCTTACAGCTTGTCCTAAGTCTTACCTCAAGACTAGCTGGGAGCGGGTGTGCGGACAAAAGTGGAAGTTTGGGTTATATGTACATTTTGTATCATTCATTTGATTTAAACAATCACAGAGAGCAAAAGGAAACAGCTGCTTGTGGGTCACACCACATTTACTGTACCTCTGTCTGAAGTTCCATGTGTGTAATGCCACCCGTCTGGCACACAACACAGCATCAGCTCATCAGTACTAACCCAGGCTCTTGGAAATGCAGACTCTGAAACAATAACCTTGACATCTACCCAGCCAAGAAAGGCCAAAAGAGCCTGGGAAGTAACCAGCTAAGATTTTTGTTGAGAGAAAGGTGATAAAGGATGGGAGTCAAGAACTCGTAAGTATGGGTTCTGTCCCTCCCATTAACTATGGGCTTGAGTCAACTAGTTCATCTCCCTTAATAGTGAGGCAAGAACAACTACAGCCTTTCTATCACAAACCCAAACTTTTATTATTTAAGCTGTGTAGACTGTAAGAAACTTTTCTGAGAAAAGCTTCTTGATGGTCCATTTGGGGTTAACTCCTTTATGTCACCACAAATAAGAAACAGTTAAAAAGCACATGGCTGAATGCCCTCTCATAGCAGCAAGGTGTGTCATTAAGATGACATGAATTGCAGCTCCCAGCCGACTTGGCACCTTAACTTCTGCAAAGAGGAGAAATTCTTTAGGCGTACACTTTTTACATACATTTTCAGAGAAAAATTTCAGGCTTCAATCTTGCTGTATTTCGTTTTCTTGATAGGGACTGAGAGCTTTTAATAATCTGTTTGATTTCTAATTAAAGGTTATTTAACACTTCGGGTGAAATGGTGCACAAATTGTTTTGAGGCTTCATTCTGGCATACTTTCCAAAGAAATATTAAGTTTTTGTACTCTTAAGAAACCACTGCTACAAAAGAAAAAACACCCTTACAGCTTAGGAGATTATACAAACTATTCTGATTATACAAACTATTCCATTTTCTTTATGTCCAAAGCCATGATAAAACCAGTTCATACAGGACATGGTCTTAAGAGGAGGTATTTTTCTGAGAAAGGACATAGTGGTTATATGCTTTTGAGTTCAGGGAGTAAGTCTATATTCCGGAAAGCGCATCAATCAGGCCCAGTATGGTTATGAATACAGAAATTCAAGCCTTCAGGGTTGGAGGAAGTTAAATTATCTTATAAGCTCCCTCTCTCTAACCACTGATTAGCATGGTTTTTATTGGCAGGGATCTATCTGCATGTCAGAGAGCTAGACGTATTTTGAGCAGGTCAACTTGAAAATTCCATTCCTTCTCTCTTTTCCAGAAGAGTTAGGCTGCAGTCGTTATTGACTCCCATTAGTTCTGCTCTTTCTTTTCAGCGCTTAGCCAGCATTCATGCTTCTTCCTCTACCTTTGTAGGAAAAATAAGAAGTGACGTGTGTGGCAAGCCATTATTTTCTTGACATGCAGCGTGATTCCTGAAAGATGCCCCTGTCCACCCGTGATTGTGTTGCTGCTACCTCACCGTCAGTGCAAGAGGCTTTTGAATGTATGGATTTAGACGACTACAGTTCAGGAAAAGACCAAAAGTTCCTTGACATCTTAAAGACTAAGAAAAGGGGAAAACACTCTGCTGATTAAAGAAAGCTTACTGGACCTAGCCCAGCCCATCTGGCTGATGCCAGCATTGAAGGGGAAGGCTAATTGCCTATACCATCTGTCTCTAAGAGGGCTAATTGCTGACATCAGATATCAGCAGGGCTTCATGCATTTCTTCAGCTACCTATTTGATAATCGCAGAAGCCAGAGAAAGGAAGAAGGGCTCCCATTTCTGAAAGGTATGGCATGCATAAGACTGATTTTGGAGAAAGGACATCTAGTTCTCTGAGACTCTGAGGTATGGAGGACCACTGCCTCGAGCTCCTGACACAGACTGGGACTTCAGTAGGTCTGAATTTAGAAATATACGCCACATGGGGAGTATCATGAGGTAGTGAAAAATGTTTCTTACATGTATATATATAGCCTAAAAATATCTTCTTGTATCCTATAACGTTCCCAAACCTCTTTCCAAACATAGTCATCACATTTAATCATTATTTTCAGATGAAGTATTTGTCCTTTCAAAGAACAAGATCTTCCCTGTACATCTATCCCCAGAGACTACCAAAAACCTTTGATGTCTCTCAAAACATTTTAGTCCTGTTGCAATTAAGATTTCAAAACCTTACCTTGTACTACCTTACATACCAAACTTCATCTCACGAAAAAAAGAGGTCTGAAGATGACTTCCATAAAATAAGATATTTCATATAAATTAGACAGCAGCAAGGATAGGGATACAATGCAACTTTTGTCCTTCTGCAGGAATAACTGATCTATACTGTTTGAGCAAAATTTCTAGCAGAGAGGAATGAAAACTGGGTGTCTTCACTGACACAAGCTCCTGAAGATGCCATCCGCACTGAAGATGACAGCAAAATCTCCCCAGCAACTCTCCTGGAAGGCCTTTTCCTAGGAGGGACTATGAGGGACCCAGTCAATGAAAACTGGACTCACATATGATGGAAGAAAGGAAGGATTTAACTGTTCTAGATTTAAAGAGCACAGATTTGGACAGGCTAGCACCACTTGCTATTTTAACACACAACGTGAGGAAGTGAATATTGCAAAACAAGCAAAACTACTTAGTCAGGTCGAACAGAAGAATTATTATTTCCCAGGCAGGCCCCGAGGTGTAATGGCCTCTTAACATACTGCCAGAGAGGAAGCAGAGTTTTAAATTCAAAGTCTGTGCCCTGCTGCTGGGGAAGGCAAGACGGGGCAGGGCGGTGGAAACACTGGAAGGATTATAGCTCACCTTCACCTCCTGCAACAAGCTCTAATTAACATGAGGATCAGTATGGACAGGATTCAAGGGAAACAATGAACAGCTCACAAAAGACTTGTGAGGAACCGATTCTGTTACTTAATCTACAAATAATGGTAGGAATTTAGACTGGGAAATTGATGTGGGTCTCAGAAGATTCTTCCCTGATTATTTCAGACGAGGAATGCAGTGAATATTACTAGTTGTCTGAGAAACAAGGTGAGGAGCTTATCACATGAAGACTATTACCTGAAAGCAAAAAAATCAGGGCATTACCAAGAGTTTTCCTCATGCCAGGTTCAAGACAAGACAAAAGATGCTTTGCTCAGATATCTCAAGTGATTGTGAGTGACTGCCATCTGCACATTCCTGAAAACCCCATGCTGGGACCCTCAGACACAGACACAATGCGGCACAGGTGGGCAAACAACAGAATTTTTAATTTTCAAAAGCAAGCTATCCATAATTAAAATCAGAGAATACTAGCTGAAAACACTATAGAAAAAATACTTATTGCCAGCATTTTGTGTCCTTCTCTCTTCAAGAGTCAGAGAATGTTAAATGTTAAAAGAGAATTTAAATGCTGAAGAGAACCCAGGTGACTTCAGGAATTATCTAAAAAAAGTCCTTGTTTTTCCATTGTGGAAAATTCCCAAGAAGTGTTTCAAAATGTAATTGTACTTGTAGGAACAATTACAGTTTTGTACTGCAAGGGGAGCTGTTGGCACATAATACTACGACTGTGCATTAGATCATCCACTAGCTTCTGTAATATCCACTTCCAGCTATAAGGAGTCATGTTTCAACACCTCCGATTCCCTGATGCTGACAAGCTAAACAACTTGTTTTGTCTCTGGGAGCTCTTCTCTGGTGATTAACTGCTTATGGTGAATACTAATTATATGAAAGTACAGTACAGTAGAAATAGTGTCCTATTTCCTCTACCTGCAGCGTCTCCATCCTCTTCTGTACAGACAGTGCACTATTAATTCAGCTAAAACCAAGAAGATGTCATTTTTCAGGACCACAAATAGGTTAATCTGTCTCTTACAGTAAAACTTTCTTTATCTTCCTGTCTGCACAATAAGTTTAAAGGCAAAACACTGCATATTTGTAAATGCCTATAATAATTCTAGAAATAAATTTGCAGCAGGATCTGTGCAAATGAGTTCTGTTGGTGGTAAAGGCAGAGCAATGTCCCCAATTCCCCACGTCCCAGTTTGAAAATTTACCCCAAATTATCCATTCCTGAAACTGCACCTCAGACTAAAATCTTTCCACCAGGGAGTCTCTGAGAATTTGTTCTTCAATTTTAAATCTGAAGTGCCTTTTAAAACGCTAACACTGCAAAATTAGAAACCATTAAACAATATAAGGCAGAGAGTGATTAAATCTACCAAACACATTCAAAGCAGCTTAAGTTACTTTTTAATTAAAAAGGAAAATATATCACTGGCAACATTCAGACATCTTTATCTAGATAAAGTTAGGAGGTTATTCAAAACACAAAAGATGCTGATGCTACTATGCAGGAGACTGAATGAAATGACTTGAAGATTTCAGTCCCTCCGCCCTAGGTACACAGTCCTCAGGCAGAGAGGAACAGAGCACAGGCAGTGCTGCAGCGTGATCACTCTATGTTTTCTGATTAAATAAGTGACACTAACAGCGGCCTTGGAGGGAGGCTGTGTGTTCCTCCTTCCTTCCTGACAGGATGGTGAGTGAAATCACAGTGGCTATAGCAATTGAGTAATGGGTGACAAGATGTATGTATCAGGCAGGAAAGAAGATCGGTTAGTGTTTCAAGAGGCAGTTTTAATAGATAGAAAAAGGCAATACACCTTATTGGCATTATTTTATATTTTTTTAAGGAGCATATTTAAATAGAAAACAGCATATGCTTTTAAAGGTTCATTTAGACCCCAGCCATGTGGCTCAGATTCAGGCTCCAAAGAAACAGACACAGTTCTGCTGAAGCACTGTAATTATGTCCACTTATTTTGTAGCCAAATTCAAACCTGCAGCTTTAAGTTTTTGTATTCATTTAACAGAAAGAACAAGAAAAATGACCAGCAGTTTTAGTCAACCACAGGCAAGGTGCCAGGAGCCAAAGATCAGCCTCCTTCAGGCTGAGATGATATCATCTACTCCAAGGTCCTGAAGCTCTGTGTCTGAAGTATTACAAAATTTACTGGTGAACAGCCTCATCTCTTACTTTCTTATTACCTATGATCATTACTCTGTTCCTCAATTTAATACAAAATCTGTATTTTTAACATCTATTGCATCCAATTTATTTTCATTCTTCCCTTTGTCTAATAGAAGATTGGTCTTACCTAAAAAGCATGCCCTAAAATAAAGCACAGGGACTTGGTAGCTGCTGGAGTACAAGATGTGATATTCATAGCGAATCACTTCTTCTGTTGCACAAACTCCAGCTACTTGAGAATCATCCAAAGACTCCTAAAACAACAAACATGAACACAGTAATACATCAACTTTTTTATTTGTATCAAGGGAAAAGTAATTACTACTATTGTAATAAATTCAATAAATAGAACAGAAATAATGGCAATCACCCCTTTCACAGCACTACTCATTTACATTCCCAAAGGAATTTTTCAATACCAGCAAGAAAATCACAGAAGTCCAAAACCTACAAAGCATCTTACAGACTTACTTCCATAAACAGTGAACTATGTGTAAGCATTTCCAGAACTGAGGTCTTTCTAAGTGCAGGCTGCTTTTGTAAGCAAAAGACAAAAGCTCTCAAAAATCTTTACAGCATGATGACTAGTACAATAAGGTGCCTATAGCTGCATATCTCCTCATTACCTTTAGCGTAGACCATTTTAAAAGTGTATCCTTAAATAATCTGGTTTTGCTTGCCAAAACCAAATCAAATGTATCTATCAAAAATTCTCTGTTCTACTTTCTTTAAAGGCTTTTTGCCAGAGGTTGCTTTTGCTAATAATACTTCTGAAACTGAGACAATTTTTTCCTGTTAATGCATACTTCAGGGGTAAACTTAAGTAAAGTTTATTGTAGGTTTGAAAGAAATCAGAAGAGATGGAACTTACTGTATTGAGATATACCCCAGCCGCAGCATAGATTTCCTAACATTCCAAATTTATGTTCGAACAATGCTAAGCACCCAGTTGTTTTGACTTTTCTAAAATTTGTAGATACTCAACACCTCTGAAAATGGAACCATTAAATTAATAATGCCTTTAAAATTAAATGTTAGAACAAACTTTCCAAGAAGACACTATAGGTGTGGACTTGTTTGGTTTTCAAACACCCAAATTTACATGCATGAACTAAGCAACCATAATGCCCCACAGGTTGGGTGTGCATTTCAGAACTTGACTATTGCCAAGCAACTGTGAATACTGGGTGACTGTCTCTGTCCAAGCAAAATGAAAAAGACTGAACAGGAAAGAAGAACCAGCATCCTTTGAACACTATGCTGGCTTAACACACAAGAAATTTAAAGCTATTTTGCATTTTTATATCACATCCTTCATTCAGCTCATGAATTAATACCAATGAATTGATCTATGAAGAGATGTAAGAACTGATAAACTACAACAATAATGACACACAAAATATTTTCAATTTTTTTTTTGATAGCCCACATAAAAGTGACTTCCCCCAAATTTAGTGTGGTAGACAACCAGATGCTACTAAGGTACATGGATAGAAGATCACAAATGGAAAGCCCAGACCTCAGGAAGCTACAGACAAAGGTACTGTAAATACATTTTTGGACATTACATGAGAAAATTGTAGATGTTCCCAGAGCAGGTTTCCGGGAAATTCTGGACAGCTGCAGGAATGGTTGATTTTACCTTATCAAGAAACAGACATCTAAAGCACTGAAAGGGAACGTTAAAGAAAGTGCTCTTTTCATTAAACTAGTTTTAAAGACTGTATGTGAAGGGATATGAAAGACAACATGCCAGAAGGGACAATGATGATTACCCTAAGTGACTTCATGGGACAGGTAAAGTTAGTTACGCTATGCCCAGTTCCCATGTAAAGGTGTAACAGACTAAGAAGGCAAGTTCTTTTCCTCCTCACATACGTCATACCCTCTGATCACATGTGAAATACAGAGTAAAAAAATCTGTCGAGGAAAACAGAAATTTCTTCTCTATAGTAAGCTGAACTTACTTTAAAAGGGATCCATATTCGACGCTCTAATGAGGACAGTAAAAGAAAGAATAGCAGCAGCCTGTGGTAACAGAAAACAAAACACAACGGGGTGGGAAAGAGAGAGTCCACAATCACTGCTGAACCTACATTAAAATTTACAAAGCCCTTTCAGATCAACCTCCTGGAATCAAAACCATACTGCTTTACAGACATTAATGTTTCATCAGATACTATGACCTTGCCTATTGCTTAGTCACTAGCTTACCTTGGCCTTAAAAGATAATTCTCCTGGAAATGGCAAGACTACCTGTTCATGTATTAAATACTGTTGTTCTAGAAAAAAGCTATAATATACACATACTTCTCTCTCCTGCTTTCTTTATATAAGGTACAATGACTGTATACCCTCACATAAATACTAGTATCTAATTTGTGACTATTTTAGACTGAATGATAAAGAAGCCATATGCAAATGGCTCCAAATAGTCCACATACTTAGGAAGAGAAGGATGTTAATACTCAAAAATGAAATACTCAAACTCATATACCCATAGGGAAAACATGCTTTATATATTGCAGAAAGTCATAAATTAAGCTAGAAACAACTTCATTATTAGAATTCAACTTCCTGGGTTAGCACTGATTTCAGCTAGTAAGCAACTTCTGTCTTCATTTTCTGGATGAGGAAAAGGAAAGCAAAGGAGAGACTTTCTAATTTCATGGTTCCTTGAGACGGCCACTGAGAAACCTTAAGAATTGCTGCCATTGCCAGACAGACATTAGATGGTGAGGTACTTCCCAAAACATACTGTATCTTCCAGAGAAAGGTGGGTTTATCCAGTGGCCTTCCAGACGATGTGCATAGTTTGATGGCAGGAGAGGCAGCAGAGAAGGGAAGAAGGCAGCTTTACTTGCTTTACTCTTTCAGGGAGCAGAATATCTTTTGACACATTTATTTTGCATTATCCTGGATTTTTTTGACTGATAGCTTAGGCAGTTTCCAAAACCAAGCATTCAGCTGAATACCAAGCTCAAAGAAGCTTTGAAAGTGACATTCTTCTGTTCTGTATCAAGACAGCCTTTGGTCTACTACGAAGTTTCTACACTTATTCATACGTTTCTGATACTCAGATCTCTTTTTCCGCTGTTTCTAGTAACAAGTGGGCGCATTGTATTTGTGATCTGCATACAAAGGCAGACAGCTGAATCCTTATGGTTACCTCTAATCCCCTTTCCTTTCGGTAAACAGCAGTTTCAAGACTTCTTACATGAAAAGATACAGCACTGATGTGTAATCCTGTACTTTACAGTCTCTGTAAGTACGATGCACTGTATTTATACAGAGAAAGTACTTTGGAGCCTAAAAGTTTTGATGGTATTTCTCTAGCTGATGAGATGAACTTTGCTGATGAGATGAATAAAATGAGTACAGTCATTTTAGGCGATCTTTGGAACATCTAAAAATCTATGCATGGCTGCATAAAGCCATGGAGCCTCAGAGAGTTTTATATCAGCCCTAAAGAAGAGACTTATTTTTCACTCTTTCACCAACTACTGATAAAACCATAAATATAACACACAGGTATAACGTATTAAAAAAAAAAAGACCACAGAATTTTATTTCTATTATTCCTAAATTTCTATTTATGTCATATGACAGGCTATGTAAATTTTTTTTCTTCAAGTAACTGTTCTACTTCCCTTCTTTATGTATACTGTTGTTCTATCTCTTTTTGAGCTAATGCTTCATTTTAGTTACTCTAATAGACAATATTGAAATCAATTTTAACTTCAGAAGATTTCATAACTGCTGCAAAACACTCATACGTGCACAGACATGACAAAACAAGTTCATAATTTTGCTTAGATCTTATAAAGACAAAACAAAGATACTTGTGTTAAAAAAAGTTAAAACATTAACAAAAAAGGAGGTTTGACCAAACTGCCATCATTAAAAACGTTATGAAGTAATTTGATTTCTCAGTTTTTTGTTTCTGCTTTGCAAATTTGCTTGCATGCTTGCCATGCTTCAAGTTAAAACTGTGAATCAAGGACTCACTCACTGTTTCCTAAACAAATTGGGAAGCTGTCATCAGGAAGATTCTGCTCCTCTATTGCTCTCATGTAAAATCATTCTTGTGCTATCATAATGGACTATTGAGCAGATGTTTAAAAGCAATATATATATTAGAAAAAAGATAAGCAGCAACTACCTAATTATTTATATTAGTTCCATCAGAAATGAATTATCAGAAAATTTAATTGATATAAAATTATTCTCAACCTTCAAGTATCCCCTAAGCAAATTAAGTTGACTTGTTCCTTTTTAAATGCTAAATTCTTTAAATCAATAATTGATTTAAATTTGGAATAAGAAGATAAGAAATGTCATTCTGAAGGTGAAATAACGTATTTGTACTGTTTTTATTCCTCCTGATGAAGAAGGCAAGTTAAAAACCCCTGTTAACATGTTAATTTGACAGCAGGAGAGAGTTAATAGTGTGTTTTGATACTCTTCAGTAGTAACTGTGCTCTGCAGGCTGAAAAGCAGCAGGAAGGTATGGGTTAAGGCAGGTCACCTTTGGAGGGAGGGCTCCAAAGGAAAGGGAAGGGCCAGGGAAGTGACAGACAGGGTAAACTGGGAAGATGACAGAACTACCTAACAAAAAAGGGATTTTTCTCTGCTGACACCAAACATTTCCCCCTCTCCACCTCACCCACAGAGGACAGCTGAGCGAGCCTTCCTTGCTCAGCCCAAATTCCCTTTGAAATGCAGAAGCAGGCCCTAATGCCCTTTTTTGGGGAAAAGCTGAGAGAAGTGGTTTAAAGAACAGCAGGCACATTTTTCCTGGATCACAAGCCACTGCTGCCTTTCTCCCAATTCCCATGTTCCTAATCTCTTTTCTTGCTGTCCTGACCTCTATTTCCTCCTGCTGCAGGCCAGCCTCCTGGGAAATTCTCCTGCAGGAGCACGGCAGGATTGGGCTGCAAGCAGGAAAGGGAGGAAGAGGTGATGCAGGCAGAGTTACTGGGACTGCTGGTTTCATTGTGAAGGGGGAAAAAAGGAGATGCAATCCAGATTAGTAAGCAAATCTGATTTCATTGCCTGGAATACATTAACACTTAATTTCATTTCAGCCTCTAAAGTTGAAAACAAACGTATCACTGTGCTCTCCAGTACGGTGCTCCTCTTTCTTCAGAGAGGATTGTGAGCTCCCGTGTGAAACACAAGAGCTTCCAGGGAGCAGCTCCCCTCCCCATTCAACACTTTCCCTCTGGCAAACAGGGAGATGTGAACCTGAAAACTGAATGGTAGGACAGTGTTCATCAGATAGAATTAAAACAGAGCTTAATGTGGAGGGTGCGGCAGCATGGTGAGATTTTATCTGTGCTCTTTATTCTTCCTCCTGGGTGTTCTCCACATTTATTTGGACTGTGTCTCACTTTTTTGCCTGCAGCCCCCATAGGTCTAGTCTCTGCAGGTCAATTTTGCTGCCGGTTTTTGTCCCTCCCGTGCAGAGTCTCAAGTCATCCCCCACCCTTACGGGGACCTCGACTCTCCAGAGATGATCCTCCCTTTCCCCTCCATGCTGAAAATGCAGCGTGGAGGGGCAGTGCTCAGTAAGTAACCCTGGTCAAGAGGAGAAGGGTTGGACCTCTGGGCAGCAACCCACCTCACACCCTCATGATCAGCTCAGATCATCCCTGTAACCTGGAGGACGGCAGCAGATGGGAGCTTGGCTGACTGTGTGAAGGCTGAACTGCCAGTAGGCCTGGTGCCTAGATTCATCTCAAAATGAAGTATTACTTGAAAATTGCAAGGAGGCCTAGAAAATGAAAAAAATCTCCCTGCAAAACTAAACACACCAAGGGAAAAAACCCAACAAACCAAAACTTGCAAGAACCTCAAAACCATCCTAGCATATTTTTTTAAAATTTTAATATAGTAAGAAAATGTCAGTTTGCATTAAGTCATTGTCAGTATTTTCCATTCACTATTAAATATTCATACTATGCTAAAATTTATTGGCTCTAATCAACCTTACCCCACCGTATCATGGCCTGTAAAAATACATAAAAATGTGGATATCTTCCTGAATAATTCAAATGTAAGACGAATGGTGTACAAATGCCTTTGTCAACAGTTGCAGCATTTTTATATACATTAATATATTGCTCTTTTATGTGAAGTATATATGGGGAAACAAAAATGTCCACGTGTTTTCCAGTGGCACCATCGCTAGTGACAGATGAGGCTATATGAAGATACCAAAAGAGCTCTGAAGAATAACAAACTTACCTTATGGATTTATTTTCTGTATGCAGCAGCAAAATACTCAGATTTCTTCAAATTCAGTTAGCCAAGTGAAGAACCCAGTTAAGTACTGCCCCCTCAATAACAGAGAAAGAAAGCGGCCCTTAAATCAGACGATGATGTTACTAAATGCCACGTCCAAAGAGCCTGCTTCTGGAAGACACAGCTACCTTGAAAAGCCACTACGCCAATACTGGAAAAGCTCAGAGGTGAGTTAATGTAAACAGGCAATGGATTCCTATGGGTACACAAATCCCTGAAATACTTCATTTCCTAAAGGAAAATCTGACTGCAAGACAGCACCCTGACTGTGACACTGTTAAAGCATCCAGTCATTATTAGAATGACTGTTTTCCACAAAAAAATATAGGTTACTAACAAAAAAAAACCCAAACAAACCCACAGCCTTTTGTCATTCAACGTATACTAAAAGACCAAAACCAAGATTTCCACCCTAAAAAGACGCAGCACATAAAACTGCAGTAGTCCCTCATGCATTAACAATTGCTTCTAATGGTTGGAAATTAGATTTGTCTTTTGATTGCTTTAAAACTGCTATCAAAGTGAAAGCAAAATCTATTCAAGCAAAAGAAGCAATGGACCATGAAAACAGAACAGTTGTGAATTTTTTCTTCACATAAAGGTGGGGAATTCTTTCAAAATCACTCTTCATTCTTCCCAATTTGTCACATATAAAATGCAGAGTTTGGTAGCTTCTCTCCTACCCCAGAAGAAAGGTTTTCTGGTTTTTTATATTGGAAGTACAAGACTCTATTCTGAACAGGGCTGAAGTGCTAAGACACAGCATGTTAGGAACCTTCTGGTGGAAACTACAGCTAACACCCAGCAAAGCCAGGAAATGAGGCAAAGTAATCAAAGGAGCAGGAGGGATATGGCCCACCTGCTAAGGGAGGATGGACTAACCAAGATTATTTGAAATTCTTAAAAGAAGGGTGCACAAAAAACTACGGACACGCACCTTGCAGAAGAACCTCATCTGTAAGCTGTATGGATGCATTTACTTCCACTACCTCCAATCAGTATGCTTTGTGAATATTATTCCTCAGAATCAGGCACTTACAGCAGTCCTTCTTTCTAAGGAAGTATGGTGAGATAAGAATCAATTAGAGATGATGGTACCCATACCTCCTCTTTCTTGCCACTAGACCTTCTGTAAGAAAAGTCACGCAGGAGAGTTAAGGTCTAGAGACCACTCGGCATATGTCCCTCTGCAGGGAGACTCCAGCCTCTTCATCTGAATACTATTAACATCGGCCCAAAGTCCTTTCCTCTGTCTCATCCAGCGTATACTTCATTATTCCATAAGAAGCAGAAGAGCTTCCACAATACCTTAACACCCAAGGCGTCAGGCACTTTCAAAGCAGCTTCCAGCCCCTCTGCCAAAGGGGAGAACTGAAATCAGGATCACCTGCAACTTTCCTTGTACTACAGGGAAATACAGAACAACCAGCACCTCCTCTGGCCATCTTTTGCAGGGCACATTTTGGCACTCAGGTTCTCAGAAGCCTTGCTAGATCCAGTCCTGGATCCAGACGGGCCATGGAACTTCACAGCATGACCAAACTGGGACCGGACTCCCACCAGGATCCCCAGGCACATGCCAGGTTAAGGGACAGGTGAGAAAGTGATTCTGTCAGACCAAATTTTGTCCAGAGCTGGCAAGTGCATACACGTCCTTTGGTGGATATGAACTCTAGTGATTCAGATAAGTGGATTCCTCCTGTACTCGGCACTGGTGAGGCCCCACCTCAAGTACTGTGTCCAGTTTTGGGTCCCTCACCACAAAAAAAGACATTGAAGTGCTGGAGCGGGTCCAGAGAAGGGCAACGAAGCTGGTGAGGGGTCTGGAGCACAAGTCCAGGAGGAGCGGCTGAGGGAGCTGGGGTTGTTCAGCCTGGAGAAAAAGAGGCTGAGGGGAGACCTTCTCGCTCTCTACAACTCCCTGAAAGGAGGGTGTAGAGAGGTGGGGGTCAGTCTCTTCTGCCAAGTAACAAGTGATAGGAGAAGAGGAAATGGCCTCGAGTTGCACCAGAGGAGTTTCTGACTGGATATTAGGAAAAATTTTTCCACTGAAAGGGTTATTAAGCATTGGAACAGGCTGCCCTGGGAAGCGGTTGAGGGACCACCTAAGACAGGTAGACATAGCGCTTAGAGATAAGGCTTAGCGATGGAATATCATCTACAAACCTTCATAAAAGATACTCGCAAAATACACCGGTTCTCAATCCTGCTACCATATGAGAACAAGCTACACATATACACAGGGGTGCACAGTTTTAAATCTCCTGAAATACAGACCAAGTAGGTGTAACTTGTTGCAGTTAGTTTGCAACAATTATTAAAGTAAAAAAATTTACATTCAGGCACAAGCAAAGTTTTATATCATGGAATTTCATCCAAACAGGATTTTCCTATTATTTTTGTCATTATCATGCATTTATACAAATTGGAATAAGTTACTACTTTGAGGTTAAGTACTATTTCACAAGATTATTGTTTTTTTGAACTGAAGTTCTTCCAGGATTGGGTTCTATGCTTTATAACAGGCAAAAAGAAACAAGAATTGCTACGCTAGAAGACAACAGTAGCAGTTCAGCTGTATTTTAGGGCAGTTTTATTTTTTTAGAAGGCGGCTTATTATTTCCTCTTCAAGAATCTCAGCAGCAACCCAGTTTTATCCATGCTTAATTCAATGGGGAGACTGACAGCAAATGCCTACAAACCTTTACGTTATAGAAGACAAACTCAAATCCTCATTAATTTCTCAGATGGGAAACTGTATGTAAATGGTGCCAAGACTGACAGACAGTGTTTAGCAGTAATTCAAGTGAAAAAGTTGCAGACAGAAATGCTCAAATTGCCACAAAATCTGGCCTTACAAAAACAAGAAAACTTAATTTAAAGGTTAAAATTAAAAGCTCTGGGGTTGTTTGCTGTGCTCCCGGCTTGGAAGCCCCAGTGGGGCCAGGAGGTCTTCAGGGAGTCTTGTCTGCACTGGTGCCCTCCCAGGATGCTGTAAGACACAGGCAGTGTCCCTGGGACAGTGACTTACCACAAGAAGTATAATAGTTGCATGCTACCCACTTGGGAAAGGAAATAGTATTCAATTAAGTTAATATCTGTCAAAATGATGCAACTTAAAAGTTACCCAAAATGCTAATCTAAGCTTGGCCATAGCCTTTAAGCACCACAATTAGAAACAATAATCATAAACAATGTAGCTTAACTACAACTAGTTTATTTGGATATGAGAGATCCAATTATATTAACTATACATTAAGGCTAAAAGCATATATGTTATTCTCTTATTAAGATAACAGGAAGATGAAATTAAAATACAGTGATCTATCTCAAATTAAAATTTTTGAATTAGGATTATTTTGAACTATCACTCAAAATAATTGGGAATTTACTTGCAAATTCTCCCAAAATATCTTAATTTGTCCCTACACTTAAATAAAAATAGTAATATATTAGGATCCACTGATTTTTGCTTTTTGGAAATGCTTAAATGTCATAAAATATATTTTATAATGGAACAGGGCCAGACCCTACCAAGTCAAGTAAGTTCAGCTTTTGCTTGCTCTGAAAAACTGCTTATTTTATTAATCTATGATGTAATACAGATGTACTTACTTCCTACTCTCTAATCACTGTTACATAGGAAACGCAAAGCTCTGAATTCAGATTTCGGCAGGTCAAAAGCCCTTCAGTTCATTTTCAAACAAAATACTCTGTAAGAATATTCTAAGTATTAATAAATATAATGTTATCAAATGTCATTGACCACAACCAGCCCAAATGTATATTGGAGACACTCATAGTGGCTGGAAAGAGAGTACTGAATGACTTCTTTGATTAACGTGATCTCAAATGAAAACTGCCAAGCTGTATTACATGATACTATTAATTTCCAGGAATGCGGTCCATAATAGATGTCAATGCAAATTTAACTGCTAGCAAGCTTTACAAAGAAGTAATTGTAGTTTGGCAAAATACAGCTAAAATTCACAAAATACAAATAAGATGACACAATATAATACATTCTTGCAATTAAAAATTGGCTGTTAAGGCATTATCTATCAATAAATACAGCTATACTATATTCCTATGGCTGAATAATATGTTCAGGAGACTTCCATAGAAAAACGAAGAAAATACTGAAGCAGAAAAGCATCTCAGCTACAGTAATACACCACCAAGACTTTTGTACAACTCAACACAACCGCACCTTGAAGCCAGTTATACAAAAAAGCTCAGAATTTGGAATTTGCTTTACAATTCTTTAAAGACAAGTAGAAAATTCGTATGAATGTTTCTGTCTGGAATTAATCTTCTAATAGTCTCTGTCTTCATGCAAACTCTGTTTGATTTGACAAGAAAGACCAAAAGAATTAGGAATACCCGAACATTTCCATTGCAGTATGTGGTGGAAAACACCTGTAATGGTCAACTGTACTACCTAAATACAATGACAAAAAACACCACTGTAGTAGAAGGTGGTGTACATACTGTACATAGCTCCACTTGGTCAAGCTTGTGTACAGTGTTACTATAGAAACTTTACACAGATACAAAATCGACATAGTAGGTGAGCTACTAAATACATTAATTTATCTCATTTCAGGGAATAATTCTTGTAGTTGAACTGCTCAGTTCTAGGTGGAGGGACCTGAAGACATTGTTGTGTATACAACTGCTCAATAAGCAGATCTAAATTTCCCTTCAAACTTGATAAATAAGCTATGTAAAATACTTCGAGAAATTAGCAAATTGTTCCAAAAAAAAGTTCATGTTTTTCTTTTTTGGGAGCAGCACAAAACTTGAGAAGGAAATGGAGAGCTGGCATCTTTTGCCTCCTTGCTCTCAATGATGCATTCACTCATTTTGCACAGTTCCTCCTTCTGTCTGGAGAAACTGGAAGGCGCGTTTCTCCTCCCCTCACCTACAGACACCGCTTCAGACACCGAGCCACAAAGCACTTGAGGTGACATCTCTCCCATTCCACCAAACGCTTGCTGAGGCAGGGAATGGAGCTCAGGTGCTCCCAGGCCCTGCTGGTGGACACCATGCCCTCCTGGCCTCCACAGGTGATGTGCGTGTTTGGAGGGCACAAAGCACAAGAGGCTTCGCAGTCCCAACTTCCTTGACCATATCAGAAAGTGATTCGCTCCATATCCATAGGATCGGAACTCAATTTCCCATAGGACTGGAAACACGGGATACAAGACGTAAGGCAAGAGCTAGTAATTGTATACATGTGCAGAGAAAGAGCCAGAACATCGCTTTGACTGCTGCAGCATTTTATCTGCTCTAATTTCCCTCAAAAGCTACTCTACGGCTACTGGAGTTAATTTATTCCTTCAATTTGATTAAGGTATCTCAGGAACTATTTCATATATGTGTCCCTATTTACAACTAACTGAAATCATAGCTAAGACGATGAAGTATCTAATTGGTTAAATTGCTCTTCCTTTTCAAAACGGAGATATTCCAAGTGTCCCGAAGGCATTTAATTCCAAAACAGGAAGCCAAAGAGGAGAGCACTCAGTAATTCTAATCGTGTGCAGATCTCTTGGAAAGTATTTTCCTAAACATTTGCTGAAAGAACCTTTTATTGTACTGCATGCTGCTGCATGTACCCCAAATAAGGTCCCACAGAAACAGCAAGATATTTACTACTTAAATTATTTCTGGTTATGTAAAGGAATCAATCTAGGATCAACTAAAAGCATGCTTTCCTGAATAATAAACTTGGGTCACGTACAAAATAAAGGATGTAGGGGAAGAAAAAGCAACTAAAAATACATTAAATATATATTTTTAACAACCTATATGATAACTTTATTCATAAGGCAGAGGCTATGGATGGCAGTGCTGCACCAGAATCAAAGAGAGAATTTAGTTGATTTTTTCTTAACTTCGGTTTATAGGTATCTGCAACTCAACTGCAATCCCTGAAGGAATAATTTTAGAATAAAGGCCTGGTGTCCATATGATATTTCAAATACTACTGCTGAGGTCCCTATTCTGTTATATTTCAGGTAAAGGAGGACCTCTGCATTTTTGACTTTGCTGAGTCTGGAAGTCATATGTGAGCCGATCAAGAATTTATGGCTGTAGGAATCAGTTCCCAAGTACCAGGTTCTTTCATATGTCAAATTCTACAGGATTGTATGCAGTTTGTAGAAGAAAGGCAAATGTTGGCTTTTTATATCAGTGTGTATGTTTCCACAAACTTTTGCACACTTTTGCGTAGCACGAGTGTAATATATTTTTTTTTTTATAGCAGACAGTAATTTTTTCCCAAAGGACTCTCCATCTCGCTCAGCAGACAGGACAGACAGTTGGCAGCAGAACCATACTTTTTATTGTCACTCTGTAAGCAACTTCAAGCCCTGGATGACGACAAAGTGTGGGAAACTCCACTGAGTGTCCCTCATACTGAGACAAACCATAAATATGCATTTCTACAGAAATGACTCACAGACAACTGCACCAGGCAGAGGAACATGCTCGAATAAACAAAGGTTTCGTGGAAGTTTTGTGATTCTTTGGGATTTGGCTTTTCAAGGGAAGAAAGGTGGAGGCATAATATCATAGTTTTGACTGGCAGACAACTTTCCAACTAACTTTGGAAGGCTCAAAGGTGTTTCATTGTTGGCAGGCACTCACACAAAACCGAATTCTCTCAACAAAAAGACATCATTTGAGTATGGGTCACTCATGTTTACAGTCATGTCCAGTATAGTTACTAAGTGTTTTAAAACTGAAAATTGTGACAAAAGTGTTGTGAAAGATTTTTCTGTTATCCAAACAGAGAATAAAACTGTAAGTAGAGAAACAGTAAAATTTATTTTTTTTTATTTTTGAAAAAAAGGAAAAGTGCTGGAAACATCATTACCAGAGAGGAATTATGATCCTTGAAATTATAGTGTTCACAGTTAGTGAAAGGGCTTTATTTGAGTTACACAGGAGATGGGGAGAGGACAAAGGGAAGCATTCACGGCGTCAGTACACTGATGCAAGAACTCTGGCAACAAGGGAAGAACCAGAGACTTCTGATGGATGGCTGGTGCAAGACCAGAAGGAAAAATACTACACTTTGAGAGAAAATACTTTCGGTGCCTATATTCCAGCTGTGAATGCTGCACAGAAACACAAGTTAATGCAGATGAAGATGCCTCAACTTGGGTCAAAAATCACCTGGGGGAAGAATTACAAAAATAGGGTCTGTAAGAGCACAAAGAGGACCGACAGGATTTTATTTGGATAACAATCTCTCAAATACTGATAGAGAGATTAGTAGTGCCAGGAACTGCAAGAGATGTTGTTTCTAATATTGGCAAGACTCACTTTTTCTCAGATGAAATACTTGAATTATTTCTTCACCAAAAAGTCACGAAGTATTTTTATGTGGATTAACAAAGTTTCAAGATGATTATGGGATAGCTGCTTATGTAAAATAAATGTGACTCTAAGGTTTCGATCACATATAAGTGGAAGCAAATACAGAAGATAGGTGCATACATGGTATTAAGCTTATTTGACTGTTGTGGCTTGCTTGAACTCTAAAAAACAACCAATTGCAAGACTGCAAGTCAGGTGGGAATCTCTCCACCTTCAGACTGGCAGAGATCACTGAAATTTTAATACCTTGGACAGAAGATCAGACTGTGCTCTGCCGTCTAGGACCAGCTAGGAATTTTACAAATTGAAGAAGTGGCCATTGGTATTTTACAACAGATCTTCACGAACTGAGAAATGTGTTTTGGCCTGCAATATGCAGATGTTCACAGAACAGGTATTTTATGGATCCTTCTGTACTATCTGTTGAGAGATACTGTCCATGATAAGCCTTTCTAAATCTATGTTAAGATTTTTTAAGATAATTAAGAGAGATAATGAGTTAGAGCAGCCAGAGAGGTGAAGGACTGGAATTTCGAAAAGGCTTAAATTTATTTAAATCAGAGATACAAAAACTGCCCAAAATTTATACCCTGGAACCACCAAAAAAAAAAAAAATGCACTGTAGGATAAAGCTGTAGACTTAATGGAGTGAATAATCACCTCAGAAAGGATACCAAGAGTATGCAAAAAAACCTACAAAAAATAGAAAAGAGGAACAGCAAGCAAAAACACTACACCTTGAAGGCTAAGTTAGAAGGAGAAAGTGAGTACTACCAAAATTCAAGCTGGATTTACACTTAAAAATGGCAAAAGGCTCACCAGCCATGAGTGGAAGAAAAACAAGGAAAAAAGTGGTGCAAAAATGGAGTTAAGACTCAGGTTCTAATTAAAAATAACAAAGGAACAGCCTCAAGTATACAGGTTTTGTCTCTGTGCCCAGTATGCACATTCAGACCACTAAGGTAGAAGATGGCAGCACGATATAATAGTTAACAAGGATGACGGTACATTCATCCCACAAGAGATGACCAAGATGGTCACTGGTAGGAGATCCAAGGAGGGAAAAACAGAAAAAAACTCCAGTCTAAAAGTCTAAAAGAATGGGCACATGAAGGTACAGATCCAGCAGCAAAGTCATTTTATGACTGAATCATATTGGAGTGATAATACCAGAATGAAAAATAACAAAGTATCTGCATTTAAGAAAGGCGGGGGGGGGGTGGGTGGTGTATGCTACCTGTGTAACCGTCATCTGACCTCAGCGTATACCAGGGTTAGAACCATTTTTGAAGGGAAAAGTAATTAAACATACAGAGCTATACAGAAACTGAGATAAACTATAACATTAACAAAGAAAGAGCATGACAAACTTACTTGATATCTTCCTCTGATAAGATAACTAAATTAGTGGACAAGGAAAGGAAACGCAGGAGATTCAATCTGTCTGGATTCAGTATAACATTTGATACTGTGCCAAATGGGAAATTATTATTTAAACTGGAGAAGATGGGGATTGTGTTAAAAATGTAATACACAAGAAACTGGCAAAAGAGGAGATAATAATGGGATATGGTGAAAGGAGAATTATTGACAAGGAGACAGTTGAACAACTAAGCAGTTCTAAAACTGGTCTGTAAAGTAACCTTAGTTAAAATATTCCTTAATAACCAGAGCACAAAAGCAAGAGAATTTTGACAAATTTTGCTGATGATACAAAGCTGGGAGTACAGTCGATAGAGCAGGAGATAGAAACTGTTACAGGAAATATTGTTTATAACACAAGTGTTGCCGCATCAAGATTACCCACAAGCTGATCTCAGCTCTACTCTCCCATTTGTCACGAAAGTATTGAGAGTACCAACTATGAAAAGACAAATGCCCCTCATTCTCCTATTGCAACTAGGGATTCTCCCCACACTTCACAGATGTCATTTGCCCAACCACATTTTACACAAAGAAAAGAGAACTTGGAAGGCTGAGATCTGACCAAACACTGCAATTTCCATTCCACTAGAAATTCCAGTATTTTAACATTTGTCTTTTTCTTTAATCAACAGGAAACTTAAATATGAATATTTTTCACACAACAAAAAAAAAAAAGTCCAGTTAGAGATGGTGAAATATTAAAAAAGAAAGTGTCAGTATTTCCAAATTAAAGTGTACCACATAAATCTGCTAAACCGGTTCACTTAGAATCAGCTGGACCTTCAGCTTGATAATCCTAGCAGTGTGCACAACCTAAAGCACATTGATGCCAGGGACATTTCAAATCCTTTTACCAGGCTTTTACTACGTGAACATACCAAGCATACTGAAAAAGTACTTCAAGAGCCAAAGCATGCATTTACATGACACAACGTGAAACCAAAAGGAATTTATTGCAGCTCACCATGTAGAAGGCTACGGGTACATCAGTTTTGTTCTTTGCCTCTGAAAATAACTGACAATACATAAATCTGAATTAAAATAAAATCAAAGGTCTAACTCCAAAACAGCCCAGTCCCCAAGGTCTAGAGTTAAAGCATCTACCACCTCTACAGATCTGCCTCATATATCATCTAAAACATTTAAACTGCTCAATAACGCAAAGTGAGATAGCAGCAGCCTCAAATATGGTGCAGGAGGTGCAGTCATGCAGCAGACAAATCTGTGGGTTTAACAGCCGATTTTGTCTCATTTGGGGATGGGGCTGGTCCTACTTACTACTGCAGTAGAAATGGCTAACGGTGGCTCTTGAGCTACGCCCAGACCAGCAGGACTTCGCTGGTACAGCCTCCTGGCAGAGCACGCTTGCTCAGTGCAGACTTGACATATTACTGAGACACTTCCAAATAGTTTCTTACATTTTCCTAAAAGAGCTTTTTAAAATGTCTGTATTTCAGTGGAATTAGAAACAATGTTCCTGTTTTTCCCTTGAGTATAAACGCTCACCATTCCACCCTTCCCAACACTTAGAATACATCCCGTAAGAAAAAAAAAATCGTATTTTCCTCCCATTCGCACTAGAGATGAAGACCACCAACAGGAAGTTGTATTTCAAATTAAATTTGAGGGTAGAGGGGGTTAAGCTAGCCCTCTAGTCCTCCTTTAATGCCGTTTCTTTTTCTTAATTTTGAATTGCCCTCCAATTGCTCAGAGATATGGGTCACCAGAGAAATGCACTAACTACTTACAATACAGTATGTTACTACTCAAACAGAAAACATGGTTGCTACTCAAGCCGAATAAACAACTTGCAGCAGGGGACTCCCTAATGATAAACATGCTCTCATTACTATAGAACATGCAGTAGGAATTCCTCACATCATACGCTCGTTTCATTTGGGCAACATAATGTTTCCCCCTCTCCTCTGCTCAGGGAAAACCATAAAATTAAAATTGCATGACAATAAAAACAAGAAAACTGGGGTCAAATGGATCCCTTGCTTAATTCTACATGTTTTAATGTGTCACACGGAAGAAGAATGTAGACCATTGCACTAACACCGGTTACATACAGTGTTATCATGAAATACAGTTTGTTCTAACTTTGACGTACAGGCTGATCATCTATAACATAAATACCAAACAGCTCAGTTCTGAGATTTTTATCCTCACAAACGGTCTTCACTCATGCGAATTTTAAGTTGCACCATGTTTGCTTATTCTATTCTTTAAAAAAATTAGGCAAAATTTTGGTAATAATAAGCCCAGGTAGACCAAGATATATCAGGAAAACACAAGGTCATAAATATATCTATTCCTTTTTAATGATGAGGATAGTTGAGAGGAAAGTAAAAATTACAATACAATGAAGTTCTTGCCTGAATAGTTTTATTGAGGTTTTTCAATACAAAGTGGCTATTACAGAATTCACTGCATATTCTGCATCAAGATTACTGATAAGAAAACTTATTTTGTTTTGTTAACTTCTACCCCCTACAAACACAAGCTACTCTGTGAAAACTGAAACAGAAATGTGAAGTGCTTTGATCGAGCTTACATCGTAAATTCACAACAGAACTGAGAGTATAATTTAATTATTCTGATTCCTACTGCCAAAATGCTGCATATTTCCAAACACTCAAAACAATTATTACCTACTTTACAACTCACTATTTTAGCAAAATAACTTCAAAACCAGTTCTGAAGCTTCGGTAGGTAAACCGTTTATGAACATTAGAAATCTTTAAAACATGGGATGGCAGTAATATACACAAGACATATTAAAAAGGTATTTTCGTTTTCAAAACCAAACATTCCAAAATGAAGAACAAATATTATCAAGGTGTAATCATCCAGTGGTAAAATATCAACATGTTTAGAAAGTCCTTTTCATAATTATTTAATTTTAAAATTGAAATCAGTACAAACCATGCTTAACAGTTTATCAAAGGTCGGCACCATCTTTAATCACTGGACATTATTAACATAACCATGTCTCAGATGACCTTATAATACATCCTGTGACCTTCACAGCTTTAGCCACTGTCAAAATTGTGCATTGAAACAATCTAAAAAATAACTTGCAGAAGAGTAATAACTCTCTGTACTAAATACCTAAGTTTAACAATAACCACCAGATTGTTCCGTGAACTATTACAAAACGTGCTTTCGAAAGCTGGATGGCCCTACATCAGCAAAAATAAAATTTAGTTTTCAGCAACCTTGAAGAACAAAACACAATAATACTTGAATCTGGTAACAAGATTTGTGAATTTCTTCAGCTGGTGCAAGACCATTACTAGATATAACCGAGGAAAACCATATGACTGTGCCTGTAAAACTAATATTAGCATGGTAGCAAGTACCTTCCAGTGTAAACCCAGGCACAGAACTTGATGCCAGAGATGTGAGAGAGTAGATGCAAAATGTTTGCATCTTTAACTTAGAAGCATAATTTAAACACGGAGACGGTTAACTCTTTCACAAATTTGTCTTCTATTCAAATAAGGATTAATCACAGAAGCAGGTCCTGAAAACATACTTAAAGTGTACTTCAACATATTCTGATTAAAAATTCTCTTTCCACGTTTTCCTCTGTTAGCATTCCTGTTAGCTCTTCAATCATAGTTTTTCCGCACAGTAAAGAATCTTAATTTTTTTACATGTAACAGTAGTAGAAAACCTGACTTCTTAACATAATATTTGGAAAAAAGATGGAAGTGGGAAAGAAAAAAGAAGTATGAATTTTATAACAACAACTAAACATACACGTATTTCCTTAAAATTATAAAGGATGATGTGTGTGTAAAATAGGGCCGGTATCAGCTTTGCAAAACAGACTGACCAGCTGCAGTATTTGCTTTGTTTCATTTGGAATGGTTCATGGTGGTCGTACATGAGCAGCCTTCCTGATCCATGACACAATTTTACATAATTCCATTTGATTTGCAACAAAAAGGAAAACAAAAAAAATATGTACAAATAAATGCAGAATACCTGAATTGCGTTAGCCTGACAGATCGCCTGTTGGGCTTTACTGAGGTCCAGATTTTCCAAAATTCATAAACATTAGATAAAACTTCTGCCCACAGGTTAACTGATACACTTGAAGTGTGAGTGAGATGATGATGAGCAAGGAAGCGGACGCAGCATCAAGCCTAGTACCGGCCTTGCACAGCAATCATACACCAGGTATTCTCTTAGAGATGCTGGCTGCATCTCAAAACCATTAAATCTCCTTGCCTCACTCCTCCTCCTGACAGTCTTGACACTTCATAGTGAGAAACAATGTAACTTTCAACAGGATTTCTCTAGCTTTCATCCCTTTGGTATCAGGTGCTCCCAAACTAACTAACTTTTTCTGGCTTATCTCTTAATCACACCAGTATTGAAGGAACTGTTGATATTGCAGATATTAAGTAACACACATAAAACTGAGCCAAAAGATACATACCATTTGGAACATACAGAAAAAGATCAGATGCTAAAGACAAATAGATACCTTTTCTAACTTAAAACAGATAGAAAATAATGATATTTAATCCTTTCTTATGGATATAAGACTCAAGAAAACAGGAAAAATCAAATGCCACATCGGGAAGTTAAAAAAAATTATTAGAGACTTTATTTCAGTTTCAAGGTTTAAGGTTAGACACTGTTGAGAAACAGCAGCTACATAAGTTATATTACTCACATAAACTCTAAAATCCTTATTTCACTTCCTAAAAGACCATGTACCTAATACTGTTCTACTTTAACAAGACTCTCTGAGATGCCAGAAGAAGCTCCACTCTGTTTCAAATTTCTAAAGGGTACTTATAAAATACCTGTCATTAGCTACTGCTGCAAATGTTTAGTGGGACTTTTTAAATGTCCATTCTGTTTTATATTTACACTTCCCTATTCTTACATAAGTCCTTGTCTCTGGTACTTCTATATATTAACTTCTTCAGCCCCCATGAACTCATTCTTTAGAAGACAGCAGAGAAATCATGTCTCTATCTGTGCAGAAAAGCAAACAATTATGCTGTCTGCTCTGAGGCTTGTCATTTTGATGAAGAAACATGACTTAGCACTCGTATTATTGCTATTGATTGCCAATCACAACTGGGAACTGTCTGAGTCACTCAGACAAAATTAACCTAAAAAAAGCACATTAATATTAGATTTCCTCATATAAAACTATAATTCTATAATCAAGGTTAGCAATATTTTTTTTTTTTTTTTCCTGCAGTACAAACCTCTACTAAGACACTGACTATACAGATGGTCTGTCCTCTTCGCCACATGTGGCTACGTGGATGTGCTTTAACAGGCACACCTGACCAAAGGATAGGCTTCCACAAGCCTGTATGGAACTTACACAAACCTTAGATGTCCTACTACTTTGTCTTCTGAGAAGCCTCCTAAGGCTTCGAGGCACATTATGGGGAGAACACTGATACGGGCCATGAGACCGGTACCTACACAAACACAGAACTTCTAGCTTTAATCCTAATATGGAGATAAAGGCTGCTGAGCAGCTGGGTATAAAAATGTGAAATGGAAGGGAAGATATTATTTTTGAAAAAAAAGCAGAATGGTCTTCTGGTTTAGGAAAAAGGAAATGAAAATTCAACATATTTGTAGATGAATTCTGCACAGTCTTCACTTTATCATCATCAAAAAAAGTTTTCACCTCAAACTCTATACTACGTATTGGCTCATTTTTCTAACACGAGAGTAAAATAATAAACTTGAACCAAGTTCATGAAGATGCGTGGGGTTCAGAACAAGGGCACGGGAAGTTAAGAACAATGTTAATATTCAAAACTCATCTATTTCACTAGGGCAAGCTTTCAGCACAGATACATAAAATCGCACTTTTAAAAACGTTTGTTCTTTATCCACATAACTGCACCTTCAGCCACTGGAAGGTAACTAATATGGACCATTTAATAACACATATGCTTCAACTTCTAGCATGGTTCCCAAATACCAGGCATTTATAAAGACTGGATAAAAAGTGCCTTTCTGAAGCTGGAAGCGTACAGAAGCATATAACGATCCGGGGGATTGCCCAGGTCTCTGCTTTACTCCACCTGTATGTTGCCTGCCAGGACATTTTCCTACCAGTCAGCAGATGATACCAGGTGCGCATGCACCCTTTCCATCGGCAGGACTCACACACAGCTCCAGAAAATCCCACCCTTCTCTCAGGTTGTAGATCCCTGCTTCTTGGCAGCTTTACATGCTGCTTTCCTAGGATACATCTTCTCTGGAGAAACCTGTCTGTCAGTTCTGTTCATTTTTAACACCAGATGACTTCCAATTGAAAAGAAATTTCACCTAGGATTATGTTCTTGGTAACAGATTTGGAAAAAAGATTACCAAGAAAAAGGTAAAAATCTAAAGCTATGGATAATCTAACATTGTGTTTCATTAAAAATAGCATTTTTAACCACTAGAGTGTTTCTCTGCTTCAAGGCAAAGCTTGGCTAAAAAGGTGAAATGAATGACTAACCTTGAAGCATCCTCCCTCTTTAATCCATCAGAGCTCAGCTCTATAGATAAATTGCAAGGGCAGGGACCAAGTTTTCACCCTCTCAGTCTGCTCAGAGCAATGCCATCTCCACTCTCTTTCTCTGATTTGTGTTCAGGATAGGACTCCTCATCCCCTCTCTTCCCCAGCTTAATAATCACCTCCTTGTTCTTTTTAACAGATAAGAATGTAGCTTTTAGACTGTTAATAGTACAAATGACTACAACTCACATTTCCAATGTCAGGGGAAAATAAACGAAAAAGCAACCAAGGGGATTTCATCATTTATTGGTCTCATCCCATTACAATTCCTAAATGCCTAGCGCCAATTACAAAGTGTACACAAGCTACCTGAAGTCCATGGGCACTGCTTAGCGTTACTAATAATAATACTTCTGAGTAGTGGTATCAGGTTTGAACCATGGAAGCAGAAAAGGTCCATGTTCAGCCTAGAGTGGAAAAAAAAATGCAATTTATACCATCATTAGGCAAGTTTTAGCAGGGAACAACCTTAGTCCATACCAATGACTGTCTGCTTATCCCAGACTTTCTCTACCCATTCGTCTTCACAGTCCAACCGTAGCGAACACTCCTGCCCACACATGAAGGGTGATCACACGTGCAATCTCACCAGCAAATTTTCATCCCACTTCCACTAACTAAACCAAATTATTTCCTCATTCTCTTTTGAAAGCTTGCCCTAAGACAGGCATTCCCCAGGGTATGCTGGACTCTCAGGATTCCAAACAATAAGGGATAAATACTAGCTAGCGTTGTGAATTGTTCACCTAATTCTTGATAAACTTCCTGTATTTTCTTCCCTCTGTTTCCTCTACTGTGAAGGTAAAGTATCTCTTTGATTTCTTTTGAGAAGAAGGAGAAATTCCAAGCTGAACTTCACATGAAAACAAAACTACGGACCCAGATTTTGAAAGAATTCCCTGACCCTCCAAGAAGCCTTGCAAAACCTGAGAGATATATATACACTTATGCATATATATATTTATCAACAAAGGCATTAACTCTAAATACCCATCCTTCATCACAGTCATGGATAACACAAAATGAATAAGCATGGTGTATGAAATAGGAGGGCACGGGGCCTTCTGGGTCATTAAGTTCAGTAACTCATTATCGTAGGTATCAAACATCATACAATTTTTTACTAAATTTATACAGTTTTACCTGAAAACTAACTGGCTTCAGGATACTACTGTTTCTTTTGGAAAGCTATTTCAGCATCTCACGTCTCCTCTGGTTCTAATGTAAGTTTATCCAAGTTCAGTTCATAACTTTTAATTCCAGTGCCAACATTTCAGTTTAGTTTAAATAGCTCTTTCATTTGCTGGCATTTCCAACTTTTTTTTCCCAATGTATTAACAGAGATAAATTATATTTTCTTTCAGGCTTTGTTTTTTTTTCTAGGCTAAACAAGATGAATTCTTCTGGTCTCTTCTCATAAGAGAGGCTTTTCCCAACCTGATTTTCCCAACCACCATAACAATTCTACATTTTTTTTTTTTTTAATTCCTTTTTTTTTGAGTGAACTGAAATTACACATACAGCACAACAGATGAGTCCCCAATATCCTTGTTGTATAATACCAATTTCAGCTGAGAGCAACACCCAGACAGAACCTAAAACTCTCTTTATTTCATTCATGCCCATTAGCAGCTCACAGTAATCTTATGATCAACTAAAACACCCATTTCTTTCTCCTTCTCAGTCATTTCCACCTAATGAGCCACGAGCTTCTGAAACAGAATTGTCTTATCCTTACTCCCCAAGTACATGACCTTATATTTTGCACCACTAAATTTCATCCTGTTTCTGTTATGCCAGTCCTCAAGATCCTCTGGTTCTCTCTGTAGGAATTTCTTATCTTCTCCTATATTGGCAATGCCTCCAGATATTTTGCTACCAGCAAATTTAATTAACCAGCTCCCACCTTCTATACTACAATTACTACTTAAAAAATATGTCCAAGGATGAACTTTTATGGTTATTACTCAGCTTTGTTTTCCTGTGTGCTATTAATATAAAAAGTTTTACTGAACTCTAAATGGATTAGAAGCACTGAATTTTCTTTCTCCAACAAATCAGCTATTTCGCCAAATAATAGGTGATGGTTCATTTTTTCAAGACCCGCCTGGATGCAGTCCTGAGTGATGTGCTCTAGGCAATCCTGCTTTAGCAGCGGAGGTGGACTAGATGATCTCTAGAGGTCCCTTCCACCTCTGAAGATTTTGTGATTATATCAACTATCTTCTGTATCTTCTGTAAACCCATCTTGCATTCCATCTTACTTCCATTTTCAACCTTCACTTATTTCTTCATCAAGAATTTATTCAAAAAACTTGAATACCACTGATGTTAGGCTAATCAACCTATAGCTTCTTGCCTTTTTAGATAGAAAAACAAAGTTTTTTTTTTTTGCATTTCAACACTATCACCCAACAAGACAGACACCTGACAGGAATTCTAGAGTAGAAGTTATCTCTTGCCTTCTACTTCACAATCTCCTCTCAAATTTTGCTTCTCCCTTGAATGAAGAAATTTCTGTCTACATATATCCCCATTCTCATTAGCCATCCTGCCTTCTCTGAAATTGCTTTTACTGAAAATGGGAATTAATTTCCATTTACCTGGTGGAGACAGTAAAATATAATTTTGTCCGCCATCTTTTTCCTGGGCTTGCTTCTCTTCCTTTAATCTTTCTGTATGCAGGCTTAAGGGACCTTTTGACATTTGTCTTAGCATCTTTTCAGACCTATTTTCATGATATAAAGCAGGTTCTCTTTCTGGGAATTTTTATTTTGTATCTAAAACATCTAAGCTATACCTTTGCTCCATTCCTTAAGGTTGCTTTATTTTCCTGATGATCTTGCTACAATGGTTAGGCTTCAGACTATTCCGCACTTACAACTAAAAGGAAGCCAAATCATGCTTCAGCCAAAATCATTAAATATCCTTAAGAAATTACAATCTGTCCTTTGGAAATTAAGAAACTTAAGTATTTAAATTGTCCATCTATTTATTTTAAACAGAATCAATTCATGATACATCTATTCAAGCTTGTTTCCTTGCTGAAGGAAAGAGTTTCAGGGTTTTGCTCATTAAGAAACCCAGCTGCTGAAAAAAAAAAATCCATCAGCTGTTACACACAGAAGATTCTTACCATTCATAGAAATAATACCAAAATAATAATTCAATTTACTAAGGCCATAGTTGTCAACAAACCATTTTCAATAGACTAGTGGGAAAAAAATAATTCTACAAGTTTGCCTTCCAATGCTGTTATTGATATGCTAAAAACTTCTTGTTTCAACTGCTCTTTTAAACCAAAAAGTTGTAAATCCTCTAGAACCGATTTCTAGTTCCATAAAAAATATTTTTCCTAATCTATTTTTGGCAAGATGCATTAAGGAAGCTTTCTGTATTCTTCCAAATTCTATGGATATGATTGTTATTCGTCTACCACTACTAAAAATAGTCAAGAAAAACATTATGAAGTGCAGAAAAAGGAAAGATGGAAAAAAAGGAGAGAGAAAGGATTACATGTGTTCCTGCTTATTTTACAGTAAGATTCAGGGAATAACACACTATGGAACACAAACACGGAAGGTATGGAGAGATGGAAACTATTCAGTGTATGCAGTCATTTTATTATATTGTTTGGTTGCTGACAATATCAGAATGAATCATATGTTTCAGCAAAGCATGTCCACAACTTCTCGAGAGAAGTCTCAGGTATCAGAAAGAACACAGCCATATTAGTATGATACTCTGCTTGGGTTAACATAATAACCTACTTCTCTATGAGGTTAATTATGTCTAACAAAGCAATGCACAAATAATAGCCACTCTGCCTCCAGAAGTACGCTCTTATAACTCCTTCAAAAGAAGAATAAATAGAAGGTCCCTGAAAAATAGCTTACAACCTAAGTTTTTCCTTGTTATAGAAATGTTTGAAATACCTGAAAATGTATTCTTATTTTATCTCTTCTCTGTTATTTGCAACATACAATATGTAACTGCAAACTGCGTGAGTGCAGGGGGAGAATGCATTTGCAAGGGTTCGCCCCACTCTAAATGGCATCCGCTACTGGCTAATTCAATACATTCCATAAAATTTAACCAATGCTTTGAATTTCCAGCACATTACTAAATTATTATTTAAGGACAAACATTTTATTTCAGAACGAGCTGAATAAAATTGTATTTACTCTACAGTCAGAAATTGTATATTTTTAAATACTTGTTCTTTGATACCAGTGGAGGAAAATTTCAGAGACAGATCAAAAGATGGAAAGAAAAAAGAAGGGACAGAAAACACACCATTCTGCTCTCCTGATCCTGAAAATGAAACTATTTGTAGTCTAACTTCTGGCAGTCTGAAACTGCTCTAAAAGTAGTTTCTTACCAACTAGAATGGGCTCATCCCCTTCCTTACCAAAGTACCACATCAGCTCACTTCCCTCCTACTCTTAACACTTGTTTCTATGCATTTATTCACTCCTTGTATGTCTACATATTATTAGTCAGTTCAGTTCAAAGTGTTAAGTGTTCAGTTCTTAATTATTATTATTATTATTGTTTAAAAATTTTCAAGGTACTTGGGTTTGATTTGATTTGCTTAAGCACTTCGTTGTGTTACTTATGTATGGTTATACAATATTCTTCAATCCCTAAAGAAACCCGATTATCCTTCTCAATTACATCTTATTTACATCTTTGAAGAGTGCTGTCCTTTATGAAGGACTTCACACATATAAGGGAACAAGTCATCACAGCAAGGCTTCTACACCTGACTGAAAAGAGATACCACTCACTGGAACACCTACAACATAACCAGCTGTCAGTACAATAGACTCTTATAAAATTGATGTTTACACATAGTTAGGAGATCTATAATAAAGGGCTGCCTTTGAAAAACAACAGGTAGAAGTTAATTCTCAGATAGGGTTTAAAATAACACCAATGGCCAAAATCTGAAATACTGTGAGGATACCTCCCTGAACAGGAAGTGTATCAGATTACAAAAGGGATTTCGATTCAAGATAATGAAGTTAATTTAATTAGTTAATAAGTTCATTAACTGAAAAATATCAATAACAACCCCACTCATGTTATTTTTCAATTTCTTCCTTTTTACCAATATCTCCGTCACAGTAGTATCTGGGCAATTTTCAGAAAGAAGACTTAAAAAAATGACATTAAAGTCTAGCTATTTTTAGAGGCATTTCTAGAGATGGGTTTAAAATAAAATTTTGTAATGAGACTTTAGTGTGGCAGCAGAATGCTCTTTTTGTGGAGAGACTAAAAATGTTAGTAGAAGAGGTGAAAAACATGGAGCAATAAATAAAGTCTAATACAAGAAATCTGATTAGCAGTGGCAAAAAATACCTTGTCTAGATTACTGATGGCCAGATTACTCCGGGCACCCAAGAAGCTCTATATAAAAGAAGTTTAGACTAGCTCTGGTGTTTGAAAACATGGTTTAGACATAAC
The DNA here is from genome assembly GCA_013400035.1 of Rynchops niger. NCBI lineage: Eukaryota > Metazoa > Chordata > Aves > Charadriiformes > Laridae > Rynchops > Rynchops niger. The sequence continues at coordinate 269,888 of VXBH01003682.1, forward strand.
TTTACTTCATCAGTAAGGTATGATTCACTTTCATGCAAAAACTTGGACATTAAAGACCTTTGCATGTCTAGCTATTAAGACTGCTACCTGTAAAGCAGAATCAGATGCAGTTCACAGCACAGTGAGTACTTACATTAACTTCTGTGAAAGCTGGACAGAATTTGAATAAATCCTTGCTCTGAAAACTGCTACAGTAACCAATGCAATACTGTAGTTACAAAACTATGAAATCAACTAGGAAAAAAATAATCTTCAAATATGCAAAAAGAGAGGGAAAATAAGTATTACTTATACTGTATTAAAATAAAGTATTTCCCTTAGGTGTTGTTTTCAAAGATAGCTATCTAACCCCAAGTATGAGAGATGCCTAGCACCCTACGGTGCCTGCAGAGTAAGTCCAATGTTTTCCCTCGAAGTGTTACGAATTTTTCATGTAAGAAGAACTGGGTATAAAGCTTGGTGGAATCACTGTGCTTGCTCTATAGATTATGGATTTACTTTAATACCGCACAGACACACAGCACCTTTGTATAGGATCGAGCATGTCCAGAAATTTACCACAGACTTAGCAAGTCCAGAATACCTATAACAACGTAGTATACAAAATGCTACCAGAAAGGTTCAGCACAATTCAACTATTCACAGGGAATCAAATCTTCCATTGACACGGACAGACATAGCAACTAAAGGAATGCTGGGTTTCACCAAAGAATGCCATGTCGTACTATTCATACACCCAGCGTATTCTGACAGGGCTACAAGGCTGCCCATTGGGAGAATTTTCTCAGTTAGTCAAACGCACTCCGTGTCTTCCCAAAGCACAGGTACTTGAGGAAAGAGGATGGAAAAAAAAAATCAATAGCAAAAACGCAGTCTTTTATTTATGTAAGCACAGTTTTTTAATCAACTCATGTTTGTTTTTTCAGGCTGCATCAAATCCACATGACAAAATATTTTTAAATTGCTCATCAAGTTGCTTGTTAATTACTGTATGCCCAGAATTACCTTGAAACATTTTGTCTCATTAATTTTTCTTTCTTTCAGATTTGCATCTTCCGGTCAATTGAGTTTTAGGTCCAAGGAAGGACAGGGCTTTTCCTTCATCTGGGATTCTTATAAGGTCTTTCTCATGTGGATTCTCCGCCACATAGTAAGTTATCAGCAAGTGCTGCAAGTTTTCCCTCAGGCAGATAACTTTTATGGTCTCTGTCCACTACTCAGCCATTTAATTCCATGAAACTTTCAGGAGCTTAATTGTCTTTAAAAATCTCTACCTTGCTCAAATGTGGTTAACATCATTCCACTGACGAAAGAATTTCTGAGTAGACACAAGGGCAGAGACAGAAACACACACCACAGAAAATCAGATTAAAACAGTTTTTCTAGTACAATCCAAAGGAGAGTAGTATACCTTGCTTACTCTTGGTATAGCTGACTTTTTGCATTCTCATCTTTCCAATGTTTAACATTTTTCTTAGAAGGCAAATTTGTGCAGTTATGGTTTACACAAAACTATGTCTTTGATGTTAAATGGCAAGTATGTTTCTACCCATTCACAAAAAGTGGGAAAAAACCTGGGGAATGTGAAAAGAAGCATCTAACAACAGACAGCAAATAAAAATATTTTTAAAATTAGAAACTTTTAAGAGTTTCTAGCATTTACATTTGTTTTTAAATCACTGCAGTAGTAATATTTATTTTTGAAAGCTAAATAATTCCAGCTAATACCAGACCATGGGATCAAAATTTGGATTGCATAGTCTCTTCAATTGTTCTTTAACTGCATTTCTACATCTAAATCACTGGACTACTTAAATATATTAAACATACATTAAAACACATGCTGTGATACTGCTGAAGCCCAAGGAACCTGTGGTTTAGGATTTTATGTAGGTAGCTTTTTCCTGCTCTTGTGTTCATGCTTGCAAACCCACATAACTACTCAAGACAACTAACCTTGCCTCAGCTTCTAAATCTTGGACAAAACCCTCAAAATCAGAAACTTCCATTTAGATTAGCAGGTTTCCATGTAAGTACCTATGTGGCCTGATTTTCCAAAGCACCATGTACTCAAAGCCTCTAGTAAAGGTAGCCAAAGGACTCACCACTGCTAAGTATAAGGTCTGTTCAGAAACCTACACTTAGCTTCTAGACATTTATCACCCAAATGGCAAAAACAGAATGATCTTTAGTCATGTTTAACTAATTTTTCTGACACACCTCACTTCTAACATGATCGGTTTTATCTGCTAACATGCCAAAATTGTGGATTTGACTGGGCAGTGCATAAANGGCTTAATTCAGATTCATGAATTCAGATTCAGGGCTTAAGTTTAAACTCAGTTAGTGAAGAAATAACTGGCTTTGAAGGCCTCCAAAAATAGACCATGTCTGCCTAACTGCTGCCTAAATGCAAGCAGACAAGATCTTTACTTAGAGATACTCAAAAGCACATACTGCTTTCCCTTGACTACACAGGAACTCAGGTCCTTATTTTAGGATGACTACTGTATGAGACACAACTGGTACTAAGGTATGTAGGGCTACGCCTGCATCAGCAAGTAACACCGCGCTACAGGTACAGATCAAGGGCATCAATAGTCAGTGCAGAGACCCCAAAACCCACAGTGTACATAGCTCCAGAATTCTACTGCAGACTGAGCTTAGTCTGATTCTCTGAACTGAAAGACCAACTACATATGGTTCAAAGCTGTACATAAAATTTAGTCATTGGTTTGGACCTTTACACCTCCATTACAAGTCGGTGCCCATGCAGTACATACCTGAAACAAATCTCCTACTTTAGTTTCCTCCAAAAGTAATCTAGTTCACATGTATCAAACCAACTAACTCATGATAAGTGGGGACAGCTGGGGGCTTTGCTCCAAAACTACACTATTGCTCTGAACCACAGTAATAATGTAGACACTAACTAAATAAATCTCGTGATCTCACTATGGTGAGATCTCACCTCTCCCTCCCCTCTTCTTCATACCTGGGTGGAAATCAGTCATTTGAATTACTGCCAGCGCATTTCTTCTGCATCTCACTGACTGATATTGCAAAGCTTGTTAGAAACTTAGCATCTTCAGAATATGAATAACCTCTGCCAGATGTGACTGATCTTGGCAAACAACTTCAAAAGTACGTTGTGGGGGAGTGACAGACCGACAGCATGACCTCTAAAGATCATTTCCGAAGGAAATCAGTCAAAAAATGGTTACTCACAACCACTGGCTTTCCCCGTATTACTGCCCATAGGAGCTACACTTTCATCCTAAAGGTCCTTGATACTAAAACCCTTAACAGAAACTTTAGCGCAAACCAGATTTATACAAAGTTTCACATTTATTTGTTTCTAGATCTTGTAACACAGTACCCAACTGTCTGCAATAGAAATGTACATGTTATCAGCCTGTTAGAATAATGAATTGTAAAAAGTGGCCAGGTTGTCAACATTTTAAAACTGTGTAGGGACTGCGATTTTAAAGAAACGTTTATAAGCACATACACTACACAGATTGTAATGCTATATATCTGTATATCGTATATAGCTTCCCAATTTTTTTCTGCAGTACTACCATCCTACCAGTCACAGCTTATTTCTTCAAACTTATCTCATTAGCTATAAGACCAAAAAGGTCTTGCTTAATTGAGCATTTTCCTTTTCGTGAAATATTGTTTTTTCTCCCAGAAGTAACACATCAATAGTAGATGAACATTGATGATGTTCTAGCTACTGTGAACTGCTGCTTCTTCACAAGGGCTCTCCAGTCCAGTAACTGGCAGTTAGTATTTCAGTCATTGCACCTGTAGCACATGTATACAACCAACAGCGACAAATTCCGTAAACAACCCTCATAGTTACATTAATACAGAGAACAACAAAACCTTCAAGAAAAAGGTGAAAAGGCCAAGTTACATAGTAAAGAACCCAAAAGTTTCCATACGTCAAAATGAACATTTCCAATGTCGCCTCAATTCACTCCCTCGTTGCTCATACTTTCTGAAAGCAAGACAAGATTTACATAAATGCATATTATTATATGACACTTAACTAAAATGGGCAGAATGTTAAGAATTCATATAATACTTTCAGGAAAACTATTAATAAAGTTCATTTACCTGCTCCCTACTGTAGGACTGAAGAGATTAATTCATATTCTGGGAGAACAGAATGTAAAATAGGTGATGTCTGACCTGGCAAGCCCATCTTGCTATGAACACATCATCAAAGACTCTTGCGATAGGAACATGGTTATTTCAGATGTCCAGGGAGGATCAAGAGTTGGATNATGAAGTAAGTGTCCTGTCTCTGTCATCACTCACTATCCTCCTAGCAGAACTTTTCTTTTCCTATGAAAGCTGTAAATACTAACCCTGCCAGCAGGCTGGGGACCATGTTTCCTCCAAGTATTCCTCATGAGGACCTAAGATGGTCCTTATTCTGCAGTAAAGTGACAAAACTGGCAGCTCTGATATTGCCCCAACTGGCAACCAATTATAAGGAAATGAGGAGGCACGTTCCAAAACAAAGCTGTCTCCTTTTGCTTCCAGGAATGAAAAGCGCTGGCTCTGACAATTCCACATCTTTTAGTTCATGAACCCATTCTTCCCTTTCAGAGTAGCTTCCAATCAGTAGCTATCTCACAGTCCTGAAAATTAACCACTCCAGATATAACAAAGAAAATAAATACAGAGATTCTAAGAAAAGAAGGAAATTTAAGGCTGGGATGTTAGCTAACATAAGCCAGAAAATTTAAAACAGAAATTGAAATTTCAGTCTAAGACAGGCATTTTGGCACAGATATTGCATGATTTTCCTTTGAGTATTGTCAGTCAAGATCCTAACTCCTGGGATTACACCTTCACAGTACATTCCAAATATACACAACATGCAGAGACGCTTTGAAATTTGATGTTATTTGCATGTGGACTGACATCTTCTTGTAGTATGTTTGACACTGAGCACTTCTGTAACAAAGAACTGAACCGATTTCAACCCAAGTTGTTTCCAAAGAATAACGGGCAGCCACACATGAATGAACAGTTTGCTACAGCAATGAATGCCTCTGAAAACAGCAAGTTTGCAGGCACCAGATGGAAGAAGAACATTATTGCAATTCCTGCATCCCATTGTGTAACAGCCAACAGAGCCGTTAACGCTTTCTGGTGATTTCTAAGCTTTTTAATGTGCTTTCCTTTGAAGGTGTTTTTTTGTTCCCCGTCAGTCTGCAAGCTAGGTTCAGATGTCTTGGAAAAACATTTACTGGCAAGCTTTCAAATAAGGAAAAATAAAAAATATAGATGGAGATAAACAATGATCCTATTACAAAAATCACTAAATGGACACAAAGCTTACATTATAAAATATGACCTATTACCTAAAGCACAAGTCTTTTGCCTCTTACAAGGCACAACCTTGCTGCCCTAAAGCTGTCTGTCTTTCTGCATCTTAGTTTACCACTTATCTGACAGAAATGTCTCTCTCATGATCCCAAGGAGTTCTTACACTTTATTGTTTTCTTTTCCAGAAAGCAAATTTAAATCTTATTTAGCATATGACACTAGGTCTTCCGCCAGAATTCAGAGAAAAATGGTAAAAGATGTTTGAGTTAATTCAAATTACTTATTTGCACTGCTACCACCACAGATCATCACGAGAAAGCTACCCATCGAGCAAAACACTCCTGGTTACGGACATCCATTTATCCTGAGCGGTGTATTTTCCTGTCCCCAAACAGATACGAAGATTTAAACAATGTTCCCTTTGCTTAGAATGTGCTTTCAGTATCTCACATACAGCAGAAGTGAGACTGTCTCATTTAAATTGTCAATAAGCGTATCTCAGCACTGTCTGAACCAGTCCCTGGCAAACCAGGGCAGAAAGATTACACAACTTTTAACAATTTGAATTCAAGTAAGAAATACTTGTTATTTGTTAAAGATATGTTGTCTTGATCATTCAGGAAAACACCTGTACCTCATACAAATTCACAGAACCAAATTCATTTCTGCTGTAAACTAGAATAATAATTCTGAAATTAGGGCATTCACAATCACATTAGTACCAAATTTTAACACACTGCTTTGGTAGTATCATATTAAGTATCAGTCCAGTATATATATAAATAAAAAAAAAAAGTCTTATTTTCATAGCTACGTTTTTAAAGGACATATGCTAAGAACTTGACTCCTAAAAGGTAAGAAAGCAGTGTTTCCTCATTGTATCTATGTCTATACAAGGAAAAATAAGTTATTGTTATTATTGACAACAAAACATTTCATAACTCTAGAACATATTTTCTGGGAGCAGAAGTTCCTAAATCTCAATCAACTTCAATACTATTTAGTTATATCTAGGAAGGACTAAACGTCAAATTCATACACTAATTACACAGTACAACTGCAGCATCCTTGAGTAACACCGCATTCTGACCTCAAGAAGAAAGCACAGTTCTCTCGATTGCCTGCTCAACTGCAGTCCATGCTATACAATTTAACACAGGAAAAGGAGCCATTACTTAATAATATAAGAGAAGTAAAATACTTTTCAGAAACAAATAGAACAAGCAATCTATAAGCTTTTCAACACTGGAATTGTCTACAAAGCAACAACATGTGGAAGTCTGGCCCTTTTGCCTGGTTCTCAGGAGACCACTGCTCACGCTAATGCCCTAAATCTGCAGTATTCACCGCAAGCCGCCATGACCTGTGTGATGCGTGTAAATAATCCAAACACACTGAAAAGATGAATCATATAATGCTGCTACAAAATACAGGCACTTGGCCAAAATAAGAGTATTGCTCTAATACAGATAAGCATTGTCCCTAGAAAACTAGAGCATAATACTCTATCAGTACAATTTAATTTAAAAGAAACAAAAGGAAAGCATATATGCAAGACTGTCAATGTGAAGTATTTTGAGGCTCACCATAAAAAGTAAAATGCTAACAATTGACTAGATTGTGATTTTGTTTCCTTTGTGGTAAAAAAGTATTGACAAATACTATAGTGTCATGTTTCTTGTTTGTGAGCTAATGTCATAAACATTTGAAAAATACAGTCTGGACAAAAAGACAATGTTCTGCCTGGAGTTAGGGCAGCACATCATCAGACTGTCCCCGGAGAAGCCAAATGCTGAAATTATTATTAGGGTGTTGCAATCTCCCTCGGGAGGGAGCAAACTAATCTACACCTGGCACAGCATATACGGCCCAATGTGCTGGTGCAGCAATGCCACCCAGAGTGCTGGGAGCAAGGGCCATTCTTCCTCACTCTGCCCATCCCTACTTGCCACCATCACTAACTTATGACATATGTATGGGCATAAAACAGAAGCACACTTTAAAACCCAGGCTTCCAAAAAGCTACTCATGGTTCGGGCAGCTCTCTTACATCTCCATATCCTACACTGCCCAAACCCAAATATAATTCTGTAGCAACTAATACCAAAATAATTTCTATTGCTCAAAAATCCCTTCCCTTTACCTTCTTAATGCCAGATTATTCCAACCACACATGAAGAATTGTTTTTAGGAATGCAAGAATTTTACCATTAATCTTCTTTCTGTTATTTATATTTAACATCACTGTTAGTTTTAATGTACATGCTTGGAGCATAATCCTTTTGCATATCTCCATGATTAATCAATTCTGAACAACTACCACAAATAAATATCATGTGTCCTACTAAATGCTAAAGTGTATAGTCTAAATATAAAAATGCACATAATTTAGAGATAATGCAACCTATGAGAGTAAAATTCAGAGTGACGCATGTGGGTCTTTCATACATTCTAGTGAGCTTTTAACCACATGCTTGTCCCCATTTATGAGTTGTACTGAGTAAAAACACTGTTGTGCACAGCATCTTTCAACTCCTGAAGAATCTAGTTTGGGAGGTTTAACTGGTATCTGTGTTTGGTATCTGCTTGTTCATCTATGATGAAGAATCATTGTATCCTACTGATACGCTCCCGCCAAATTCTTAATTTCCATTATCCCCATGTACAGCATTGCTTAGGATATGCCACAATGGTACTATAACATATATA
>VXBH01003682.1:278113-294079 GCA_013400035.1 Rynchops niger
ATTGTAACAACAAACCACCCTATTATGAACTTTTTTTTTAAATAGTAACAGAACAAACACAAAATGTCTATTTTTATAACAGGTTTTCTTATTAAGGCTACTAAAGTAATATTTTTAAACTGAAAACGGAAAAACAGATTTGAATTTCTCACAAGCCCTTCCACTGGTAAAGCTGTAGAATTTGGCATCTCTAGATGTTTTACCTCGGTATCAAGGCATGTCAAGTATGAGGCCATCAAAATACCTGATGCAAAAGTCACAAAGCCTTGTAAAAAAAGACATTAACATAGCAAATTGAGAGGGGAAACACACAACCCAGGCAGGTAACTATCTCGGTTTCAGGCCTACATATCACTGATACTTCTGATGTACATGTAAATACACACAGTTTTAAGGTAAATTAGTCAGCATAATCTACTGGGCAAAAACAATTGCTGTTGAAGTCCACTCTGGCACAACTTTTAAAAATTATTTTTTACAATTTCATAATAAATTACTTTATTAAAAAGGCACACATAAAAAAGAGACAGACTATACACTTATGAAATTAAACCACACTTTAAAATGATTTAATTAAATTTTAACTTGAAGAATTAAAAAATTTTAAAGACTTCAGTCTGGATTTTTTTTTTGTCTAGCTGAGCCAAAACCACCCATATAAATTCTTCAAAACAACTTTCTAGATGTCATGAAGAAATGCACTAAATGGAAACAAAGTAACAATACTTCTTTTTACTATCTATAATACTGGAGCACCAGGCCAAATGAGGGAGCTTATAAATAATTTTGTCAGTGGTATTACTAGTCACTCAAAGTTCAAATTCTAGGAAAACCATCCTCACCAGAGTCTCAATGCGTGCTCCATAGGAAATGGAGGTTTATTTATTGCAGAAGGGAAGACACTCCGCTGGGATTACACCAGGCCTTCAGCCTCTAATGGAACTGTCACATTCAGTTACCAAATCTGAATTAGAGCATCTTTTTCTGTGTTTGATGTAGCATCTATTTGCTAATATTAAGCGACAACTCTGAATGCTAAGATAGCAGATGAAAAGTTGAAATCACTCTATGCTAACATGTAAACTAGAAAGAAATCACTTTTGGAAGTCATACAATGCACTTCTTCAGTTCTCCCAAAAGCTTTATAATTAGTTTATATATTTGCTTTGATAAGATTTCTAAGGTTTGTGGATGCTTATTAAAGCACATCCTACTAGGTAAAATAGAACAGCAATCAAAGAATGTATAAGACAGAGAATTAAGATCAGAGTCCCACCACCCTCAATGACAGTCAAGCCAACAGCATGTCATCAAAGACATTGAAAACTAAATGTAACTACTGTTAACAAGATTTGCAAGGATACCAAAGTAACACACTAAAAAAGATCTACAGAGCTCTGTGCATGAGAGACAAACATTTCCCATGTCTCCAGAACCTTACAGGAACAGAAGCATTTAGCCTCTTCCATGAAGACTGAGACAACCCATCAACAAAGGAGGCCAGAAGCAGGACATATCTGGGATTCAAGTGACTTCTGTCACCACAGCATTCTTCCTTTATTGAGGTTTCTCCAGCTCAAGGAAGGGGAGTAATGTCTACATCGAAGTTTCTTCCAGCCTTGATATTTCTAAACAATGTCATTCTTTTGCCAATCCTTTTCATGTAGAACACAGTTAATAAAATCCGCACCAGAATATTTTCTTGTGGTTTAATAAAGGCTAATTCCATTTTCAGATTAATATATTTTTAAGCAAAATCACAAGCATCTTCACTGCATTTTGCAACACACTTTAGATCTCCCTAGAATAAGTGGTTTCTTGATTTCACCGGTTTCCATCAACAATTTGGGTTTCCTTTCTGTGACATGGCATTTGAAAAGGTTGCTGGTAAATATGCTAGACAATGAAGCATTAAGGAAATTGGAAGATGGGGCCAAACACTGATCTGGCTAGCACAGAATTATGGGCCACAAACATGTACTGTGGCCCAATTAAGGCTGACTAGCAACATTTTGGTTAGCAGCACCAAAGGAAGAGCTCACTCCTGGGAGACCTAGTGGAATTGGAATAGGAAGCCAAGCATTATGAAAAGGGTCTGAGCAGACGTGAGACCAACTGAAATTAGAATACTGCCTTCCTATCAAAGCTACCAAAGCTTCCCACATCAGTTTTTCCAAGGGAACATATTTTGGGTTGAATACAGATGCAGCATGATCTACTTCCCTTCTCAGAGCAGCAGGGTAACTATGGAAAAGAACAAGGGTAAACACACCTGTTTCTGAGCAACTGTACTGCTCTTAAGCTTGGATCATTCACTACAAACTGATGTTTTATGCTAGTATGTAATACTTGATTTTCTCCCTCTTTGCTAAGGTCCTTTCATTATTTTCTGCAGCGAGTGCTGGATTCCATTAAATGTATTTACATTTTTCTCCTTAAGTACTGTTTGCTGAGTTTTCAATTGACATTTTTTAACCATCCAATAAATACTGTGGTTACACAAATGTTTACACTGAGTTCATCTTATTTACTTTTGCACAAAAAAGGAGTTGTTCTTAATTCTAAAAATACTGGATTTGTTTAGAGAAAAAAATGATTAATAATTACTAAGAATTGTAATTTTCTAGTTGTTATAAACTGAAATGCACAGCTGAACAGCAAATCACACAGTACTATGAAGTTTAAGAAAGATGTCAGACTCATTCTCACATCCTCCATCAGGAAGATCTTCACTAACACTAATGAACATCTGCCAGCAAAGGTGAAGTACATGTAAAAGTAAATACATAACTTAATCAACATGTTTGTGAAGCTCAGTGCTCATTTTCCACAGGCAACATCAGGTATTAACAGACCTTCAGCACTCCCAACCTGCCCACTCCTTCATAAAGTAGCAATGGCTGTAGCTTCAGAAATGGTTCCACACTGACTCACTTCTTCTGCAATACCCAGAAGAGCTGAGACAAACCACACACAGAGAATTATTACTCCAATTTATTGCTTCCCTTGAGCTATTTGAGTAACAAACAAAAAGAATGCATAAAGTGAATCCAGATTTTCCTACTTTACACTTTTAGAATATAAGCTCTTTGAGGCAGGAGGACTATCTTCATTTTTAATTTTGTACAGTATTTTTCACCTTATCAACAATTCACATAATGTATGTAATTGTTCTGTCATTGTTTAAAATGTGTCTACGTAGCACTTAACAAAAGCTGGAGCTGGACACAGCTGATGGTAAATACTAAAGTTCAGAATGAAAGGCACTGTTTCAGTGCAGTTGGCTACCTGGGCTCATAACAAAGCAAGTGAAATATGACTTGGTAGAATTTGAATAGTTTCAATCATAGGAAGAAAAAAACATCATGATCACTGTGATATATTTAGATTGGAAAAGAGAAACATAATTGAAAGGGGGGAAAAAAAACAAACACACGAAACAGAAATACAGAAGGATAAGACTCCAGTTTCAGTGGAAGTAGAAGGTACTGCCTCACACAGTCAAGATACCCATGCCACAGTACCCCTCAAAGCCAAGCCTAGGTTAAGTTCAAACTTATCACCTCCCACAGCTGGTTGTCATTGCACCTAGTCTCAGTGAAGGGCTTGTGATCCAACTTACATGGATCTCATTTATAAATTCAGATAATATAAGGTTGTAAATATCTTTCCATATATAAAATAAGTCATATAAAAGAACACATAATTCCACGTTCACTGATACAGACCCTGACAGATCTCTTGGCAGGATAGACTTGATTTGGATCAAGCAAGAATATACACTGAACATTGTTGTTGAATTAGCCAGAACACAGTATGGTGGTTACCTAAGATCTATGCTGTCTGCGGACAAGTATAGATGACGCTCATCTGGCATAAAGTCAGGACAGCACAGAAAAACAACAACTGATTCAATAAAAATTTAACCAGAACAAAATTGCAACTTTAAAATTTTCAAATGGCACTCTCTGTTTGTATCAGTTCCTTGCTTTGCATCTCATGTTATTTTTATAATATTGGAAAATGCTCTAAAAGATTTATGATCTCTTCAGCTCATATCCCAGGGACTGAACCCAATCTCACTGGTTAGAAGGGTGCTCTCCACAAACTCGGTCAAAAGTTTGTTTACGGTTAGTCACAATGTCATTAGTAGTTTCTGTTTACCAACCTGGATGTTAAAACAAACATCTCGATTAAACTAAATCCACAGAGCTCAGAGAATGACATTCCAGAGAAACACTCTCAATCTTTTTCTAGGAAGACGGCAAATGGGAAGATAGGGTCAGCATAAAACAGGATCGCCAGACACCTGGTTAGATAAATGGCTTGACAACTCAGTTACTGCCAGGTACAAGGAGAGAAGCTTTCTTAAACTGCTCTGAGTAGGTATTAGCATTTAAGCATACTGGTCTCCAGATACCTTGGTCTTCATAGTGTCTGCATGCATCTATGTGGCCATAAACCCTTTTTTACATTTACTTTCATGTAAGTTTGCATTAAGGGTCATTTCAATATAAGGAACAAAATCCAACTCATGACGCTTATACTGCACTCACTTAGAGCTGTGAGCCTTCTCTACTGCCTAAGACATCTCAGGAATTAGCAAGACTGTGTCTGGAAACCAGGAGATATCAAAGGTTCACTGACATGCGAAAGGATAAGAAAGAGACAGTCTGAATTCTGCAGGCTTGCCAATGAGCTGAAGAAACTATCCATTAACTATTATGTGAAAGGCAGAAGCCTTCACGTTCTGGAAAATGGAAAACCCGCCTCATATTAGGTAACGTGCCAACTTGCTGCAGTACAGCATAGTGGTTCTCAAACCTCTTCTTCACTTCTGCTGTATCCGTTGGTCCTACAGAGCTGGCTGCCTCCCATGACAGCAAATTACTGACAACCAGCTGATCCTTAGTATCTCATAATACCTGCAGTACAGGAACCTCTGTGCGAGTAAGAAGTTCCAAAAGAAGCTGGAATACAGCAATCAACACCACCACCACCTCCCAAAACGGGCGGTACTTTGGCATGCTATCATGTGCAGATCCATTACATGCACTGGCTGTGACTGCCAGTTCTGACCCCCCCGTATCACAAAGGCCACAGCATTGCACTGCACAAGCATGCCACAGTCTCAATGTAAAGATTTCAACCAACGCTTAACCCAATGTCAGTTGCTCCAATGGTTTATCCTTAAATCCTGGGGTTTTTTTTGTTTTTTTTTTTTTTTTTTTTTTAGTAATTACATTACAAAATACAGTCCTCAACCAAGTAAAAGCTTTACCACCAAAGTGAAACCTCAGCCTCAGTAAAGCCACAAGCAAAAATTACTACTACTTTTAATGAGCTCAGATGTATATTTGGTTGTATGAAATTGACATGACAAAACGCAGACATCTACACGCAGGTTAACCAACTAGCTTTCCTTGATCATCAGTGAAGAAGAACAGATACTTTTATACTCATCTTCTCCTAGAGAAGACACCTAAAATAGGTTGACTGATTTATAAACAAAAATGCTTTTTTACCTCCCAAGGCTGAAACAAAGGTTTAAATAACAAGATCTATATTGCAGATACCTAAAATAAGCAGAAACCCACACAGAATTTTATTCTTGGTTTTCAGATGAAAACACAACTTGTGAAAATGGAATCAAGAATCCCACATAATTCAGACTGCTCTGTAGAAAAGACCAGAACACATAGTTATTCATCACTCCTTCATCAGGAAGGCTCCAAATATTTGAATATCAGACAAAAAGATGGAAAGTTGGAAACATTAACTCTCCATATGACCAACAAGCTGAAATAAATGTTTCAAATCATTTGATCAGGTTCCCTGGAGATTCCATAAGATCAGCACATTTTTCATACTGTGATAACTGATAATTGATTTTCTATTTGAATAAAGTTATTTTGGCTATTCTGTGTGTTTTCTGCACTGTATCATTATACTTCAGTATCTCTTCACAGATTAAAAATGAACAGCAGAGTAACAATTTTGTTTCTTTACAGTTCAACATCGTAATTGTACTCTTTGCTACAACAGGATATACTCACTGATGTATTCAACATCACTACTTCCTGGACATATTCTTCAGTTCAATTACTTAAGCAGAAGCTATATGGATAACTTCCCATACTTCCCCCCAGCTTCAAAAATCCATCTTCTAATATTCCTCGTAATTTTCACATTGCCTGCCAAAACTAATGTTCCATTTCTAATATCTAAACTGGATTCCCAGGAACTGGAGAGGAAAACCTGGTGGCCTCTTATGCCCTGTCATAAACCACAGCACATTTTTTTCCTTGACTTTTTGTTAATACTTGTTGTTACTAACACTGGACATAGATTACTCAGACCTTAGTTTCCTAATTTTTCCTTTTTTACCATTCCTAGTTAATTACGTTACACAAAAGTATACATTGTATCTCCTACCATGTCTCCAAGGAGAAGAACAGACTACTGACAGTCAAAATAACTCACTAAGACACAAATAGTAGAGACACAATATAGAAAAATCTAGATCACAACCACAATTCTGAAACCAAAATTTGTGAAATATGCAACTATCAGACAGTGGCCACAGTTTTTCCAAAATAAATTTAAATTTTTATTTAGAGCTCCTTTAGATTTCAAATATAGAAAAAGTATAAATTTTATTTTTATAAGGAAAAAAATGCTAAATATTGAAGGCACATAACTAGTGGAAAGCTTTCCAAGTTCTATCAAGACCACAATTTTTGCTGAACTCTATTCATCAGAATGTATTTCAATAACTTAGTGAAAGAGGCTGTAGGAACTCTGTAACACCATGTGATTTATGGGTCCAACGTGGTTTTTTACAAAAAACAAAACCTATTCAAATAACAGACTGTTAGAACAGTGCATCGGGACTCTCGCATTCAACATCTGTGGAAAAGAACATGCATCTTATACATGCACTGCTGAGTTTGAGCAAATTTATCCCCTCTGCAGTCACCATTTCCGTCTTTCCCTCAGTGTTAAATATATAGTTTTATT
Source organism: Rynchops niger (assembly GCA_013400035.1). Taxonomy (NCBI): domain Eukaryota; kingdom Metazoa; phylum Chordata; class Aves; order Charadriiformes; family Laridae; genus Rynchops; species Rynchops niger. Next base: position 285,134 of record VXBH01003682.1, read on the forward strand.
TTACGTATCCATAGCAAATTCCATTTCCCAACTTATTGGTGTACTTCTCCCATTTTCTAGATTAAATAACTTTAACAGCCTGGTTACCCTTCAGTTTAATGAAGAATATAAATTTGTCGTAATCTCTATTAGGCAGTGAACATTTTGGAGAGGAAATTCAATTTTTTTGTTATGCATAACCTCATGTCTTAAAATCTACATAATTTTCTAAGACCTTTCTCTTGCTTCACTCTTTGTCTTTACTGCTATTACGCAACATGAACAAAGGCTCTTTTTCAGAGAGGAACAGCTAATGTTGAAGGTCTCTTTCAACCTAGACATTTCTGTGATTCAAAACATAGGAATCTTGCACAATATTTCGAGAGGTAATTATTAATATTAGTATCTTGATAAACCATAGAGTTTGGCCTGGAATCATATTTCAGTATATTAAAGATTGTTCATAATTATATTTCAGTATAAGACACTCCTTTTAGTATGTTACAGGCTCTGAAACCTTTTTTTTGTTGTCACACTTTTCTATAGCTGATACTTCTTTTCAGAAGAAGGACTCAATAGCTTTTTACAAGATATTCTTTTAAAATATAGTCTGTAATGAAGACTCGATTTGTTATTTAAAAAAAAGTCACCATCATTAAAGGCAACTTTGAATATAAACAGTAATCTGTTCTTACAAACCAGGACTGAAGTATAAACACTGCTGTAGTGACATGTAACAACCTCTGAAGCACTGATATTAGCCTTCATTTTAAGAAAAACTAGAATGTAAACTAAAGAAAAACTGAAAACGTTTCAGATACCCTTCAGATGACTTACATACTATGCTTATAATTGGTACTTATCAAACAAATGCAAGGTAATGATTCTGAAGATTATATGGATTCCAATTCATATTAAAGCTAGTGTATCGGCAATAGGCTTGTAAAATAGTCTCTTTTTTTGTTTTTTTTGTTTGTTTTGGTTTTTTTTTTAGTGAATTGAACAAGTTGCCTTACTGCTAACAAAACCATGCCTGGTTTCCAGCTTACTTCTGTCATGTGAACCCTAGCTGTTCCTCATGGCACACTGAGGGATCAAGGTGCTGCTTTAGTGCAGTCCAGCACTTGCAATGACCAGCCAAACAGAACATAAAGATCAGACTTGTACCTGCTGGTAAAAGTCATCTTCATCTAGCCAGCCATCTGCTTTCACAAATCTTTTAAGAATCAAATGCTTTTTGATATCTATCCCTCCTTCAACATGCAGCTGAAACCTGTGAGTGAACTCAAAAATCAGTAGAAATGACTACATCACAGACTAACAGACAGGATGATTGTTTTAAGTGCTGTTTACTTCAGAAACCAGACCAAAGAATACTCATTTCAGACCCTGTATCAGAGTCTCTGTGGGGAAAAAAAAAATAAAAATCAGCGTGCTGACAAAAAAAGAAAAGGAATTGTTGCAGAAAAAGGTAGCTGTAAAATACACTACATCCATCTACCCGACAGCTTATAATATATAAAATACATTGTTCTCAGTCAATTATAATCAAAGATTTCCTTTCACATTTACGGTAACATAACAAGGGAGTGAATTTCTACTCTTTATAAATTGATTAGTCAATAATCTGGAGGTCTATTGTAGAACAAAACAAGAAAATAATTATTCTGATCAGTTCACCCTGAGTTTAACAAACGGTTTTAGTTTTCTTGAAGAAATAAGTCTATTCTCCTTCAAGAACACCAAATATATTTGTTTTCCCACCACCAGTTCCAAAATATTGCTCAGTATTTTAACTTAGTTCCACAGTAGAAAAGTACACACTGAGTATAAAATTCTCATGCACAACTTATTTATTTGATAAATAACACTTCAAATTAATATTAACCTCAGTTTCTTTTTTTTTAATTACAGTTTACCTCTGAGATAACTAAATCTTGATGCTCAATCTTTTTCCACAAAAAAAAAAGTTTCCTTCGCATTAGTGAATCAATGTGCAAAGAAATATTATTATTCCATGGTAAAAGATGATGGAGTTTCAACTCCAGTTTCAACTCTCCATTTCCCCCAGTTTCCGTCACCAATATAGCTGTACACCTGAATGAGAACAACTGTAGCAAGAACAATTAAAAGCCACTGGTAACGTAAGATCTGAAGTCTTTCTGGAAGGACTTAATTTAATGGCATAGTATTTTAAAAAATCCTGTTCATGATTTATTTTATATACACAGAAGTCCAAAATCTGTACTTACTTCAACACGTGTAAATAACATTTGTTCAATGTTATCATTGTTTTTCTCCTTGAGGTCTGATGGGATGTTTCTATTTCTTACTTGAAAGTGTGTTTTACTAAGATAACCATCACCAAGATCCTGTGTTCAGAAAACAAGAAAGAAAAAAAAATTCTGTAACTAAAAAGCTAAATGCCATCACTGTTCTAGAAAATAAACAGAGCATGGTATTTAGGCATAAGGTCCAAGTCTTTTTATAGGCACCAATGACTCCATTGTTTTTCAGCATCTTCTCACAGGTAGCTTACACTAGTTTTTGGTGTTAAAGACCTAAACAGTGAAAATAAAAATTAATATAGCTACTAATTGAATAAGGCAACTGCTACCTGGGATCAGGATGAGTTTCAGAGAACTGGGAGACAGTGCACTAAGATCATGAAGAGATGAGCAGCTATTAACAATTTTGACCTATCAATTTCAAGCAACGCATTCATGCCAGTATAAACTTCCCAGTTCTCAGTAGACTGGTTTGGTTTTGCTCTGTTCCCTCTCTAAGTTTATCTTAAAGTCCTGGCAGAAAACAACCCAAAAACCCACTTCAGAACTTATGTGTGAAGAGTCACAATTTGTTCCCTTCTCTTGATCACCTCTGAGGGTCAAACGTAAGAGATAACAAAGCTGTACCTTGTCCCAGTTCCCTTTTTATCATTCTGCTTCCCAGGCCACACAGTCTACTGTTGTAAAAGGCCCTTGTGCTATTTCAGAGTGGCAGAAGGTTTTAGGAGCTTTCCCCCCTTGCTGACCTGACTATCTGCACACATATACAAACATTTTTTTTTTTTTTTAATGAGAAGAGGAGAGAAAAAGTTTCATAACAGATCACTGGAAAAACGTACAAACTGAAAGGGAGAGAGAATACACAGAACACAAGGAAGGGTAGTTGCATGTCAAGAACTTATTTCTCAAAGGAAACAAATAAATTGGGGTTTTATTAGCTGTTTCATTATGTTTTATTTTAGACAAACACAGAAAGCATATGTGCAACATCTGATGAAAAAGGATTCTATTCAAAAATTCATTAATGTAGCATTAAATTGCTTGACAAGGCTGCAAATTTAACCGTAATTTAACTCTTTGGTAAATCTGTCATTGCTGACACAGTTTACTTCATGTATTCTGACCTTTAAATCAATACGCATTTTATTCTGACACACTAGCTTTCTCTTTTCAAGGACACTGTAGAATATATGAACCTCCAAAATCTCCTACAGGCTACTTGTTTTCTTACCAAGTTTCACACATAAAAAATGATAATACTCCCTATGTATATTTTTGTCCAAGAATTTTTAAGCATGAATCATCCTATCAGCAATTACCTTGCTCATAACTTCTACTGCATGCCTTATTTTCTCACTAAATCTCATCAAGGCCACAAATCCACCGAACTTTGCTGGATGTCCTGGCTGCAGAACCAAATGCATCCTGTGCAATGAAGGATCAAGCATGCAGAGGACAACAGTGACAGAAAAATTAAGCCTGTCTTGGTGATACAGAAGCCACTTCACTCATTCTCAACACCCTCTGTCAAGTCTTTCCTTGTGGAGCCTCTTGTAAGTGTCAGCAGGAGTAAAGCTACCTGCATGGGTTTTATTCCCCTAAGAGTAGCAAAGAAAGTACTACAGCCACCCACAGAGGTAATACACCCCAAGGCACAAGGAGCTTTGCCAGAGAAGGGTTAGAAGTAGCATTCACCTCCCTGAACCAGTTCTTCCTGTCAGCAGAAAGGAGCCAAGATCACAGCGTTGCCTTTTCATTCTGTAGTATTTGAGTGCCACAAAAAATACCCATAGATAGCTGTAAACGTGGAGTTAGCAGTCTCTGCATTTGATAGCTGTTTGTCAGAGGCTAGAGGAGAGGTGCCACGAAAGAGAAGCATCCCTCCTGTTGTGCTCTCTCAAGTGTTATATATTTTGTATACTTCTGCCTCATAAATAAATCAATAAGCAAGGACTTTGGTCCCATTAATGTGGAAAGTCCATTTCTACTCCAGCTATCTTGTCAGTATCATGAACAAAAGTGACCTGATATAGCCATTGATATGATTACCTAGATTAACGCAACTAAATATTAAACAATCATAAAGCAGAAAGCAAATGAGGCATAGCCTTCACGGCCAAGATTTAACTATGTAACCCTTAATAACAGCACCTAAGTTTAGCTCCATCAGGTCCTACATTAGAGGCGCTCTGGGCAGAAAAAAAAAAAAAAACCAAACCAGATTATAAAAATAACATAGCCTAGAACATTTCACTTACATAAATACATGCTTGGGCCATGTGAGCTTAGGCCACAAGAGCCAGCTTCACAAAAACAGTGAGCATTTCATCATCTAAATTTAATCTCTACAGAAAACATAGGACACAAGAACAGAGTTCTACAAGCCTGGTTTACTTGTGTGGTCTTATTGCTATCAATGGCTCTATTCACGTGAGTATGGAATGAGGAATGGGATCCAAGAGCACTACATCAGCAAAATTATGAGTGCCCTAAACTACCCACAAAACATATATTGGTTAAAAAGGCAAAAAGACAATATGACATCTTGTTAATGAAAAGCTTCCTTCCAAGACTACGTACTATAAATGGATTGTCTCAATGGCCAGGTTTTTATCACATACTGAAATCACAGAGTCGCCAACTTGGCCCATTAAAAAAAAAAAAGAAACCTCTTACAATTTTTTTTTTTTATGTGAGAACAAAAATCTATCTCATTCTGCTATTTCCAGCAAAGCCTCTTATTTCACAGAAAGTTCAAACTTTGACCCATGTATTAAATTCCCAATAGAGGCTCAGAGCATCTTTCTTTGTTGAATAAATCCTCACAAATGTAGCCTTGGACTGAAATCTAAAGTTTCAAATGGTTGCCTGTAAGAAAGGGTGCATTGTCACGCTTGGCTAATACTTGCAGTCTTTTAAAAAGTTCTAAACAGAATGCATCTAAGGCCAAGATCCTGCTTCTTACTGAAATTCTGTTTCATCTGTGATGAAGTGTCACAAATGCTAATGTACAATTGCTTATGTACAAATCATGTCAAACATTTACTCTGGAACTTCTTATGTTTCAGAATGGTACAACTATAATTGTTTTCCCCAAAATTCATGAAAGCATGGGAAACCATTAAAGCCATTAAATTAAAAAAAAAAAAATTAAAGAAGTTTTCTACAGCAGAAAGAAGAAATACACAGATAATAATGAGCATTCCAAACCACCCATTATTGAAAAACAGTCAGAGAACCAGCAGAACACATGAAAACCTACATTGCCCACCCATCAAAAAAACTGCGTCAAAGAGAAAGCCTAGAACATAGTGGATTTATTATTAGATGGAGAATAACAGAAGCATTCAAAGTAGAAAAAGCAAGTATTCAAAAGATTTCTGTTGTTATTATAGAACAAATACAAATTATGTAGCCATATCTATTACGTAGCAGTGGTTAAGCAGGACATTGGCATTAATTGACTATCACTAGGTATTTTTAAATCAGTACGTAAGAACCACAGATTTTCTTTAAGTCTTTGAGCACTGCGGAAGTTTCAGAGAACTTTGGAGAAAGCCAGTATGTATTAATACATCTTTATATACTGGCTAATTTGTGTAACTGTACACATATTACCTCAACATCATCCCAAGCAAAATAACAGAAGACACTCTGTTAAAAAGAATTCAGTAAATAAATATACACAGTAAATGTACTTATTTTTTAAGAAAAATAGATTTTGTCAGGGTAACTTAAAAAGACATTGTTGATAAACATAAAAGTCTTAACAATATACGCTCAGACTTCCATAAGATAACTGTTGATTCCACAAGCAGAAATAAAAAAATTGAAATAATCCCACACACAAAACAATCTGACACACAGTAAAGGATAAAAAAATAATTCATTTTTAGATCTCAAATGTAATTTAAAAAATGGGGAATCATCATAAAAGAAGTGATTCTAATGGGGTCCTGTGGGACTAGTCTTGGCCCTGCACTATTTAAAATTTTCATTAATGAGCTAGAAACAACATTTAATTATTATTGGTGATATTTGAAAGTTATGGGAAAGCAACAAATAACGAGGATTGATCACTAATACAGACAGATTCTTCTGGCTGCTGTATGCAACTAACATGTATTTTAACACAAAATATTAAGTCACACATCTAGAACAAAGACTATATACTATTTCAGCTTAAACAGTTAAAGTTATCCTTGGATATATAACCACAAGCACTTGCCCAGAGTAGGAAGGTTTGAATTTCACAGTGATACAACATTCATTGTCTAGTTCTGCCCTCAGCTGAAAAAGGGATTTTATATACTGGAAAGGATTCAGAGGAGATCCACAAGAATGATTAAAATATCGGAAAACACGTCAAATAGTCAGGGAGCTCAACATGTTTTGCTTTTAGACTGACAAGGTTAAGGGATGAATTGATCTGAATCTAAAGTACCGAAACAGGGAGAGTTCTGATAAAAGAAGCGTTCTCAGCTTCGCAGACAAGGTACAGCTACCAACAGCTGGAAGATGAAGCTAGGCAGTTAGGATTAAAAGTAACAGCTTTTTTTTTTTTCTTTTAAATTCATTTAGCATAGCCAACCATTCCAAAGGCTTGTTGAAAGCTGTAACTGTTTCCCCATCATTAGGGATTCTGAAAATTAAGGCTCCATAATGCCTTAAAAGACAATTTCTGATCAAAATTGAAATAATCTCATGTAATCCTACCCCTCTGTTATACAGGTTGCATTGGGCGATCCCACAAATTGCTTCTGGATTCATGATCCCTATTCAGTACATGTACTGGCTTAAAACCTCATGTAAACCATCTATGCACTATTTTGTTCTTGGATCAGCTGTGTAAAATGCCATTTATTTCACATGTTTTAAACCCTCCTTAAAGGATGTTCCAGCTCGTGGTGGCTGTCAACAGCTCAAAAAGGCCAGTGAGGCCTAAAAATTAATACTGTGATTATTTTACCTTGCTAGTTCTCCACTCCCAGCCATCTCCTATCTGCTGTGAATGTTTAATAAATTCTTCACAGTACTGCTTGAACCTTTTTTCTTCCAAAAAGAAGTCCTCTTCACCTGCCATGCTACAGGATATCTGCAGAGCAAACTAAACGTTAGTCTGGCAGATAAAATGAACAACAAAAGCTTTCACTGATTTATAGCAATTGATTAGTAAAATAACAAATCTCTGGGGGAAAAACTGTTTAAGTAAAACAAAGAGTCGCTTCTTTAAGTACATTAGGGAATGATAAGATACACAGAATGGATGCAGTTGGAAAGGACATCTGAAGATTGGCTAGTCCAACCCCGCTACTCCCAGCAGGGTCAACTAGAGCAGGTTGCTCAGGATCATTTCCAGTTGCGTTCTGATTATCTCCAAAGACGTAGATGCCACAACCTCTCTAGGGTACCTGTTCCAGCATTCAATTACCGCAACAGTAAATGATTTTTCTTCTGTTCAAATGAAAAATATTTATGTACCACTTGGTGCTCACTGCCTTTTGTGCTTTCACTGCATAGTACTGAAGTCTGGCTTCACCTTCTTTATTCCCTCCCACCAGGTATAGTATAATAATATGTATAATATTCATAAGATCCCACTGACATTTCTCTTCTCCAGACTGAAGAGCCACAGCTCTCAGCCTTGCCTTATATGTCAGACACCCTTAATCATCTTTCCGGCCCTTCGCTGGACTTGCTCCAGTATGGTGTTGTCTTTCTTGTACTGTGGAACCCAGAGCTGGACACAGTACTGCAGCCTTGACAGGTTTCCTTAGGTAGTTAGTACGGGCTGACTGGCAACCAGCAACCTGAATCCACTTGTGGGCTACTTCCACCGGCCTCGCACCTTTTCCTTGGGGAAATGAATGGTTCCACAAAAGCTTGACAACTCTAGTGTTTGGTGGCTCAGAGCCTACACAATGGCCATCAGAGCCCAGCTGAAGCAAATGCTCCTGCTCAATACAGCTCTCAATAGCCCAGCAATGTGGCTTCAGGGGGTGCTTCAAACAAGCACCTTCCCCACCCCTCGGAATGCTTCCCTCCCAGGGTCTTAACAGAAAAACTCTCAAAGAACCTGTCCAGTTTTACTCCCCCTTTCAAGGGGGCTGTACCATAAATACAGCTGTTTCAATATATTTATAGACATTAGGCATCACTGTGGTACCACGTACTCAGCAACCATTACAACTAGACTACAACTTTTCTTAACAAGAAATACAAAGGACACGGCACCTCCTGCAATGTTCATTATTTTTCAAGATCTGGCAACATCATCCTGTTCGCCCATGACATCAACTATTTACCTAGCACTTGAAAATACATCATTTTCAATGGCAGTTAACCCAAGCCCCTATTATTGTTTGTGCTACCTGAATGTCAAGAAAGAGGAAATGTGGAAAACCGACACTGTAAACGTTTCTGCAATTCCCAAATTTCCCACCCCAGATGATGTGACTGCAAAACTGCCCCAACCGCACTAATGAGAACGTCAGCCTCACATATGTTTTAAGCAGAACTTTGCACTTTACACAATTAGCGGCTATGAAAAGATACCAGGCTGCCGGCACCCGCGCAGCACACCTCCCTTCCTTTCATAAACTTTCATAAAATACAACCTTTCCTAAAGAGCGGCGAGCAGATCCGAAGTAACCCCCCCCACTCGCCCACGGGCCCCGGG
>VXBH01003682.1:294361-319976 GCA_013400035.1 Rynchops niger
CCTATCCCATCCCATCCCATCCCATCCCATCCCATCCCGGGCCCGCCGTATGTGTTGTGTGAGGCGTGAGCGCTCTGGGAAAAGGCCTCCTGCCAACCCAAAAAAGTGTCGGCCTCCCCCTGTAAATTTAGGTCAGGCTGGCCTGCTTCCAGAAGCCTGACCATGCCAGTTCTTTCTGAACGTTTCTAATTGCTTTCGCAGGCTTAATCACCCTTCTCTCTCTACAATATAAATAAATGCTGTTATTCCTTTTCCCTAGCGCAGATGAGGAGCAGGGAAGGTGAAATTGAAAGTGTCCTGGTCACCCAAGCAGTGTCTTGTGACATGGAGGGTAAGCAGAGGAGTAATCCAAAATGGTGATAAAAGTTGTCCGAATGAAAGCGTGAAGAAATGCAGGGTCTCAGCAAAACCATAATCATAGACTGTGTCGGGTTGGAAGGGACCTCTAAAGGCCATCTAGTCCAACCCCCCTGCCGTAAGCAGGGACATCTTTAACTAGATCCGGTTGCTCAGAGCCTCATCCAGCCTGGCCTTGAANCCAGTGTAAAGAACTTCTTCCTAATGTCTCGTGTAAACCTACCCTGCTCTAGTTTAAAGCCATTCCCCTCATCTTGTCGCTACATACCCTTGCAAACAGCCTGAGCCATTTCCAGGAGATGCCCAATGTGGGTTTCAGTGTTCATTTTGTTACCTGGTCTTTATAATTGCTTTTAGATCTGAGAATTTGGTAGGTGCACACAAGCGCTTTCGCTACACAAATGTTAGAAGAATTATTTGTAAGTTTACAAGTCTGTTAAACCGTACATTTTTCAGTGGTAAGTTCTTGTCTGGTGTGACTAAGCTATCCACACTGTAGTTTGTCCAGAATGCATTATATTTGGATAGACTTAAGTGGAACATGAAATGTTGGCTTTACTTATTTTGCAGTAAACTGCCATTTTAAAGAGTTTTATTACTGTTGTGTGAAGAATAAACAAGAGCTGTCCCATCAGCTTTGGAGACCACACTGCTCGGTGGAGAGCCTCCCTACACAAATGGTGCTTTGCTCCAGCTGGTTGTGATGGGGTGTTCTCTGACTGTGATGTTCCTAATTTGCTTGTAATTTGCTGGGTGTGGAGAGCTCACAAGGGCCAAAGCATTTTGCTAGATATATTCCTGAGGTTAACCATTTCTCTTTGTTCTTAAAATTCCATTTTCTAGATCTTGGCTGTTACCAGCTGAGTTCTTAAAATATGTACCATGATTCATATTTAAAGAAAATTTTCACTATTCTTTGTGAACAATTAAGTGTTCCATCTAAGTCTGTAGTTTTCAGCATTAGATGTACATATAAGCCAAGTTTTGTTTCATGAAGGTATTTTGGATAATGATTAATTCTGCTATGTGCTTTGAACAGATTAAAGTACCTTCATAGATTACGATTTTGACTGCATATATTATTTTTGAAAGCAGTTGCATAGCTTGGCTGATGCCATTATAACTACAAGTTATGATGCTATAGTCATTATTTAATCATCAGAATTAATTATTTATGTTGTTCTTCACTGTTTCTTTTAAATGTTGGGGTTTTGAAATTTAGTAAGTAAACACCATGTTGCCATCCAACCCTGAGTTTTGAAGGAAGATTTTTACATTGTGGAATATATTCTGTAAGCCATTTTTGCTAACAGAAAATGCCTGTGGTATTGAAAAAATGTCACATAATGTGCATTGCCTTGGAAGCTACAGCTCCTGATTTCTAATTTTAGCTTTGTTACTGTCTCTCTGGATTTTCTTAGGGAAGATTCATCAGGTTTAAGACATAGCTCATTTAAAAAGTGGCTGATAGGGCCCTGATTTTGCATTGAAGTTAGCAAAGGAGTTGCCATGACTGGCAGTTTCCAGAAAACTAAGCCATAGTTTGCATATATTCAGATCGATTTACTTTATTTAAAATTGTGAGTACACAGACCCTGTAAAAATCAAGGACATCCAGTAACTAGGTTTATAACACTAGTGGTCATTTTTAGAGTCTAGACTTTAGCCGTACTATTGGACTGTCGCAAACAGTCAGAATTATCTAAAATGCTTACCTTTGAAAAACTGTTAGTATCCATACATTGTAGCTAACAGAAATACTATATATCTCTATGTAGACAAGATACTGTGCCTACAAGAGGTGTAATCCTGGCTCTCATTTTGACAAATTTGGGCTAATAGTTGCAGTTTTCTATGTCTGTTTCTCTTTTTGTCTATCTGCAGAGCAGATCAGATTCGTGGTATATTCTTACAGCATCTGATATCAGCTTGGTCATCTCCAGTATTGCTGCCAGGGCATTTCAGTAAGTTGCAGTGAGTGCCTCGTTATCAAGGGAAATGCATTTGCTGTAGTTCTAAAATTACTTGACAAGAAGTCCCAACATGGGGGTTTCTCTCCTTTCTCTTCCTTCTTTTGCCTGTACTCTGAATAACTGCCTCAAGTTTCCATCTTGTCTCTGCCATACAAAAGCATTAATAGTCCTCTTCCTTGCATCACTACTTAGATGTTTATATACTTAAAACAAATGCATAATAGGTCATCAAAACAGTTTGTTTTATTCTAAATATATTAATATTATATATATTAATATCACATATTGATAATTTTTGAGAGTAAAGTACAGTTGTTATAAGAAGTTTGTTGGTTGGGAATTTTAGAACTAAACTCAATAAAGATCTTGGAGAATAAACCTTCATCAACCAGGTGGTGAACTAAATGATCTCTAAAAGGTCTTTTTCATCTCTTCATCCTGTTGTTTGGTCCCAAGAAGCAGAGGTTCATTCAAAACCCATTGATCAGTCAAGCAGTTCAGAGAACACTCTACTCTCCAAAGAAAAAAGGTAACAGTACAGCTCTCGGACTGATAGAATGTACCTCATTCAATTTCACAAATCCTCCTTAGTATGGTTTGGATCCTGAGCAATTCACAGTAATTCTAATGCTATTTTTCCACTTTGGTTTTTGGTTACTCTTCATTTCCGATGCTAAGCAGTGTTGCTAAACAAAAAGAGATAATCATCTATTATTGACAGTGCCTGGCAGTACCTGACTTGCAAAGTTTTATAGTAAAAGAATATTGCCAGGTGAGCCAAGTAAGAAATAATGGTAGAGCAAAAGCAAAATGCTCTTGAAAAATGTCCTGTGAGGCTATCAGACAACATGTTCAAACCCAAATATCATTTGTGCTGTAACAAATAGTTTCTTCATTTGCTGTACTAATATGGTCACAGGAGCAAAGTTACCCTATCTACAGTTTAAGACAAATTGGATATATTGACTATACAGGCAACATCTGCAACAATGAAATTGATAATAGCAAACATTCACCATGGCTGACTGCTTAATTTAAATCTCTTCATTGTCTCTCATTAAATGAATAGTGCTTATGGAGATTCTGCACCAATAGTAAGAATTAATAGTAAGATATTCTGCATTCTTCTGCTTCATTTGTTTAGGATACTTAATAGTTGAAATTCCCCTGATAGGACTTGGTAGGTGGAGTGTTACTATTTCAAAATTGTTCACAAACATTATTTTCCAATAATCACTGTAATATTACAGTGCTCTTATGAAGTAGACAAGTAGTGTTATTTTCCTTTTGCTGGCGGAAAAAGAGGAATTAACTAACTCATTGAAGGCTGCAGCGACTGTTGGGCTGGCGAATGGAGCTGAATTTTGTAGATGCATGGTCTGTGCCTTCAACATACTTGCTCTTGGGCCCTGTGATTGTTCTGAGAGAAAGTTCAAAAGGAAACAAACTGAGAGGTGTACAAACAGCATACATTTTTCATAAGTATTTTCATTGCACTCCAGCAGCTACCAATTAGCACTGAAGAAAATGCTAGCATAATGCAGCAATTGTTGCCACCTTCTGTTTTTAGAAATTTTTCCTACTTCTTTCTCCTTACTTTATTGTATCTAAAAGTTTAATCATTTTTCAGGATTCAGATTTTTTTTTTCCCATTTGTTTTTTATTCTCTTTCTATTACTGTTTTTCATGTTCCAGTCTTTTTTTATTTAACATTTTTGCTATTAGACCAATACATATTGAAATCAACTTGGGACAGGCTACGCATGAAATACTCAGGTCATTAATATAAAAGCTAAAGCAGTTGAAGACCTCAAAATTCTTGCTCCTAAGCAGGGAAATTGGATTTGGAGGATGTTGAGAATAACGAGGACTAATTGATACAGAAAGATAAATTTTTTAATCGGCTTAAAAGTTCATGGTTAAATCAGCATTAAAATATCTGCAGACAGTGAAGCAAAGGTCATTATAACACAGGATTATATGAAAGCACAATAAAAGAATACTGTTAGAACCTATAGTAAATATATATAATTGTAATAAATAAGCAGGTTACTGTCTGTCTCTCTTGTTTCATTCAATCAGCAAACCTATGCTACCACTGTCTGGTTGCCTAAAATCAGCAAATTAGGAACCACTTCAAAGTACAATGTGGGAAATATTTTTGTTCAGGATGCTAGCTAGATCAGAATTAGGATTCATGTTACACATATAAGGTAAAGAAAGCCTAGTGCTAAACTACAGCATAAATTATTCCAGTTATTCATCTGGTATAGGTCTACAGGTCCGCATATAAAATGAGCAGCTCATAATTAACACTGAAGTGAGTCAAGATGGACAGATATTGACGCTAGGAAAATAGGATTTTATTCTTGATTCCTACAAAATATTATGAACTCAAAATTATATAACGTAACATACAAAGCTGTGTTTTGAGAATGTTTTCCTCAGATGATAGATAGAAAGGTCAAGAGGGAAGCTGCCTGGATGAGAAATGACAGGCAAGAACAGACCAATTATCATCTGCCTTGTATAGAGGAAAGACTTGGAATTTAACTTGGTTTACTGTAAAAGTTAAGAACTCTGTTATTTAAGGAGACTGACCGAATTGAAGAATGAGAGGAATGAAGAATGACAGAGTGTACATGTTTTGTAAAGTAATTCAACAACAGAAACTATCCAATACTTAACAAAGAAAATAAAAAAAAAAGAAGCTTGCACCCTCCACTGTCATTTTTGCAGACAAAAATATAAGATGAAATTGTCCATTTAAAAGCCAAACAAGAAGTAATACAAGTAGTAACAGACATCACATAACATCACTGATCGTTGGTCAAAAATTGTAGACGAATTCCTATCATTACAAGGCAGACACTTTTGAACAAATGTATAGTGACATGGATTCAAATTCCACCAAAATGCATAAAGCATTACATTAAACAAATGCTGGTTTTTAATTAATCAGGTAGAAGTCGTAACACCCAGCCGTATTTACTATGATACACAGGGCACCTCTTTCTGACTAATCTGACCAAGGTGCAGCTACTGAAGAATCGTCACATGGGAAAGGGCACCAAGAGGTGATCTTGTCTGTCGCGGCTAATTCCCGGCCGCAGGTGTGCAGCCTCCTCCAGGGAGGTGCACAGCAGGAACTCTTCTGCGCTTCACTCTTAACAAGCTCTGTTGAGGTGCAAGCCAGAACACACTCCCAACCCTCTGCAACACAAACTGCACGATGAATCAGGACCTGAGCCTTACCTGTGTGGACACTGCAGCTAAGTGAAGGAAAGCTGAGGAGGCACAAAGCCACCTTCCCTCATTTCAGGCTGTCTAGGAGACAAAATTTCCCTTATGGCTGTTTTTACACTGGCTGAAATAATCCCCTCAGGGATGTTCTCCAATCCATACCAAGCCCTTCTGCTGCCTTGGAACCCCTTCTGAGCATTTAGCGTTCAGCCAACAACATCACGAGAGGTACACCTGTTAAAAAGTACGGATGTATGGTTGAGTGCATGTTGTATCCCAGCAAGTTTGACTTCATGTACGTTATTCATGTCACAGCATTGTGTGCACACAACATTCTGCACACTAAGGATGTTATGATCTATATGTTTGATTTCAGGATTTCTGGGGGTCATCATAAGTGTCTTTCCAGGAGTTAGATTGTTTCTTGGGTTTTGTTCTGCTGTGCAAAACCCTGTATTTCCCCTTATGGTCCCAAAGGGGGAAATAAATGTCTTTCAGAGACGAATGTTTTTGTAGCTCAGCAAGGTCCCGGATAGCTCGGGAGTTACTAAGGGGCTGCAGATGCCCTCAGTTTGTCCTTAAAGAGTCACGCCAGCCAAAAGGGTGATGTGCTGTAACTCAGTAAAGGCTTGACGGATGATGAGGACTGCATTTTAAACAACAATGCCTGTGACACCAAAGTAACAAAGGCTAGTGCTTAAGCTTACAGACGTAATGAGGCCCTTCCCAGTCACCATGTTACCCATGGAGTATTGCTGTTCACTGTTATTTTAGTAGCAAATAATTTCTCTTATTAAAGATCATGAAATCCTTCTCTAACTGCATAGGTCTCAAGAGAAAAACCAGTCACGTGCCTCGCAGTGGAAAGGTAGAACTGGAGTATTTGGCTGAGTGAAGATACAGCTGGTGCTGTGAAAATAACTTCTGATGTCAGCTGGGTGAAAGCTGTGGATGTGGCTCTGGACTTCTGTACCCTAAAAAATGTTTGTTGGGGTATGAATGTGGACCTGTGAGACTGAAAGCTGACTGACTGGCACTGTCAGAAAGTATGCCTGTTAACACTAGTGCAAGTTACTGAGTGGCAGATTGGAGATACTTCTGTAAGAAATTTACAAGTTTACTTGGAGAGAATGCCATTAAGTACCTCACAAGTGCAGATGCATAGCCTGGTGATGATCCTTCTGTTTCCAGTTCAAAGCTACTTTTTAAAATGTAAGCTCAGTGGATGGAGAAACCAAGTCTCCATACCTAAAACATGGAACTTGAAGTTAATATGCAACCAAGAAAGCAATAAATAAAACTGCAGCCAGATGGAGTGAGAGGTGTGTTTGTTGTTTGGTGTGCCCCTTGTTTGTCTTTCCTCAAACCTCTTCTTGCATCTGTTGCACTGGTTCAAGCAGAGCATCAGGTGCATTGGCCTCTTCCCACGCCAAGGCTGTGGGTCTCTGGTTCTTAGGATTTCCACATCCTGCAGAGTTGTGTACCGCAGGGAACAGGAGGGGTTTGCACTTGCACAGGGCTTCCATGGACACCCCTGGATCTGGTACTCAGGGACATCCACTGCGGATAAGCTCAATGACTCTACAGTTCTCCTTCAGGCCTCTCCTCCCTGAAGCTAAGGCTTTTTAACGCTTTGTTACTCTCTAGCGTTCCCAATACAACAGCTGTGGATGCCAAGGAGTGGACCAAAGATGGGGCAAGGCTGGCTTGTTTTCCTCCTGCTGCTGCTACCAGGGACAGACTAGTCATCTGCGTGGGCCCTTGGTCTCATCAGCCAGGCCGACTCGTAGGTTTTTTACTTTCTGTTGCCAATTCCCTTTCACAACTGCCAAATCCACTTCCTGTATTCCTCACTCCATATTGTTTCCCAAACACATCGTCTACCGTTTGTTCTTATTTTCTGAACAGCTGGACTGTTCACTTGTTCAGCCTTCCAAGTGGCAGAGCTACGTATTATTATTATTGAAGGGCCTGTCACAAAAATGGGGGAAAAAAGAGTTTTTACCCAGTTTGATGTAAAGAAGTGGAGAAAAGCCCCATACTTTATTGTCTTCATCAACATAAGATCACAGCCTCTAACTTAATTTTTGTATACGTCTTCCTAACGTTTGTGAGAAATCTAGCGAGTGAATAGCCTCAGCATGATAAGAACATTATAATCCTTTCTAAAATTACATTCCTTTTATCATAAAGCGCATACTACAAATGGAGAATAAAGTTGATCACATAATCTTCTGTTGTCCTGAGTCCTGTTTTCCAAACTTACTACTGAAATTATAAATGTACTGAGTGTTTCAGGATGCAAGACAAGTGTCATTTCATCCAGTGATGGGGTTTTCATCAGGATATGGAAATGCGATTTTTAGAACCCAGTGGAAGAACACCATATCGGTTAATGGAGAGTTCAGAAGTCAGTCTGCTGAGTTTGTTTCTTCATCAGTTTGGACTGACAAAGGAAATTACCGTTGCCTGAAAAATACATCTAAGTGTCACCTGCCACGATTGGAAAAATCAGAAGCCGTTCTGATGAAATGACGAAGTGAGCAGCAAGGGATTGACCATTCAATTGATATTGAACTATTAGTGAAGAGATTTTTCATTACTCCACAGAAAAGGCCTGCCATTTAAAATGGACAGGTTAGCATGTGCTGAAGTATTGTCTCTATACATGACTTCCCAAAATTCTCCTTTAACTAACATAAGTTAATATATGACACACATGCATTTTTTAATCCTTATTTGGACAAGGCCAAAGGCTTTTTATCATTCCCTTGAATTATTATACTCCAGAAATTTACCAAACCTTCAAAATTCAAATCAGCCGTTAAATTATTGAGATACTATCAAATCCAGTTTGTGATTATTTTTTTCCCCAGAAAAAATTGTACTTTTATTCAGATCAAGTTCAACTTGCAGCATGGCTGCATAAAATCATTGCATATATCCAGTAAGATGATACTTTGAACGATGCTGCAATACTTTCCAGTCCCTGAAACTGCTGATGATTGCCACTGAACAAAGGCGTGCAAAAGAAGGATTTATAGGGGTCCAGTTCTCCAAAATAGGAATTCAAAAATATGTTGTCTTGCAGTCTCTGTACTCTTTCTCCCCCCGCCCCCGCCCCCAGTACTCACCTTGTCATTTCTTGTCTACAATTCCCAAATGCACTGACCCAGTTGACCAAATTTACCCTGTCATAAGAGGCTGTAATTCCACTTCTTTTGCCGAAGTTGTATTTACTTATAACACAGTTACACTGCGCTGGAATATCTCACGCAGGGAAGGCGTAGTGGTTATCCAAACCACTTCCAGTCCTGAGCTTCAGCCATTGTCCTTTAGCCACATGCAGCATTTCTACAGGGTAAGTAACACAGTAAGAGCCAAAGTAAGTCAGGAAGGCAAGAGGATGAAGAGCAGACTGTCGCTGAAATGGGAATGATTTATTTAATAACACTGTGAAATAACATGCTTTGGTCTACCAGCTCATCGGTGTCACCTCCCCTCATCTGTACACGCCACTGACAGCTTCTTAACATAACAATGAGATCCACAGGCCAAGCTCGCCCCCGGTGTAACTCTGCTGAAGCGGATGAAGGTATGTCAGAATTAATTTAGTCCAGCAATTACTCTCCATTATCTGGAGTAACGATGGGGCTGCACCACCTGACGCATGAAAAACCCAGATAATGCAGGTACCGCTGTGCATGGCTCAAAGCATCAGCGCGACCGTGCTTGGGAATAGCGGAGACCCAGTGTAGCCAGCACAGGCCCAGAACCAGAGCTGGAACAACTTCTGCAGAACTCCTCAGCCGTCCTTGTATGGCACTCCAGAATGCTGCGGGTCAAGTAGACACTGCAGAGATGGCGTGTCCTCCCTGAGCAGAGAGAAGCATAGTGCGAAGGCGCAGGAATCGGCTTCCCTCTGGACGTATCCACCAGCTCCGTTCCAGCGTCAGCCAGAGAGGTCCATGCAGAATGAGAAAAGCAACTGCACCCCCATGCTCCTCCTAGCTGGAGGACGTTATGGCTGGATCCGCAAGGGCTGATGTGGATTCATAGTGGGGTTTAGCTGATAAATAGCTAAAATACAGCTTGTAAGTGTTTAGCGTACATATAGCTCTATACCAAAATGGGACACATCTGGCACATATTGTCCACAGCTAATTGAGAGTTAACTGGGATGTGATTCAAACTAAATCATGTTTAAGAGACATCAGCTCGCAGATTTGTTCCTAGGAATTTTCATGAAAACAGCCAAATTCAAGAAGCAAAGCCAAAATCAGATGTAAATTTAAATTGTGGATCCCTAATGTGTACCATATACTTATTGTATGGGATTTGTAATTTAGAGGCCAGAGAGGTAGTAATTTCCTATGTAACAATAGTGGAACGTACCCCCAAGCACCAATTCGAGCGAGGACCCACCCAGCAGAAGTGAACTGGAGCGCTGCATTCTCCGAGCCCTGTTTCTTTCGCCTGCCATCCAGAAGGCTTATACAAATCCAGGTCGCTTTCTGCTTAATGCCCTTTATCCCAACACTTTGTAACTCCTCCTGCACTCTTACCTGCTCACAGCCAAACAGCATGGCTTCATGTGTGGGTGCGTTTTGTTAAAAAAAACTTTCATGTATGTTTTCAATAGCACTTAGGGATATTGTCTGTCTAGTAAATGTCTTCCCTTTTATAGGAAAGTGTTTGGACACAGAAGTGGCTAAAAGCAGTGGTAAACATCCTGGGAGGGGACAGCTCTTTGCAGGTATCCAGAAGCTGAGAAACAGCTGCTGTACCCTGTTTTGTCAACTGGAGAACTACTGGGGGCTGATGACGAGGGTGGTGTCATCCATTTTCAGCTTGCATCTGCTTCCATCTCTGCCACTGCCTCCCTCTATTACCTTTGGCAGGTTACCTGCTTCTTGCTGTTATTTTCATCTAACTGGTGAATGAGGATGAGGATGATAATGTAATAGGTATTTTGAAGATTACCTTAATAGTACTTAAGGCCCTTTCAGTCACTTAAGTGAAAATATGGGTGTATAGAAAATCAAAGTATAATTATTACGAAAATGTACGTTATTGTTTAGAGTAAAAGGGAATTGAACACAGGATGATGAGAAAATCAGACCACTGGAACCAGAGGATTTTGAGACATGATATTAAATAAGTAAAAAGCAGAACACTTAATTGAGCTTAGGGAGGGTTTTCGTAGCAAGCAATGTTCATTTCCTTCATGATTATTTTCTTTTTTTCATATTGGTATCCAAAACAAGATGTAAGATGTTGCAGTATGATTGGAAATAGGAAGTTTTAAAATAGTATTTTAAGGGCCCTGTTAACCATATTCACAGTCCCAGTGAATACAACGTTCACAAGGTAAGCCCAGATTTAGGTCCCTACTGTTTTATTATTGGTTATAACATCAGATAAAGGTCTACCAGAGACAATACCAGTTTATTATAACTGCGAGACTTCTAAAGAATTATGTAATCAAAAAGTACCTAGAGATTTACAATATTTGGATTCATTAGCAACCCGATCTAGTGGGAGGTGTCCTCGCCCATGGCAGGGGGGTTGAAACTAGATGATCTTCAAGGACCCTTCCAATTCTAACCGTTTGGTGATTCTGCGATTAGAGGAAAAGTCTGAAGCAACCCACCTTGCCCTCAGGTCCCCTGCCTGCTCCTAAGAAGCCGGTGTTACTTCTGTAACCAATGTTCTTTTTCAGAGAACATTTAGTACTTCATGAAACGGAGTACCTACAACTCGATCCAGAAAAGGCTAAGGGGTTGACATTTATAAAGCTCAGGTTGCCACAAATCAGATTTAACTACAGCTGTACTGCACATGATGAAAAGTCAGACATAAATGAGATATAACACTGAGAGAGTGGAAGTTTTATTACCCTACATTTCATTTATTGAACTTTCTTTAATTTATCTGCTTGTTTGGATTACACAGTATCATGAACACTCCAGCAGCAGCCCTCTAGTTGGGATTTCTACTCATAGCATACTCTCTCTTCATTGGATGCCCCTCCACATTAGTTTCAATGAGGCAGTAATTAGGCCCTTAAAGCAGAATTAGGATATCTTTAAAAATTGAATTTAGATACCAAATTTGCCCAGTATCCTTTCAAAAGACAATATTTTTTTTATAATTCTTTGGGACTGTGAAAGAGGATACACTTATAAATTTTCCTCTTCTACATTTTCTCCTGTTTTTCTTTTATGTATTTTGGGGCTAAACAGCCACCATCTCCACAATGTTCAGATTTCACACATGCACATATTTAGCCATAAGGCAATTCTGAACTTTCAAAATTAAGCATACAGCTATTCCCTGTAGGATAGAAGATTTCTTTTGCATTCTACATAACTTCTGTCATGATAGCCAGGGGAAATATTTAGCTCTATGTGATGCTTAACTAGACTCAGACTTCGTCACTAAATTGGAAAGAGATGGGTTTGATGGGTGGACAGTTAGATGGAAAAGGAACTGGCTGGACGGCTGCATCCAAATAGTTGCAGTCAATGGCTCAGCATCCAAGTGGAAAACAGTAACCAGTGGTGTCTCCCAAGGGTCCATACTAGGACCAACACTATTGGGTGTCTTCCTCAATGACATAGACAGTGGGATTGAGTGCAGCCTCAGCAAGACTGCAGATGCCACCAAACCGAGTGGTGCAGTTGACTCGCTTGAGGGAAGGGATGCCATCCAGAGGGACCTGGACAGGCTGGAGGAGTGGGTCCATGCAAACCTCATCAACTTCAACAAGGCCAAGTGCAGGCTCCTGTGCCTGGGCTGGGGCAAACCCCAATACCGGTACAGACTGGGGGATGAAAGGATTGAGAACAGCCCTGTGGAGGAGGACTTGGGGAACTGGTGGCTGAAAAGCTGGACATGAGCTGACAATGAGTGTGCAGCCCAGAAAGCCAGCTGTATCCTGGGCTGTATCACAAGCAACATGGCCAGCAGGTCGAAGGAGGAGATTCTGCCCCACTGCTCTGCTCTGGTGAGACCCCACCTGGAGTACTGCATCCAGCTCTGGAGTCCTCAGCACAAGAAGGACATGGACCTGTTGGAGCAGGTCCAGAGCAGGGCCACAGAAATGATCAGAGGGCTGGAGCACCTCTGCTGTGAGGACAGGCTGAGAGAGTTGGGGTTGTTCAGCCTGGAGAAGGCTCCGGGGAGACCTTATTGCGGTCTTTCAACACTTAAAAGGGGCTTACAAGAAAGATGGAGAAAGATGTTTTACCAGGGCCTGTCGTGACAGGACAAGGCGCAATGGTTTAAATTGGACATAAGGAAGAAATTCTATACAATGTGGGTGGTGAGACACTGGGACCGGTTGCCCAGAGGAGCTATGGATGGTCCATCATTGGAAGTGCTCAAGGTCAGGTTGGACACACTTCTGAGTAATCAGATTTAGTGAGAGACATCCCTGCCCATGGCAGGGGGTTGGACTAGGTGATCTTCAAAGGTCCCTTCCAACCCAAACCAACCTATGATTATACAATTTTAAAGGAAAAAAGAAATACTCAACCACCTTAATCCTAGAGTACCTTTGCTAAGTGAAGCCCTTACTGCAGTTTTCAGTATTGGAGCTGATGCTACTGGGAATATGAACAGTGGCATTACAGACAAGTATTTTTTCTTCACCATCTCGTGTCTGACATTAACTCAAACACCAGTTAAAACCATGTGCAGGAGTTTTCACTACGTAATATATGCAATCTACACTAACTGTGTTTATCATCAAAACCTAATTGTACGTGCTGTGGTGTGCCTGTTCAGGTTGGGGGGGAGGTTGGTATGTCAGCTGTGGAAGGTGGGGACGACATAGCAGAGGCTTAGAAAGGAAACCTGTGAGTACCCAGGGGGTTGAATGACAGAGATGTGTATTTCTTTCCTCTGACTGTTTGGGTTGTTTTTTTCAGTGTGGAAACTTTACTCCAAAATTACCTTTTTAGTGTGTGGGAATTAGACAGATAGCAATTTTGAGAATGTCTTGAGGGAGCAAGGTGATTTGAGTGATGAGACTCATAAGCCTTGTAATTACAGTAATTATGAGACCATACCTCTACAGGTAGGAACTCATAAGTAAAAACATTAGCATGACCATTTAAGCAGCTCAATAATTCATTCCCGGGCATGTGGTTACAGTGCAATGCTTAACATAAACTTCATGACTATGCTGGCACTTGGTCCTACCTCTGAAGCATGTATTCATCTTGTAAGTATAGATCCCTTTGTGCTGTACTATTTGTATGAAGCCTTTTCAAGACAAGTCTATAGCATCCATAGCAGCTGGGTACAAGTGGTCGAATCTTACTATGTGTTTTAGTCATCATTTCCCCTGCAGCTTCACAAAAAAAGAGCCTGAAACACTGGAGTGTTCTGACACAGGTTTCACTTAGGGAAGTGCACGTTGGAAAAGGATATACTTCACAAAGGAAACTTTTCTGTCCTACACATGCTTTACTCTAGCCCTGACCTGATGCCTAGTGGGATGGATGAGTAAGCAAAGTTTGGTAGTTTGAGGGAATGCCTCCTTCCTAGTCATTCTGTGCTCTTTTTTGTTATTTATTTACTCAGCACTTCAGTGCCAGGTATGTCTTCTGTCACTGTGAACTAATAACGTTACAAACCTTTTGAACAGTACTGGGAGAAACTTGATAGAAAGAAGTCTCTCACCAAGTAGACATGTCGAGACAGAGAATATGAAAAACACAGGGTCATTAGATGGGACACTGTTAATATTCTTCAAAGTTTGTATCCATGAGCTATAACACTAAATGCCAGTCATAAAATGATGGTATCATATGGAAACTGCAGATGATCCTTTTGATTGCAGCAGTATATAATATTTCTTGAAGGTGTGTGCAGGACAAGTCTGTACAAATCTGAGCTTGTTTATTTTTTATTTAGATTTATTTTGCTGAGTTTTACTTTCATTGGGGAATACCTGCATTGTTCATCATTTACATTTATGATGCTAACGTATTTTATCATCCAGTGATTTTTCTATTTCAGTGTTACTATTTTGTTTGGAACTTAGAGCATTCTAATCATACAGTTACTACTCCATACTAAAATCACTTTTAATATCAATCAGTTTCAGCTACAGCTGAAATGATGTATTTACTTAAAACTTGATCAATGAGGAGTTGGATCTTTGCAATCCAATTACAATATGCTTTTTAAAAATACAGTGGGCATAGGCTGAAACAAGAGAAGTTCTGGCTTAGATACAGGGAAAAAAACTTTGCATCATGAGGACACTCAGAGTTGTCTGGAGAGGTTTTCCAGTCTCCAGCCTTGGAGGGCTGAGCAAAGCCCTGAGGAACCTGGTCTGATCTCTTAGCTCGCCCGAATTACCCTACAAGCCTACGAATTATTCCAGTTACCTCAGATGGTTGTTGGCAATCTGTATGCCAGCACTCAGAGCAATAAGTGTGTGTTACACTCCTCAACAACTACCAGTACCTTTGGACCTCCTAAGACTTTTGTCACAGATCTCAGTTTTACTGTACAGTTATGCAATTAACACATGAAACTCCTCGTAAAAGCTGCAGTTTTCAATTAAATACAAAATTACTGCATGTCTTTCCAGAACCTGCCATATGAAGCAAAACCAGCCTCATAACCTCTGCATTATCTCTGTCTTCATATTTGTGCTGATCTTGCATTAAAAGGTTGCAATAGCTACTTTCCAGATAGGGCAAGAATTTGCTTTTTGATATAAACATGGTTTTAAGTATTTTCTTCCCTCTGGCCTTTTTTTAGCTTCTGTGTAATAAAACAACTCCCCCTAAAATTTTGCATCCTTTTGCACTTCCAGATATGTTTTTAAAGGAGATTTTGGTAAAATATATAAAATAAGATCCTGAATTGCACTGTCTGGAAAAGAAGCTGAAAATTCTTTTTGGCTTTATTTTGGCTGAACTTTTCTCTGGAACCTTTGCTTCAATTTTGGTTGTGTTGGCCTCATTAAGAAGCGCCCTTTAGTATTTTAGGAAGACCGCTGAGGGATTAAAAATATATATAAAGCTTTATTTCTTTGGGTACTTTTATGTTTATTATTTC
This sequence comes from Rynchops niger, assembly GCA_013400035.1. Taxonomy (NCBI): domain Eukaryota; kingdom Metazoa; phylum Chordata; class Aves; order Charadriiformes; family Laridae; genus Rynchops; species Rynchops niger. The sequence goes on from VXBH01003682.1 coordinate 310,018, forward strand.
TTTGGTTTTATAAAATGGGGATTTATCCAGGTCTTTAAGTGACCCTCCCACTAGTAAAGTGACCCTGTACTTTAGAGCATTTTTTATGAGCAACATTTATACTATCAGCATTTATATATATTGTACAAAAAAAGAATATTATTACATTTGCAAAGTAAAGTACTCAAAAGTCACAAAATACAGAATTAAGCTTTAATTTGTCTGCCTTACACATCAGCATTCTGGTACAGTCATTAGTGACTGAATTGTATAAGTATTTGCCCACCTTTTTGGGGCACAGAATAGATGATGTTCTTTTAATGAGCAGCTATACATTTTTTATGCATTTCCTCATTCTCTAATATGTTGTTGCAGGTCTTATTTACTGTACTGAATTTAAACCCTGTTTGGGAGACTGAATTATTAATTGTTTTTTGTGGTGTCTCATAAAGAAAGCGTTCCGCTTCCTCAGAGGAATCTTCACAGTTCCTGTGTGAGATGGGACAGTACTCCCTATAACCATACACTGTTTTATAGGAGAGAACTATGGGCACAGATGAAAGCCAGAGATATCTGTTAATTTGGTATGCCTAGGACATAATTTTTTTTTCAGAGAACTTGTGTATACCAAGGACAGTCCCCTCTGATTTTGTTTACAACTGTGAGCGCTCACAACTTCCACAAATTAGGTCCCAGAGCCTCCAGTCAGGAAACTAGAAAAAGAGAAGGGCACAGACAATGATCACCTGTGATAAATTCAGTTAAATGACTTGCTTCATGTCACACATGAATCCCATGACAGGGACACAGTCTCTATCATGGGATTTACCAGTGTAGCATTCAATGGTTTTAATCACTACAGCATCCTTCCTGTGTTAGCAATATCCTGACTCACCAACCAAATACCTTCTACCTTCCAGACAAATGAGTTAGAGGTCCTACAGAAAATATCCTCCCTTCTTACAAGCCATGGTTCATCTACAAGCAGACCCATCCTGGGCACTGACAAGGGCAGAGCACCTGTGAAAAACATTACATGATCCCCCAGCTCCAATATATAAGTGTGTTTATGCATCTAAGTTGAATGTGGACACCTGAGCTAGAAAACTTCAGCGAGAAGATGTGAAGTTATTACCCACTGAACACACCTGCATCAGCAAGAAATCATAGAATCATAGAATTGCCTAGGTTGGAAGGGACCTTTCAGATCATCTAGTCTGACCATCAACCTAATTCTTGACAAAAACCATCACTAAACCATGTCTCTAAGCACCCGTCTTTTAAATACCTCCAGGAGTGGTGCCTCAACCACTTCCCTGGGCACCCTGTTCCAATGCTTAATAACCCCTTCAGTGTAAACGTTTTTCCTAATACCCAGTCTAAACGTCCCCTGGTGCAACTTGAGGCCATTTCCTCTTCTCCTATCATCTGTCACTTGGGAGAAGAGACTGACTCCCACCTTTCTACACCCTCCTTTCAGGGAGTTGTGGAGAGCAATAAGGCCTCCCCTCAGCCTCTTTTTCTCCAGGCTGAACAACCCCAGCTCCCTCAGCCGCTCCTAAGACTTGTGCTCCAGACCCCTCACCAGCTTCATCACCCTTCTCTGGACATGTGTCAGTCACAGAAAGTTACTATCCATAACTACAACACAGGAAGTTACTATCCATACCATACCATACCATACCATATCACCTACAACAAACTTTTAGTAACACAAATATTGGTAGAATAAGTGGCCTAATACCAACGATTACCAGAACACATGGACTGAGTGTATTAGGCCTGGATTAGGGGGAAATACTGATGGGACAGAATACGTCAGGACACACAGCTCAGAGAGCAGAGGCTTGAAGAGATGCACACAGGCGAAGACGAGGAACAGGAGACCATGGGCACACACAGCAGTTCTCAGAGATGAGGGATTTTGTAATCACAGGAAGGGTTTGGCTTGAAACCTTCTCCAGAGAAATAAAGATGGGTGAATTGGAGAGACAACCATCCTGTGAATTGCAACAGCTCCTTAGCAGTTCAAGCAAAAGGCCTTTGTGATGAGACCAGGAGAAAACTGGTGATACGACCTGAGCTGGTGGGTAACCTGAACCCCAGAGATGGAGGGAGCAATGCTGTTGTCACTTTGGGAGCTGATTTGTCATCCCCAAGCTCTCTGAATCACTCATGGATTATCTCCTCATGATTCCTGTTACCCACAAACGCATGAAGAATTTAGTCATGGGTGCTAAAATCAGAACTGTTTTCTGGTACTGCCATTGCTTTTGTTCAAATCCACAAGAAAAGTCAGGGCTAGTTGGGTGTGGGGGATCCTGGCTCCCTCAGGAATCCCTCTCTTACTGCTGTCCTCTACAATGGGCACAAAAAAAACTTCCTAACATATCAAGAGGGCTCCTATTTCTAAGAAAAGGAGCCAGAAGTTCTAACTACTCCCTTTTCAAAAAAAATCTTAAAGGAACTGATTTACTTTTTTTTTTTCTCTCCTCTCTTTCTTCCGGCAAAAAAATAAAGTTGCCCAAACATTCTTTTATTCCAAATTCCTCACGCACCCTGTTTTAAACAACAGTGGCACTAGCTTTGCTTTGGTTTCACTTCTTCCCCCTCAACTCCCAGAAATGAGTTTGTGATTATTGCACCCTGCTCAGCTAATTTTTTTAGAGGGAACACAACCTACAATACTCAGTACAAATGAGTAATCTACTTCTTTAACACCAGATAGAGTCTTCCATGCTCGTATTACTCCCTCCCAGTTTACAACATGCACATTTTTAGAATACTTGCATAGATCTGTGCAAGTCTGTTGATGCTATAGACATTTATTCTCCCCAGCCAAAAATACTAGTATGTAGACTTAACAGTGTAACAGTAACAGTAACCATTTCTCCCCCTAAAAGAGAAAACATGTAAGGACACACAAAACAGTCCACACAGATTATAGTAATAACATACAATAATTAAAAATACAAGCATACTACTCTGCAAAAGATACCTAATCATACAATAAATACATTTGCTAGTACCAAACAGATCAATCAGTTTAATTCTGTTAATAAAAAAAAAATTCCTTTACTACACTAGCTAATCTCAGGAGGCATACACCTACAAACTAAGCTGATGTGTGTTAATATACTTTGGAAAGGTAGTTATTTTTACACCTGTGCTATGTCTAGCTAATGGTATACCAAATAAACAGGATACATCTTTTTACTATGACAGAACAGTAAATTAAAGTTAAGGTTGAGCAGGGTGGCAGACAATGACGAATGCTTCCAAGGCTATGGGGAACAGGTTAGCTCTCATTGTGCTTTTGCAGACAGTATCTGGACATTGTAAACTATTGGTTCATTTTTGTAATGAAAACATAATATTGCAATTGCTCATTAGCTGAGCTCCCTATCCTTGTATTATCAAACTCTGCTCCTAGATGACAGATTTAGCTTTCCTCATCATCAGTCAAAACGCTTTTAATTTTGGGACACACTTAATATGCAATCTGAGAGCATCAGAGCACTCCAAAAAATATACACGTTAAAAAATGAGAGTGTTTTTCAAGTGGCATGCCACTTAGCCCTGGTGTATTACAGTGTAACTCTGGCTAAAGTTTGTGGGAGCTGCATTAGCACACACAGGTGCATGAAAACAGTCATTTTGCACTACTCTAAAATAACCTTTTCCGGACCACTCCAGGGGAGAGCTACATCCACTCCTCCTTAACTGCAGAGTGGTTCCTGCTACGCTACCTTGCTGCCAGTTAGCACAGGCTGGTACTACCGCAGGAGACCCATGCTCTTGGCACTACAGTCCTTGTTTGTATTGTGTCACACCAATCCCTTCCTCCTGCAAAGGGCAGTTCTGCATCCTCTGACATCACTGCTGAGGTCATCCACTTGGACTAACACATTCTCCTTCTCCTGATCAGCTACGTGTAGACCATGATCCTTTTTTTCAGCACAGAAGAAACTCTCTCAACACCAGCCTGGCTGTTCTCAGTCATACCATATATCTGAGCAACAGAGTTGCATGAAGGCTCGGAAATCACTCCACCCTTGTATCAAGCTTTGGTCCCGGATGACTGATCAGAGGAACGAAACACTCCCGAAGTGTCACCCTAACTCACCAGTAGCCAAGCCAGGATTCAGAACAAAATTTTCTAACAGATGGTAAACATTGAAATCTTTTAAATAGTCAGAAAACTTACTTGACGGGAGCTGCACCTTGATAGTTCCAGTGTTTAAGTCCTCTCTGTCTGCTGTTAGATTTATTGTAAAAAAAAATAATTAAGATCAATACGATTAACTTGTAGAGCTAAAGGAATTGCAAGCAGATAAAAGCATATGCAGAAAGAACAGGACAAGCTGGATGTTTGTTAGTTTTATGCATCATCATAGTAGTAGGCCTCTGCCCAGACAATAATAATTAATGAGGGAATGAGCAAAAAGGCTTACCTTACATACAGACTTTCAGATACAGGATTCCGCAGTCACTATTGGCATCCTTTACTCTGTAGTTCAGACCAGTATCATTAGTGGGATATAAATGCAGGTTTCAGTTTTCTTTTGATGACCATATTCACATTTTAGAGAGACACTGAAATGTTACATCCACGCTTCAGGAGTTTATATTTTCTTATTGTACATACTAATGAATCAAACCACATGCTAAATGGGTATTTGGTGCATTATTTAAGTAATATCATAACAAGTGGTAAGCAAAAACATTTTCTAAGTTCTGCCTAAAGAAAGAAAAATTCAAGATTTTGTGCACAGGGGTAACTTAAATATTCTGCCACAACTCATAACTAGAAAATTGGTAGCCACTGTACCAGTAAATAAACCGCTGCCCCAATCCAAGGTACTCCAAGAGACAATAACTGTAAGTTATCAAATTTTTTTTTCAGCATTTCTTCCTTCTAGGCTAAGAAATTTCCCTAACAGTTACACAACACAATGCAATTTTTTTCAGAAAAATAGTACACATTGAGTATTTATTATAATTTAACCCACTAGCAACTCTTTATCCAGGCCTCATTAATCTACTTTTTACCACCTTCACTTTCAAACCTAAGCATTATACATGTTTTAGCTAAACATGAAATTAGCACACCTTCTATGTATCATACTTTCATTAGCACTGCTGCTAAACATGTAAAAACATGATGGAAACTATAAAACAGCCGCAAATTCCAACTTCAGGCAAGGTATTCTTGGGTTAAAACTGGCATCAACACTAACATAAAATTACTCTTGCACAAAACATCATAGAGATGGTTATCAACTGCAGTGAAGAACAAAAAGCATGAAAACTGTAGAAAAACATGAATTTCATCTGCATAGGCCATGGAACAGCTTGTTTTTCCAATTGTTTACTCTTCTCCTCTTTTATTATTTCTGTTTATTTATATTACCGTAATATTTTTAGAAAAGTGATCCTGTATCCAAGAGATCTCTGGGAGTTCTGTCACCGACTTCAGTGGAAGCAGTTGTAGGGTCCTGTATAGATGCCTCATGTTTATGAACTTTGATTATTACTATTCTGCCAAGATATCGTACTACCCCCTTCATTAATGATAAATATTGCATTTGGATTAAAAATACACACTTACAGTTACAGGGCAGTTAAAATAAAAGTAATTTTTGTGTAAAATATGGAACAGATTATAGCTCAGATTAGTGTCAGAATAACCCTTCAGCTAATTGCAGAGGTTTTGGACACTACCTAGTTACGACCACATAACATACAAGGAAAATAAGTTGTATCTACTATTTTGAGGACTCTCTGAAAACATTAGTCGATTATTTACAATGCAGTCAATTCTGGTGTTTTTCCTCAGCTGCAGCTGAGTTAGGATATTAGGATTTAGCCTTCACTGAATATACAGGGGTTGCATTCTAAAGAAATTAAACCATTTTCTTCCAGTTACTTTCATTTCCTGTGTATGAAATCGTTACACCAGCTAACGGTGGACTGTGACTGTAGTGCACAAAGTCTTTCTGTTTACCATAGCTGCACCTACTGCCCCGCCATATTTCTCTTGTGCAGAACAATGCTGCACCAGATTTATCTTTACTCTCATGCAATACGTTCTCTACACCTGCCTTATTATTAAATATACATAAACCAAACCCTGCAGGACAGGGTGTTTCTTGTAAGAAGAGTTAAAAAGTTACGGAATGAGAATACTAAACATGGAACTGAGTATCAAAATATTCCAATAACTCCAGAAGCTATTTCACCATTTAATTAGAGTTTTTAACAGAAATACTAAATAAATGAAAAATTAAAAGGTGTGCACTTATATGCTAACTATTGACAGGAACAAGAAAATCATGATTAATGTGTTCTGGTCAATCTTGTGTGAATTTGCTCTCAACTGGAGATGATGACCAGCTTCTGTTAACACTGTTATAGATGGAGATATTTTGTAAACACAGTTTGTTAGAGTGATGTTAGGCTGCAATGGGAGTAAACAAACTAAGAGTACAGAAGACAAACTATCACACTGAGGTTACCTTTTATTCCACAGACTTTTATTTTTCCTGTTTACCTCAAGTGGGACTAAATTTACCAAAACATGTCATGGGATCTGTGTGACTAATGACAAGAAAATCTGAATGTTTGCTAGTTCAGTGTCCTCTGTGCAGGCACAAGTTATGCCTACTTGTGTGTATGAAGAGCAAATTTTGCTCTCCTATTTATATGCCCTGCAAATAAAATGGTGGCGAGTGGGTGGAGTCAGAGAACAGGCATTCATTTTCCATTTTCAGAGAAATTTGCATGGGCAGGCTCTAATATGCCTCAGCAAATTCAGAGAAATGAATGGGTCGTCTTAGCAATCGCTGACATTATATACTATGAAAGCATGCAGGAAACCACTAAATTGTTTAGTCATTCATTTTCAGTTACAAAAATGCTTCTATAGGTACAGATTAGAGAAGGAATCCCTTAAAAGTCTCAGAAAGAAATTTCTCACAATGATGAATGTGTGCCTTGAGACCTCATTCAGAAACAGCTTTGATAAACAGCTTGATCGAACAATTTGCGTCTCTCCAAGAAGATTTAAAAAGTCAAACACACAAAAGTCACTATTTATCTGCAATGCTAAAGCCTTATATTATCCACAGATTTCTTAATGGCAGACCCACTGCAGTCAACTGAGGCAAGAGACTTAGGAGAGCCCAGGGCCCAATCCATCAAGGTGCCAACCACCTCATCCGCAAAGAGCACCACTGCTTCCAGCAGAAGTCAAAAGGACTGAAAATACCCGCTTTGCCAGAGGCCTGAAGAGCTGACAGGGTCAGGTATTTAAATAGACCAGCAGTCCCACTAGGGTAACATAAAATCAAATACATCTGAAGCATCACACGGAATGATCCCTTAGTTGCGGTTCATGTGGGTATGTAGTTCCAATGGGAAGGTACATATGAAGATCCCAAAGCCAAATGATTTCCTTATTAGTTCTGTGAGCCAAGGGTTGCATCCATGTGATGTTCTTTTAAAACAGACCTTAAAATAAAACTTTTTTGAATTAAAATCACATAATTACATCCTGTAATTAACATGTGACTTTAAAATGTGATAAAAAGTTCCAAGAAAATATTCAATTAACAATACATCTCCAACATCCTCAGCAGCCAGCCCCACACACCTTCTGTACTTAGATGTCCTCCTTTGGCCCTACACTGAATAAGGCATCTGATACCAACATTTGCAAATTAATTTATTCTTTAATTTACAAGTAATTGAATCCAAATGAGTGCAGTGCTCAGAGTTTTCACAAAGGCTAATACCTTTCACTTAAAAGACTGGGCAATTAATGTTGGAGAAAAACACAATTAACAAGGTAAAAGTATCACAAAAATATGAAACTGTACGTATTTCAAATGTGTAGAGCCATACGCTCATTCATTATTTTCCTGAGTCAGTCAGCAATTTTTGAAGCTTTTAAAAACTAGGCACAGTTTTCACTGCCGGTATAGTTTATTATGGTTAGAAATAAGGACTGGTGAAAATGACTTGGCTGCATATCTGGCAATTTGTCCTGAAACGCTGTTGCTTATGTCTCATCTGTGCCCCACAGCTGGCAGAGCCAGAAGCATATACTGGGCAAATTATTGTGGGAATTCCAGCTCCTTTTCCCCAGAACATAGCCATACTAACTAGAAAGACTCAAAAAAAAACCCCAAATAAACAAAAAAAAAACCCCAAACCAAAACAATAACACATGTAAAAATACGGCAGCATGATCTTCCTAGGCACTAAGACAGTATTTTCCAGAAACTTTGTAAGAGAACGGTATGATTTTTCTTAAAGAGCAGTGAGAGCACCTCTGCTTTTTGCTCGGGCAGCTCCAGACATTCCAAAATACATCACTGATCTTTCCTTTGTAGAATCATAATTTCTATCTAAAAAAAACCCAAAACACAGCTATTCACCAGCTCTAATCAAATTAAGTCTAGAAGTATCCCTCATCACCCCAAAATAAGGAGACAGAACTGAGGAGTCAGAGACAAGTATTGCCCCTCAACTGAATGGGAAAATTATTCTGTGCTAGTTTAACATAAATATCTCTCAATCAATCTATAAAATATCTGTTCAGGGTTTTTTTACGGTTGGCATAGAATATATAACTACTATTTCATTCAAAAAGTCGATGACGATGAATGGTCTATAGCACAGCAAGTAAACCTGATTGTCTTGCTCAGTCCCTCATGAATTGGTTACCCTTGGCCAGCCCTCACAATACTCCTCATACCTCCTTCCCCGACGCACAGGCACCCACAGGCACGTTCATTTCAATATTCATCTTCTCCTCCTAGTTCTTTTCCCCGTATTAGGGATGCTGGGGAGGACCGAAACGCTGCTGCATCCTTCTAAGATACCACAAGATTGCTGTGGACAGATGCTCAGTTGAGGCTGCATACACAGCATGTCTGGGGCACTGCGAGCAGCGGGGTTCCTACACAGAGTACTGCGATGATCCCCCTTCAGGGCTGTGTCCTGCCAAAGCAAGTGGGACTGCTCACTTGGCAAAGGCTAAATGTGCCCTTTGAGCACTTCCTTAGCATGAGCCGCACTGGAGGTCGGCACTTTGCAGACCAAAGCTTTTAGGCTTTTTCAATACAGACGAGGGCAGTGATGCAGGCATGCTTGCTTGCCTTCTGCTCATTGACAATCCCGTGCTGTAAAACAGAAAGTAAATGACAGGCAGGGAAAAAGAGCCATTGGCAGTAGTTTCAAGTGTTACCACTTTGCCTGCTCTCCTTCCTCCCTTTAGTCATGACCCTTAGGTGTGCTAGGTTATGGCTGTCCTAAAGGGACACGTTATTTTTAAGGGATCAGTGCTGCAAAGCACTGCTTGTATGGAACGTGCATTTTGAGCCCTGCAAAGAGTTAATCCTCCTTTCACGAAGCCTTCAGAGGACTCAAGAGGGCACGAAGCCAACAGAAAACCAGCCCCCAGAAACTTCCAAACCCTTTAAGATTTATGTAGCAGCAACTTCAGGCAACCTCGGCCCAACGCGAGCGGAAGGCATCAACTGAAGCCTTCGGCCTGCCTGATAATACAGGTGTGGGCATACCTGCTGCTGCACCACGTGTGTATGCGCGTGTTCAGACAGTCGGTGTTCCCCGGTTCTGCTCAGTTTCCAGAGGCGAGGACGGACATTTTTTGGCACCTTCTCTTTGTTCGAAGGACAGCCGCTGCAGGAGTGGACGCCTCCCTCTGAACACCGGCCCTGACCCTGCTGGGCTGCCCTCTCGAGAGTCACACAGCCACAAGCACCGTCACTTAAAAAATTAAGTAACAGTGCTTAAAAAAATTGAAGATAAAGAACGAACGAAAAACTCATGGCCAAAACCTGACTGCCTTCCACCACCCCCACCGGGCCACTGCGCTGAGGGGGGCACATGCCTCTCCTCAGAGCTCACGATGCCGCCACAGCCCACCGCCTCATGCAGGACACCCCACCTCA
>VXBH01003682.1:320454-362939 GCA_013400035.1 Rynchops niger
CGGCAAAGCGGCACACGCCGGGCAGCGGGCCGGGGGTCGGGCCGGGGGTAGGCCGCAGGGGGCAGGGGTGGGGTGTGGGATCTCCCCTCTGTGGGATTTTATTTAATTATTTCCCCCTCCCGCAGGAACCCGGCAGGCGCTGCGTCTGCTGGCGAGGGCTGATTCACGCTGCAGAGCGCTGCCCGCAGAGGGCTGCTGGGCACCCAGCCCGCCATCACTCCGCCCCGACGATAAGTTTGTGGGGGCGGCCGGTGCCCCTCTCCCCGGGCTGAGCCCCGCGCTCCGTAACCCCTCACGGGCCGGCACGGGGCCGCCGAGGCACCTCAGCCCCGGCCCAGGCCCGAGCCCTGTCTGCCGTCCTGCCCGGGGACACGGAGCCAGGCACCAGGCTCCTGCTGCCAGGCAGTGGGTGAGGTCTGTGTGACCTTGGCGGAGCTGGGGGTGGTTGGCTGTAGATGTTGAAAGCACAGCATTTTGGGTGACGAAGCCAACCGCATCCTGAGCTGCATCCCCAGCAGCGTGGACAGCAGAGCAAGGGAGGGGATTTTACCCCTCTGCTCTGGTGAGACCCCACCGGCAGTTCTGTGTCCAGTGCTGGGGCCACCAACATCAGGACATGGACCTGTTGGAGCGAATCCAGAGAGGCCACAAAGATGATCTAGGGGCTGGAGCACCTCTACTGTGAGGACAGGCTGAGAGAGCTGGGATTGTTCAGCCTGGGGAAGAGGAGGCTCCGGGGAGATCTTGTAGTGGCCTTTCAGTACCTAAAGGGGCTCCAGGAAAGATGGGGAGGGTCTCTTTTTCAGGGAGTGTAGCAATAGGATGAGGGGTAATGGTTTAAAACTGAAACAGGAGAGTTTTAGGTTAGATATTAGGAGGAAATTCTTCACTCTGAGAGTGGTGGGACACTAGCACAGGTTGGCCAGAGAACTTGTGGATGCCCCATCCCTGGTGCATCATGGCCAGGCTGGACGGGGCTTTGAGCAGCCTGGTCTAGTGGGAGGTGTCCCTGCCCAGGGCAGGGGGTTGGAACTATATGATCTTTAAGGTCCCTTCCAACTGTAACCGTTCTATGATTCTATAATACATACTTGGAGGCCCATTTTGAAGTTTAAAAATGTCCCATATCTAACAATTCCCAGTGACCCAGCTGGTGTCTTTTGAGGACCAGGCTCCTAAGCACGGGTGGCAGGACCTGCCTTTGAGCACCTGTTTTTAAGGGAGTTGGGCAGTGTTTCATGTTGGGGCAGTAATGTTGTGTTACTGTTGTTTTCCCCACTAAAGACGTGAGGCTGCCCCTCTGCTCACGTTTTACGCGTGTCAGATCAGCCTCGCTACCTGCAGAGTTATGGTTGCCATTAACGGCAGTATCCTGATACTTCATCACTGCATCAGCCACTGCTTAATGTCATGAAATGTTTTATCATGTTGTGACACAGCTTCATCTCATCATGTGAAGATTTTGCATCGACTGTTAGGGTTTTGCATCTTTGGAATATTTATGCATTCACCATTGCCACAGAGATGCCTATTCATAAATAAAATAAATGTAGCATGAGTACTATTGACATCCTGCAAACATGGCTTGCGAGAGACTCATTAAAATCAGAGCTGTCCAGTAAGCCCTGCTGCCTCCTGGCAAACTGGCCTATTTCATTTCTTCCTTAATTCCCTGTCCAGGATGGTTCACTATTCCAGCCTATCGCTTTATATCATTCTGTGAACTCTGCTCTGTCTGCTGCTTTTTCCAGACGGGTCCACTTTGCTCTTTCAGCTGTATTCTCCACACAGCTCTTTGCCCAACTCCACTACTTGCTGCTAATTAATGCCTGATTTTTTTTGCTATCTAAAAGAGATAGCACTTTGATTAGACACACACACACACATACACATGCACATATACGAACATTAACTCTTCTCTTTCTGAAGAATGAGAAACATGAAATCCAGATGCTGAAATATCAGTTCGAAATTCCCATTGAGTTCTGTGAGATCGGTGTTTCACATGTGGTACCCAGAGCTATGTACCTTTAACATTTGCTCATCAAACAGATGGGTGCCCACTACTCTAATTCAGCCATCCTGTTTAATGACTCCCCCAATGCCCTAATTCATATTCACCCGTTACCGTAATTCAGCCTTCCTGTTCAGTGCTGCAGTTCTACTGAAAAGCCTATACATGTCTCATTTGTAATAACCAAGGGTGTTTTTGAGCCAAATCATTGCCGCTGCAACCTATACAAAACTGAATTATATTTATTTCTTTTATCAAGTTTTTCTACAACCTCAGAAGAATTAACATGTTTGGTCTTGCTATTTAGAGACTTATTTCAATCTCTCAAGTTGAAGTTCATGAGAATTGGCTTCTTGGCTTTTTCAGACATTGTTCTTTGTGCAAGTAGCTTCCACACATGAGCTGCTTAATGTCCACATTTTTCTCACGCACAAATAACATGGAACTTGGAACAATATGTGTAGTTCAGTAAAGGAAGCATTTGGTCCAGAAGCTCCAAGAAGCTTTCCAAGACCTCCAAGGATCCTGAAGGTCATGAGATGAAATCATCCACTTCTAAGGCTTAGTGCCACAGCACGGCGATCTAGCACATCAAAAACCTGAGTTTGGGAATTGGAAGTTGGAAAGAAACAGTGTTTTCAGTCTCAGGCTGGGGAGAGACAAGCTATGACACGTAATGTTTCAGTCTTACATTTGGAGGAGGTCTTTGCAGTAACTTTTTGATAATGCTGGAAGAAGCCAGATGCCCTACAGGAGCCTGCAGATCAGTCTGTGAGCAAGAACCTCCATTTGCAGAGTAAGCAGGGTATATTTATGGGGAACTAGGGGACTGTATGTAGGCAGTCCTAGTGCCTGAAGCCAAAAAATTCTTCATGTTACACCTTCACATAATAGCATAGCACAACTGAAAAGTTACGGGAGAGCATAGGATCCCTTTTGAGTCTTTATTTTAGCATTTTTCTGAGCCTGTAAGAGTTATTCATAACGAAAAATCAATCATTTTAAGATACTGTTTCCAAAAGATATATGATTTTGTTGATGCACCAGCAGTAGCCAGGCAGCATTTTGGACAGTTACGTCTGCATAAAGATCGCTCTGTCCTTACGTGCTATGCCAATGCTGATTTCATGGTTTGCTGCAGAAAAAAGATCAAGAGCTTCTGTTCCCACTGTTTGGTACATAAGGACAGTGGCAGAGTTACTGAAAATGGAAGTTTACAAATTCACTACCAATGAAAGAAAACATTTTATCAAACCACATGATTTTAGATGAGGGAACGCATTGCCACAATAGATAACTGAGGTCAAGTAGTTTCCAGGCTACAAAAGAAATAAATGTTTTTTATGAGTAGCAAGATAGTAGATAACTAACCGTAATAGACAGACTACAACAAACACGTACAAAAGGAGATATAAAACCTCAGGTTCCAGATCATCACTCAATCTGAGAATAAACAAATAAGATAAAGTCAGATATTAGGCGGATTACTACACATCTTTACTGACGGCTCCTTGAACTTTTATTTGAAACATCCGATTCTAGCGACTACCGAAACAGATTAAAGAATTGAAAGAATAGGAGATCTAATCCCTAAATGATACACCCATGTTTGTTTTGAACTAAGAAGAAATTGCAAATTAATGAGTTGTTTCAAACTGTGTGGTCACTTTCATCTGCTGGAAAATACCTACCGTGGAGACATACTCTTTCAATTACATTTGTTGGTGCACGTGACTTGGGTTTCTCAAGCTGAGAGACTAGTATTAACCCACTTTACATCCACCAAAACATTTATTCGTATAGCAGATTCTCATTTTACAAACTTGGCTCTTACTTTCATGGCTAGGAAGTCATTTATCTGTGCTTCAGGACAGTAACGTTCCCGCCTGCACTGTGACGCTGTGTTTAGCCAGATTGCCTTGGGATATGAACACACGGATGAGTCACTGCAGGGTGAGTTTGGGTGTGAACTTGCAACAGTCAGCTCCCGTGGTGGACCTGACTGTGCGCATGCATAAAATGAGGGTTAAACTACCTTGAATCACCTCACTTTTATCCCCAACTAGAAATGTGCATACAAGCTGTTACCATGGAGTGGGTTTCCACACTTTAACTTCACAGTTTCACTTTCGCCTATGAGCAGGGCCAGGATGACATTTCCCCACCCCACTGAAGTGTCTACCTACCACACCACTCTTAAGACTGCTGGAAAATGCCATGAACAACCTTTTCATTGCTCCTGCTGCAGGACAGAGCAAATAGCCAGGGACGTCAACCAGTTGAACCAAGCAAGAAAAGCCATGGCAGCCTGAGACAACACTGTACCCAGCTGCCTCCCTGCCTCTGTGCCATGGGACCACAGCACAGCTCTACCATCAGCTATCCTGGTCCACAGCCTGTCATTGCTGGTATTGACAGCAGGGTTGGCTAAAGGGTAGGTGTATTTCTGCCCCTGTACAGCCCTCTGCCCCCTCCATCCCACAGTTGTTTGGCCATCCATCAGTCCGGCTGGTACAGCCCGCTACGGCTTGTCTTAGGTCTGCACCCTTATGTCAGACAGATGTGCAACAGGTTGTTAGGGAGCAGCCAGGAGAATCTCTCTAATTTGCACCCCTGTTCACACCAAGTGAAAAACAACAATAGAGAAGTGAAAACAACTAATCCTAGCAGGGTGTTTTTCATTATATCTGACTGTGCTACTCATATGTACCCAAATATGGGGGACAGAAATGCACATTCTAGCAGTCTTAGAAGTGCAGCCTGTGGAGATCACTGTTACAGAGCACAAGGTTGTTGCTTATCAAATCTGGTTAGTCATTACTGAGATTTTCATGGCGATTATGAAGGGTGACAGGACTACACACCTCTTGTCACTCCACTAAATGAACGTGCTCCACCCTCTCAGAGCTTGCTCCAGTGTCCGTAGCATCCGTCTAGGGTCCTGCTGGCCTTGGTTCTGTAGTTTCATGCAGTGGTTGAAGTTTTGACAGTGCACTTGGGCACTAATTAATCCTTAGTGTGGACTAATATGGTGAAGAAGTCATGGCTGGACATAGGGTGTTTTATTCTCCTGTTCTTCTTGGAATGTCTCCAAGAAGAGATGGGCAAAAGTGGCAGAGTTATTGTGCAGACTGAATGAATGGAGGTGGTTTTAAAAGCACCGAAGGAACTTTAGTGCGGTATAACACCACCGCGTGTATTTCTCCAGCGATTTAAGCATCCCTCCTCATTCCCAGCCCTTGTTCCTGTTCCGCCTGCTGCATTGTGCTGGCACAGCTGTTTCTTTGGCCGTGGGCGGCCCAGGGGTGGGAAGAAGCAGCTGGAGGGGTGGGAGAGCTGCTTACGCCGGCTCCAGCTGCTCTGCCAACGAAGGTCCGCAGAAGGTGCTCGGGAGGCAAGACCCTTCAGTTTTCGGGTTGCATCTGAGTTGCCCCTGTGTATTTTTCTGAACGTTTGGTAGGCGATAGCTGTTATATTTACGATGCCATTGTGTGGTCACTGTCGGTAAATGTTGGCGTATTTGTGGCAACTGTTATGCGTTGGTTTTCATTAGAAATGTAACATAAACTGTAAGCCCTGAAAAACAGCAACAGCAGCAATTATGCACGTGATCATCACAGAGAGTTTGAAAATCATGCTTCAGTAAAGCCTGAGTAGAGAGAAAGCAAATTCTTCCACATGAATATTATTTGCTTTTGCTTTTACTGGGTGGTGGCACTTATCAGTGGCATTAAAATACATTATTTGGATATTTTCACATGATTTTGTTACTGGGAGGGTTTTCTGCATTATAAACAATATCTTCTGCTAATCTTAAAAACACCACCAGGCTCTTGCTAGTGATGTTCTGTAAAAATCCCAGAAAATAGGAACCTGTCCCACAAATTGTTACAAAATTTCCTGAGAAGCTTCCAAACCCAGTCTCTGTCATCTACAGAAAAAAAATGAAATTAATTAATAGAAGTTCCTCTTAATATTTGATCCAGAGAAAGTGCTTAAGGGGCTTTCAGAAGACAAAGATTCTCATGCAGCTGATGATTCAGTGTAATCAAAATATGCTTTTTTTTTTCTTTCTTTACAAACATCTGGTAGAAAATGGGCTTTCACAAGATGCTGAAAAGCTCTCCTGAATTCCCCCAATTTTTCCCTAATAGCTTCTCTAAGTATCTGTGGAGCTTCAGTAACACAGGGAATTCTAATGTTATTAACTAGCAGAAATTTTCACATTTTTCATTTTTTCCTCAAAACTGGGCCTTATTTTAACAAGCATTTCATTAACCACCTTTCAATTTATCTGTTAGTTCAGCCTACTATTTCATATATAGTTTTCAGTAGAGTTCTTGATGACTTATGGTAAAATTACATTATTTTAAAGGAGTCTTTGTTATCATGTCCCTCTGCAAATGTCAGAAAAATGAAAGAAAAAAGCGTCATTCATCTTCAAAAAAGTAGAGAAAAGGCAATGTTGGAATTTGTGATTTTTCACACACCTGATGACAGCTGTGGCCAGGTCAGAATGCTGCTAGTGACATGCCTTTTGGAGTTGGCGATGCCTTCAGAGGTCTAAATGAGCTACCTGGGAGCTCCCCAGGTTTCAGTTGTGCTGCAGTTCAGTGTGTTTCGGTCTTTTTACTGGTCTCAGTCTACAGATGTATTATTTTCCACATTTGGTCTGGGTCTACATTAGTCTGGGGCTTATGCGTATGCTTAAGCCCCCATGCCTGATAAAGCCTGTGTGTCAGCCCACCGCTGTGCTGCTAGTCTTGAAGAAGCCGGATGGGTTCTGTGTGGAAAGGTGTTGGTGCAAAATGACTCACACCTGAAAACTGACTCTGCTCTGAGCACCAATGCCTGGCATGAACTGCGTGGCTGTGAGACCTGCCCAAAGCCAGGCGGGACTCTGGAGGGCAGGACAGTAACCAGTCAGTGCAACCCCAAATGTCAGGGCTTAATGCATCACCCCATCCTGCGGGAAATCACACTTATCCTTCTTTCAGTCGTGGCCAATGTATTTCTACCTCAATGAAATTTGTGCTTAAAATTTTCCCCTTTGCCATAGTAATATGCAGAAATTGGGCGAGGACTGTTTACTGTGCGGTGGAATAAAGTACTTCAGGAAGAAAGGCCTCCAAAAAGTAGTTTACATAGCTATTTATCTTATCTAGACCTCTGTCCTTCCTGATTGAAACCCAGACGTTCCTTCATGTCTCAGTCTGGTTCCCTTGAACAAGTCGCTTCCTCCATGTGAAGGCTCCTTTTTAAGCCTGCCAAGTTTACTTATCTCCTGGATTAGCCAGCCCTTTTCTTTCTTGCTTCCAGCCACCTGCAAGTTAGCTGGAGAGGAGGAAGTGTCTTTAAAATTAATTGTTCTGATTTGTCTTTGTTAATTGGGATGGCATGGGCTTGCAACCCTAGTTATGAGGGCATTAAATTAAAAATAATGAGAATTTGTTACAAGAATCCATGTGTTTGTTAGAAAAGAAGTAGTTGAGCTCAAAGGCCTACAAGTAGAATAGACAGAAATTTTCATAATAGGGCTGTAAGAGGGACAAGAAGGAGGATGAAGCCATCTACTCAATATTTTACAATTCTGTATAGCAAAAAGTAGGGGGATTAACAGGAAGAGCTGAAAGTCTCAGTGCATGATCAAAACTGCAAGTTAATTGGCATAGCAGGCACTCGTTCAAGTAATTTACACGACTAGAATATTAATATGGAAGGGTATAACTTGCTCTGGAAGGGTAGGGAGGGCAAAAGAGAGGTATTGTTTTCTCCCATATCAAGATGATACCAGAATTGTGCTAAGGTCCAGGGTGGGAAAAAAGATAGATGGATTGTAAATTTGTGGGTGGAAATAGCAGGAGAAAATGAGGGCACTGTCACAGCATAGGCTTTCGTACACCGCTGAACTGGGAAGATTAAGTGAATGATGCTTTTGTAAACTGATAGAACTGTGTGAAAGTACTGGACTTGGTGAAATGCAGAAATTTAACTGGTCTGGACACCTGGTAGGAAACCAGAAAAATAAGAGACAAATTAGCAAGTTCTAGAAATGTGTTAGAAAAAATTTTGTAGAATTTTGCAAAAAAAATAAGCTCTTCCAGATTTTATTCAAGCCAGCCATTGGGGACCGATTGAGAATGTGAAGGTGTAAAGCAGCTTGGGTGGGACTGGCTGTAAAACGTCAGAGTTCCTAGACCTTAAGCTGGGAAGGCAAAACAAAACCAATGGACATCAAGAAGTTGTTATTCAATAATTATTTTTTTTTCCCCAGATTTTCTGGGAAACAAGGCTGAGATATCGGATAGATTTGACCGATCCTTTAAAAACTTATATTAAAGGCAGACGCATAAACTCTTCCAATGCAGAAGCGGATTAAGAAATTAATGTAATTGAATCGTGAGTGTTTCAATGACTTAAAACACAATAAGAGAGTATAGGAAGTTGGAAAGTAGGTCAGATTACAAAAAAGAAAAGAGTATAAAAACATGGGGATAAAGGGCCAAGACAAAAAATTAAATACAGCTAATGAGAAGTATAAAGCATAGCAGGAGGCTATTCTTAAAGGCATTGTAGTAGGAAGAAGAAAATCAAGAGACAAGTTTACTTCTCAAAAGGGAGAGAATGATACTGACACTAAAAAAGCCTATTTTTTTATTTCCATCTTAACAACAATAACAAAACCCATGATCAGACAACAAAGGTAATTAACACCAAAGATAAAGGGGTAAGAAATGAGACTGCAGTTGGGAAGGAAGAAAATCATGGATAGCTGAACAACACGAGATGTATTAAAGTGGGTTGGATCTGGTGACATTCAGCCTGGGTATTATTTAGAGATCTAGCTGTGACAGTTGCAGCGTTATTACTAGTTATTTCTTAAAGCACATGAAGGATGGTTGAGGTTCCAGACTGATGAAAAGGGGCAAAGAAGTGAGAGAGGAAAAACTCTCAAAAGATCAGTCATCTTAGCCTCAATCGTAGACCAATTAATTAAACTATTTATGGGCTTCTAAAAGACAACAAAGAGATAAATAGCAGCCAACATGAATTTGTCCAGTGCAAATCATGTCAAAGCAATCTAATTTTCTTCCATGACAGAGTAACGGGCATCAAGAATAGGAAGAAGCCGTAGACATCATACATCTTTGACTTCAGTGGCACTTTTTGTCACTGTGCCATATAAGTCTCATACGCAGGGTAGAGAAACATGGCTACGTGAAACTACTAAACAGATTGCCAAACGTGTATTTTGAGAGCATAGGTATCAGAGGTTCACTATTGAAGTAAAAACACGTATCAAATGGGGTTCCATATTGGGGGACTTTTCTGGTCCGTTGCTATGTAGCAGTTTTAGTAGTGACATAGATAATAGAATAGGAAATGTTTCTATAATCTGAAGATAACAGCAAGTGGAGGGCAGCTGCTGTCATGGTCAAGGACAGGGTGATAATTCAAAATTTTGTTGAAAAATCAGAAAATTTCTGAAAAACAGGTTGAAATTCAATTAGAAGAACTGCAAAATTTCACTCCCAGGCAGTAGTGACCAGGTACACAGAGTAAGTATTACAGTTGTAGTAAACCAAAGTTCAACAAAGACTTAAAACCGTGAGATTGAAGAGGGAAGGAAATGGGGTTGCATAGTCCACATAGAAGAAGATGGAGATACATGGTAAGAGACTTCAAATTACTAAAAAGTAGCTGTGAAAGAAAGGCAATCCTTTCTTTTCCGTGTTTGCTGATGGATTAAATTGCAGTTAGGGAGATATAGGTTAGATATTAATAAAATCTTTCTAACAGGAAGGCTAGAGAACACTGGAATAGATAGCCTAGGATGAAGCCTTCTTCACTGGAGTTTCCAAGGATGAAGTTAGATGGGCCACATATGCAGAATGATGTGTCTAGAACTGAATCTGCACTGAGACAGTGGCACTGAGTAGAAGATATTTCAGATATTTCCTATGACTTGTCTGATTGAACAACTTTAAATTGTTATGGGAGAGGTGGGGCCAGTTGATTCCATTTACCTTCAGCTGCCTATTTTTTTTCAGTCACTTTGTTTTGGGTTAAACTAATATAATCATAAAGTACTATAGTAACAAGATCAACATACAGGAGCTACTGCAAACCCTTGTCAAATCTGTCACAGCCCAATGAGTGCCGCAAGTTAAATTTTAAGAAGTTGTATACCCATTTTTCCCCGTATGTGGATTCTGAGGTTTTAATAAATTTACCCGAACAAATGCAGCAATTTTATTTAATCTGGTTACATTAGTCTCATATGAGTGCCGCAGATCTCTGCAGCTCCTTCTCATTGACTGTGGTACATGTATTAATGAATAAAAAATTGATGAGCTTTAGACCTTCCTGTTTGCTTCCCTTCCCTCTCCCATCCATGACTCAACCAATGAGCTAATAGAAACTTTACCAAGAAACACAAACCTTCACGTAGGTAACTGCCAGTCTGTTGCAGAGGACAGAACATATGGACAAGCTGGAGAGCTGCATGAGGTGCTGGAAAAAATGCCCAGGTGCAAGGAATTCATTAAAGGACAAAAGCATGTTTGCTGTTAAGAAATTTAATTTTTAATATTCAGGCACTTTACTGAGGTTCTGTGGGAGCCAGCATTAAAATGCATTTAATCACTGGTGTCTACAAAACAACATATGACTTAAATTATATGTGCAAAGGCATAAGCCACAAGTATTTAGTCTGTTGCCCTTCTTGAACCAGGTAGTAGCTAAAGTTTATAATCCTGCAAGCTTTGTCTGTGAGGAGAGAAACAGATGCAGGAGCTGGCAACCCTGACAGGATCCAGTTTATTTACCACGAGTGTACACGAGATGAATGAACAAAGAAGATTGTTTCTCCACTTTTCCTTTGCACTGCTCTGCAAGTACCTCTGATACTGTGCCTGGTGTGTCCTTGCTCTTAGCTTCTCTGCTTTTTTGCCCATCACATTAATAGTCATGAAGACAAAAATCAGAGATTTCTCATTCAGGTAATGCCCAGCCTCCATGCCCCCCTGTGTTATAAGCACATAAGCTACAGTCAGCGGCACAGTATAGCCTGATTACATACCTGTGTTCTCCATAGTGGCCTCTGTTGTTTAAATTACCTGACTGCACAACAGCAATCAGGTAATTTTAACAGCTTCTTTACATTTGCACCACATGGAAGACGCCTCTCAAACTGATCGGTTCCAGCTATGCTTAAATGAACCAGTAGCATCATCTGTTGCCTGTAGTTAGATACATCCAGCAACTATTCGCAGCAATTATGAAAAAAGCATTGGGAATTGTGTGGGCTCAGGCAAATATACCTGCACTGTTCACCCTGGGCCTGATCCAAACCTCGCTGAAGCCTATGGAAATATCCCCACTGCTGTCAGTGGGCTTTGGATCAGGACCAAGGCTACTCCAGCCTTTACACGGATCTTACTCTGGCAGTTCTCCCATTGAAGTCAATGAGATTATTCCCTGGCATAATAGAGCTCACCGTCAGGAAGATTTTAATGATATTCAACCTACATTCTCCGTGTCTTTATATCACCCCATTATTCCTAGTTGCATCTCATTATCTTCCTTTTTTCAGGGACCCAATCCTAACCTCCTTACTCAGGCGAAACTCCCACTGACTTGGATTAAGGAAGCAGGATCTCGCTGTCACCTTTACTGTTCGGAGGCCGCTGTAATGCCCCCCCATGATGGCATCATATAGGCAAACCACGCATGGTATTTTTGCTTATAAAGACCACACTATTGAGCCTATGGCAGTACTGAAGAGGAGAGAAAAATGAAAAGACTTGCTAGTACGATTTCAAGACATACAGCAATATGAATTTTTAAATAACATTTGATCTTATAAAAATATTTTATCATCTTTCTATCAGACATACGTCCTCACAGCTATATAAAAATCTCTAGTAACATTATTGTAAGTAGTTTCTTTGATTAAGAACTCAACATTTGTGGTTTAGAATAGCTTTATAATTTGCTGTGGACAAGACAGATAACGTGATACCTCTTTCTCAACAATCATTTATAATGTATAATTTGGCCTTTCTGGATGGTTGGATTGGACCATGTCCTAAATTACCAGAAGTTAAATACTTCTTATACATACTAAAAATGGTAATTTCCCATAGAATTATATTAAGAGCTTGGATTTTATTTAGAATTAAGACATCACATATCTCCATGGTCTTCATGCAAATATATTTTTTCACACTTAAAATTTTGTTAGCTTAAAAGGTTAAATGTAAGTAGTGGAATCTCATTCATTTCTCCTCTCAATCTGTGATGTGACAGAGAAGAGCGTGCAGAGTCCCTTCCCCTCCATCTGGTCACTGGTCAAAAGGCTACCATGATGGGGGACAACCACCAAGGCAGCCTGGGTAAGACGGTACCTGTGACTCATGGGCTAAAACACCGTATCACGTCAGCGCAAGCAACAGCGAACCCAAAACCCCCTGGTCAGGCATTGCAGGTATTTGTACCTTTGCTCATTTTTAAAGTTCTTGGAACATGAGCCCTCTTTTTGTCTGTGTTTGCACAGCAATGGGCACTGAATTATGTGGATTTTACAGTAGCCCAGTAATGCTAATAAGAATATTGATAGTAAATAAAAACTAATCCTGACTAAAAGAAAGGGTGTACGGACAGTACATAACAAACACTCCAAAATATGCTCCCATCCCTGATACTGTGTGCTTCACTACTCTGTTCTGGAGAAATAGTACTAATTCCTCCAGCATAGATATATGGGACCTGATTTTTCCAGTTAGGGTTATCAACTGTACCCAAAGAGTAAACCACTTTCTCTCTACATGCTAGATTTCCCCAGTTTTTTATCATGTCTTAGTAATTGATCACTGTAGACTTACATGTATGTTCCCTTTGCTATTAGCTACATTAATTTTTTCAGTAACTGCCCAGGCATCACATACATTAAGATTAAAATATAAAACATTATTGCATGTTCTATGTTCATCGCTGTTTCCCTTATTTGCCCCACCCATACTAATGTTATGCTGGTTTACGGCAAATGGAGGTCCAGCTCTCAGGTGGCTGTTCATACCCATTTCTTTAATAAGATAAATCAAAACACTCTAATGTTTGTGCAGTTATGGAATTCTTCAGGAACGCTGCTCTGAAATTCAGCATATTTAAGAGGCATTTACTCACCAATTGATGAAGTTTGCTCCAGCCCATCTCTCCTTTTCAGATATGAGGAAGCACAGATAACTAAGGTACAGAAATGCATGCTAAAGAATAACCTGAAGAGCCCATCTGCATTATCACTTTTAGTTCAGACCAGTTTGCTTTTCAAGTGGATATCCCAATTACCCTAACTTACCATTCTTTTGTTTGCATCATGAAGGGTGCAGATCAGATTCCTTTCAGATAAAGCTAAAGCAAAAGATGCACCCTAAGAGTCCATCCAGTTTGTTTTGATACAACATTCTGTCCATGGGACCAGACTTGACAAAGGTTTAAGTGAAACCCACAAAAATACGATACGGACATCAGGTGCAGAGCACACGCTCCGTTGTTCTGTAGATCTTCATTGCACTGCAGTAATGGGGATGTGCCCTTAGCTGCCTATTTCAAAGAGACCAACCTGTAGTGCCTCTTCTACCATGTTTTTTCCACCCCATCTCCTGGTATTTAACTTGATCCTTCTTTGACTGCATACTGATAGTGCCGTTTTTTTCAATAAAACAAATTAGACAAAAAATCAGCAGACGAGAAATGCTTGTCACCAGAGTCCAGACACCATCTTAGCTTGTTTACAGAACAACCAAGAAAGAGACAAAATTCACCCATCAAGGTTGGGTATACTGTGTGAGAAGGGCATTATCAGCTTGTTCAGAGACAGCATCGGTTTGGATGTCGAGCCATCTCTAATGCTTAATTATAAATAGTGAAATTAGACAGTCAAATTAATGCATTGTGTGTACATCTGGAATTTATTGTAGCTACACTTTTTTGTGTAAAAAAATGTCCGGTTAAATTCAGACATGTTTGGAAAGTATCAGATTTTGTGGTCAGCATGATGAGTACTCTTTTTCTCTGATATTACATGGGTTTCACAGAAAGATAAATGTTGGACCATCAGCATCTTCTATTTCCGTTAACCTTCTTTTCCTCATTAATAACTGACCTAGAGAAACAAAAGCCACCCATGAATTCAAGCAAATAAACCAATCGTCTTCTCCAGGCCCAGTGCTTTTAGCTGCACTGAGCCTTGTAGAGTAAGCAGCAACGTGTCTGCTGGAAACTATTTACAGCTCCACAGACAACAGCTTTTTACCTCATTTCTTCAGTTTCACCCATTTAGCCACTCTATCCCTAATCTAATAACCTAATCCGTGCATACTACAAACCCTGTTAATATTCTGGACCTGGAAAATTAGCCAAAAATCCATAGAAAAATAAACATAACACACATGGTTAACACATATATTTAACATAACAGATCCCAATATCAATATCTCCTGTGTATTTTTTCCAGTTGAGACCGGCTTTGTAAATCTCAGCCATGAGGTTGTATCTGATGGAACAATAAAGCTACAGTGAAGAAACAATGCACAAAAAATGTTTGTAATGTAATACAAAAATGGTGTTTGGGACTTTAATACACTGTAATTGACCACACAGAACTTTTCTGTGAAAAGATAATTTGGTACTAAAATTGTGCAGTGCTTAAATAATGTAATTTTGATACTGACAGTAAAGTACAATTTCTGTAATGCAAGTGAATAAGCGAATCATAAACTTTTTCTCATTCAAATGAAGAATGTAATATGTCTGAATGCTGTCACTATTATATTTTTCAAAAAGAATTCTGCCATGAACTATCATTGAATACTATTTTATTTGAAATACATAAGAAAAACTGGTGAAGTCACAATATAAACGTATTGAAATGCCATGTTGCATTTATTTGGGAAATAATGAATCCTGTGGGAGCAAGTCAAACTTCTAGATGGTTTTATTACAGGTTTTTTAAGGAGCTGAACCTCTGGAAGTCTTTCCCCGTGTTGAAAACTGAAACTGTGGTAGTTTTTGACCTTCTAAAGATAAACATTAATTCCCATGGATTGCCGGTTCCCATCACTTCTTGCATTGTATCAGGCTTCTGAGACGAAGGAGTTTAATTTATTAAGAAACTGACCAGAGTGAAATTTCACTAGTAGTAAAAGTTCTACTTTATTTGTGGCGTTCCTCCTAAGACTTTTTTGCTGCTGTTAGTGCAAGAAGCGTTGCACCACTTCTGAGAGATCTCAGAGCAGTTTCCACAGACGGAGCAGTTTTAGAATGAAACAAGCTGAGTAATTTCTGTGAGTTGGTTCACTGAGTTTTTTACTATCTAACATTCCTGCTTTTTTTTTTTTTTCTTGGGGCTCCTTTCTCCTCTGCTGAACAGGAGAGCTGCATGCTCCTTCTCCACCAGCAGAACAGGCTCCATCGTGCAGTTTCCACAGTAGGCTACGTAATCTGGGGCACGGCGACAGCCTACTTTGATGTTTTAAACTTGTGGTGCTTTCCTCCTCACAGCTGGCAAGTGGAGTGGTGCAGATAAGCCTGCACCACATCATGGGGATCTTTGTGTAAACGGCGGTGAGTGTTGGATAGATTATGACTTGCATTGTGCCCCCTTTGATCTGCGCATATATTCGCATTTGATCCCTGCACAACACATTCAGCAATTGCGTCTCCTTTGTCTAAGGCTGCTAGATACTACATTGGGCATTCTCTTATGTCTTCTCCAATGTATGTTTAAAGTGGAATATATATATAATGTTCTTATGCTGCTATATTTCATTTGCAAAGTTATGTTTTATATACTGTAAATCTTACTTCTTACCAAAAATACATCATCCTGGAAGCAAACTGAGTCAAGTGTTCTCAATGTGCCTGTAATTCCTTTGCAATTGCGTGAGGTGTGAAATTCACTTGACTGTTCTTACTGAAAGATCTGAAGGGTGGGAGATAAAAAATTGTTTTACTTCTGCCAAGCAAGCACGAAGAAGTACAGGTTATGTATATCATTTCTGGGAAGAAGATGGAGGAGTTGTGGTTCCAAAAGACATCCTCAAAAGAAAAAGAAAAGGACCTATGACAAATATTTTCTTTTTTTTTTTTTTCATTGTATATATCATATATGTAAAGAGCGAGTAATAGTTTATTACACCAAATGACTAAATAAATGGTTGATCACGCTAAATTAAAGTTTGAAGTTGAAAAAATACGCAGAGTGTCCCTGGTACAAACTTCTTAAAAAAAGGGTTCTCTCTAACTCGTGATAGAAACCAGAAACAACCTTTTAGGGGGTTGGTAAAATGGTCTCTTCAATTTTTTTAAGTGTATTTAAGATAATTTTCACCTTTTCTTTGAAAATGACCAACCATTCATAAAGCAGGCATTAAATTTCATAATTAGAAATTTATTCATGAACTAAATGCGAGACTCACAAGAAAATACCCGTGTTGGTATTGGTGATTTGCGATTTTGCCTTCTCCGTCATTACCTTAGCGTGGCACTAGGAGGCAATCTGCTATTAGAGGTGTCATCTCTCAGACATCAAAGTCTTGGGATATTGTGATATTTCAGCACCAAATGGCACTGCTCATGAGAAGGGGGTTTTATTTGTGTCAAATCCCAGCCTGCTTTACCCCTGCCACCTTAGCATCTTCCATATACTTCTAGAAAATGGCAGATTGGTGATTAAGAATACCTTCCCAAGACTCTGACCACAGGTTTAGCCAGTCATTCCAATTTCTAATATACCAAATATCTAAGTGAGGTTCAGTGGAGGGTCTTGACAGGGCTGTGATAGCCAAATTGCCTGTGGTGACAAGACATATGTCTTTCCAGGTATGCCCAGAAGCAGACCAGCTTAGATAACCTTAACAGGTGAAATGTATGGATCTCTCTCTACTGTGGACATCTCTAGGGTAAAGAGCAGCCAAAAAAAAGGGTTAAGGCTGAAAATGCGTAGTTTCGATTCAGGTACAAATGGGTCAGCTAGGAAGAGTTTAAGCTCTTAATGGAAATGAACAGACAGAATAATAAAAATGCTCAAATGGTCAGAAGGAATCTCACATTGGGTACCAAAATGTGTTCATTATTAATTTCTATTTACCTTGGTTTTCATCCTTGTTCTGAAAATGAGTTGATTCATACTTTCGTGCCTCCAGATGTTATAAACATATGAAAATCATAGGCAAACCTAGGAGAAAGTTAATAGTTCTGTTTTCACAACAGGGTCAAAAAAGTGTACTACACATAAGGCTGTGGTCATATATTGAAAAATGAGGTTGAAAAAATATTCATTAACTTGTAAATCTATTCTGTGCGCTAAATTAGCAGGTGGTCTTTCAAAAAAAGTAGCCCAAGTACATGTCCTGCGAGATTGCATCAGCACATATACGGGCAGTAACTAAGGTTTCACAGGCAAGAGTCGCGCTGGCTCTTCCTGGCTGTTGAGGGCTTGGCTTTGCCACCTTACATGGTTCAATTTTTATAAAAGTTCTTTTGTTGTTATTCAGGAGCAGACATATATTTACACATTTTGTAATTCTGGAAAGAACAGTGTTTAGAAGTTTTGAAAGGTTTCGATGTATGTCACAGAGGGACTCTGACACCGAGCTGGGAACACGCTTTTAAAAATGCTTCCACAAGCATTTCCTAAGACAGAAAGTTGGATTTGACTTGGCTATGTTGGTGCTCCTTCTGTCTACTTTTTGTGGATATTTTAGCTAATGGGTTTAGGATTGTTTACAGCAACAGCACTTCATAAGCAAACATTTCAAAAATTTCATGGATAATATATTATAGACTGATGAATGTAAATGTTTTCGCTAGAAATCTAATTATAAGCTTTACTGTTTTTAATGTATGTTTTATTATGTAATCATTAAATCAGGAAGTATGTCTATGCAGACATAGTTTTACATAGAGTTAGGAACTACCAACTCCTAGGTTAAATAGCAAGTACAAAGAGGGCATTGCAGATCACCTACTTGACTCTCAAGAATTCCAGATATTAAGAATTTTCAACAATGTGGTATAAATCGTCAGACCTTTTCATTCCCTTAGATGCTGCCCTTTGCATAAGCCAGTCTTAAAGTCTGTATTTCAAGTGCTGGGATATGTTGTGATACAGTTAGGTAGATCGAAGGATGCAAGAAAATAGACACTGCACAGTTTTCCAAGGAAACACAGAATCTTGAATTGGGATCACAACATATGTAACAGAGGAAAAAAATTCTAATAATATAATTTTTCAAGTCTGTTTAAATGTTTCCTTATCTACAGATTCTCTGTATCTACAAACTTTTGCAGGTTTGAAATCTGATATGTAATTTTGTCTTGTTTTTTAAAACCTTTCCCTTCACCTTTTAGAAAAGAAATAATAATCATGTTTGTGTCTCTCTAATATAAACATAATTAACATCGGTGGTATATGGAATTAATGCCGCCTGTAAGGAAGAAGCTTCACAATTAAATCATAGATTTGCTGCTGTGGAGTTTGAAGATGGCGAGCTTCACTCACAAGACAATGGGTTTATACACCATATTCCATAGATTCTCATTACGTGTCTTGTGTCAGCAAAATTATATTAGGCAATCTCACCACTTGCATCAGCTCATATTAAAATTATTTGTAAGACAAAATGGTCCTTGATATTATGTTTCTAATCATTATCAGAAGTCATTTTGCTCAAGGATGTTAAAGTTTATATATGATAACATTACTATTTGTTTTAATAATTTGCAATAACAACAACTGCTGTCTTAGTGACTCATTTTATTTTCTTGTATTTCCTGGCAAGTATTGCGTGGCTTTTTAAGAAAAACAAAAACAAGTTGGCTGCAGCTGAGCTGAGAGGCTGAGTCCATAGGCTGGGCTTGGTGGAGGCTTCCATTAAACCCATGGTCTGCACAAGGCGTGGGGGACCGGCTGTCTTCTTCAGCTTCTGAATTACTCTCTCTTGCACTACAACATTCATTAATATTTCAAACATAATGGAAAGCTGCTAATGACGAAATAAAAGCGAGCCAAGGAAAGAGAGAAAGACTGGTAAAAAAGAGGTGGAATGCCATTAATCCCGCCTGGGATGTGCCAAATCAACATCAGCTCCTTGGGTGCACAACTCCATCCTAGACATGTGTTACCTACAAAACTATTAAGCAATAACTACATATGCAGAATATGATGCCAACTCCAGTTGATTTCGTTTTGCTTTGTGTTTGCTTTTTTTTTTCTCAAGGAATAATACAGGATATAACACAACTTTAGATTGCATTTTGGCATAATTAAACATCCTTCAGTTTCAAATTGAAGAACGGGTTTTCTGTCCATGCATAGCCAAAGCTCTCAGTGAATATAATGTGTGTGTCTTGACAGATCGTTCCACATTACATAATCTCTGAAATATTGAAGCCTACTTACAGAAAGGAAATCGTGGAAAATGTAATTGTGTTTGTGTATTTTGGTAAATACGTTGTTCTTTTAATCGCTTAAAAAAAATTCTAAAACCTGGAGTATATAGAAGTAGTTTTAATTACAACATTATCAAGGATATTTTTGAAAAAAAAAAAAAAAGTTAATTTCAGGCCTTTGTAAATTCTTTTTGGGCAGTTTAACATATTTGTTATTGGTCATTGTGATTTAGGACAGTAAACATTTTTATTATTCTCTCTTTTCAGGAAGAAGCAAACCATTCAGACCCCAAACTGAGGGCTGTCCTTGCCCTGTTCAGATCTTGAGAAGGTGGTGAAATCTTTTCCTTTTAGCATCTGTATTTGTTTCAGTGCTCTACCTTGGATAGTCTGGTTTATATTTCCACCTAAAATGGACAAATTCTATAGTAATTTAAACCCATCCAACCCTATCGACCTCAACCATATTCTTATCCTGATTTACAGCCTCGTTAGGATTTTAATGGTGGAAATGAAAGTAGAATTTGCTCCTAAATCTTCAGTCTAAATTAGAGAGTGTATTCACCTCTCAGTGCAGGATGTGGGAGTATGCGCCTCAAACAGAGAATACACAGCTAAAACTTGGCAGGCGAGGTCTCGGCTAGAGGGTGGATTTTTTTTTTTTCAGTGTTGAGCTCACTCCTCTCCTTAGATAAGCAGGCGCACATTCCCATGTATCTTGTAAAATCTTTAACAGTTCTACACATGCATGTACAAGTGTAGCGCTGCTTTTACAAGATAGACAACAATTCTTACTCACATATCTTTCTGATGAGAGAATCAAGTCATTGGTGTAAATGTATTTGGTTTTACTGAAGTTGCAAGACTATAGCAAGAACAGACGTTCACCAGCTCTTGGTGCTTTCCTGGAGTACCTGTAGTACAAAAATAGATCCTCCTGCATCTGTGGTCCGTCCCTAAAAATCTGTAAATGGGTGGTGAATGAGAAAGTGTTGGGGTTCTTTGGTTGGCTGGGTTTTCATTATAGTTATGGGGGCTTTTTTGGTTGGTTCTGCTTTTGCTTTTGGTTTTTTTTATTTCTGATTTAGAAATCTTAGCCTTAAAGCCTGATCCAAAGCTCACAGAGGAAAAATTCTCATTAACTTTGGCGGCCTGAATCAGTTCCTGAAAAAGAAAATACCATGTTTCACTTTCAGTATCTCCTATAAATTTAAGCCAGAAAACCATTATTGCCTCTAACGCGCCATATATTAAAGAGTAGCTATGAAGGACTTAATACTTATATTACACTCATCCCATTGTGTTCAAATGCATTTTACAGTACAAACCGGGAAGGGCCATAAGCAGGACATTTACTCTGCCCCTATGCTCTTATGTGCATGTGTAACTCCTGGTAGAGGCCACGTTGCCTAAAATCATTCCCCTCTCACCCTCAAAACTGTGAAGAAGGTATTTGCCAGAACTTGCTCCAGAAGAGTTGTTTCCATACACTCTCTTAGAAATTTCTCTTAGAAAATGTAGAAAAGCAGAAGGACGGGACGTCAGAATGACCCCGGGGCAGCTGATTAGATTTGCCGAGCCTGGGGTGCATTCATCCACCGCCATCCCAATGCCAATAAATTGTAAACAGTGTCACGTGTATTGTCTATCATTAACGGAGAATGATGGTGCTGCCGGTAACACCAGTGCCGTGGTTGGGGGTGCTGGGCCAGGGACACAGGTTCCCAATTGCAGCAAGACCATAAGCGCAAGGTCAGGCTGCGTGGACAGGTTTGGGTAATTATGCACAAGAGGAAGAAGTTAGGAATTTCTTGCTTATATTAAATTAGGGCTGTTTGGATTTGAGTTTATTTCAAAGCATACTGAAGCTTGATTACTTTTAGTAATAGGTGAAGTGCTGCAGAGTCAAGAAGCAGAAGGATTTTTAAAGATCTTACATAACTCTAGTGATATTTTTAAGCATATTAATTGGCAGGTGCTCCTCACAAATAAGGAGGTGACTTTCTGAAAACGTATCTGCCCCTTGAGTAATAGCATGGCTTATTTTGCAGTTTTTATCACCAACAGAGTTCATCACCTGTAAAAATGAAGAAGGCGGCACTCATTTTTAGGAAGAAGTAGCCAGGAGGACACTTTCCTCCCCGACAACAAAATGAAGCCGTGAATAGAACCGGATCAGGAAGGGAAACGCGATAAAAATTTTCAAATTCTGCACTCATCCCAGACTCCCCGTGCCCCACACAAGCCAAATTTGTTCAGCCCGTGTAACCTTGGAGCGTTGCCCCAGCCAGCCCACGGGTGGGCACGGCAAGCCCCATCCTCAGCTGCCTGACGTCCTCCCAGCTGAAAAAGGCTGAAGATGGGGGGAAAAAAAGAAAAAAAAAAAATTCAAGTGTTTAATAACAGTGCTGTCAGTAACTGGCTTACACTCATTTTCTGCCTTTTGCTTGATAGAGCTACCCTTAACACCCAGCAGAGAGAAACACTTGGATCGCGCTGCACAGGGGCGGCCGAGCAGGAGGAAGAATCGGATGCTGCATCCCTCACCTTGAGGGTGACAGACAGGGCATTTCACTACAAACGTCTATGCATTAATACCCAGAAACCTGTCTGAGAAGGGTTTTTTCCTGGATATCTTAATTCTGCTGATGCAAAGCGAGGGTGAAATTACAGGTGCCCGTTTGCAGTGCAGAATGCTGATAAACAACTTGCCATTTTGCAGTGGCTGGTCACATCTGGAGCCTTTTGGGATGCAAAAGTACTGGAGGATTATTGCAAAACTTAGGAGACACTTATGTTACCATAACTTTTGTTTTTAACCTAAATTTGTAGATTTTGTTGTTGTTGTTGTTCTTTTGGAGGATTTTAGGGGTTATATTATACTTACTTAGCTAACCAGCTAAGTCAGCAGCAAAGCAAAAAGAGAGTCAGACCCACGGCTCTTGTCAGAAAACTTTTCTAGTTTGACCTTAGACTGAGACGGGCTGGTATAAAACCACGGAGCAGTGGATTGTGTTTCATTAATTTCAGCATATTTTAAAACTCCATAATCCATAGCCCCCAACTCTGACCTAGCACTCCGGCTAAGTTAGCGCGCAGTGTTCGACACCATTGTATTGTGTTGGAAAAAAAAAAAATAAACCAAACAAAGTGTATGATAAATTTGAATTTATTTCTTTTTCCACCTTTTATCATAGTACTTCCTTAACATACAAAATCAACAGACACACATTTAGAGACAGATAGATGCATCCACAACACAAACTGGGAAGGCTATGGCAGTAAGAGTCCCTGGCTCTTGCATTTTGTTGTGTTTTTTTCACAGTTATTCCTGTATGGACTA
This sequence comes from Rynchops niger, assembly GCA_013400035.1. Taxonomy (NCBI): domain Eukaryota; kingdom Metazoa; phylum Chordata; class Aves; order Charadriiformes; family Laridae; genus Rynchops; species Rynchops niger. Next base: position 343,266 of record VXBH01003682.1, read on the forward strand.
CATTGATATAACATCCGATTTGATTGTGTGTATCACTGCAGTCTTCTACCATTGCCAAAGCGCCCAGTTACTCTCTCTTGAAAATCCCTACTGAAATCTGAGAGGCTGTTAGGAATTAACATTTCTTGAAAATATTATTTGCCGTTTCCATTTCTTAGCACGTGTATGGAAACACAGAAAGGCTCGAGAAAGGTTTCACTCTTCGTGTTTCTTGTACACAGCAGTATTTTGAAATCCTTGCAAAATTTCCATCAGGTCACTGTAGTAATAATTATGCATGTATGCAGTTAATGTTCCCTGACTGCTTCTGATCCGCTGTGTCTGTTCCCTTTCTGTGCTCTCCTGTTGAGATCATACAGTCTGAATATAACACACAGCAGACTGGTCAGAACTCCACGCCCTAGCGAATTTATAAGCCCTGATTGTAGAAGAAATATTCCAACCCATACAAAATAAAAACCGTAAATGCTAATATGGATGGTTTCCTAACATTTAGTACATATTTGTTGTGCTACAAGTATCTGAAATGGCTTTGATGTATTTGCTATGATTACCCACAATTTCCTGTTATGTAAGGTATCTCTCAGGAGACTTTATACTCAAGAATAGGTTGCATTGGGAATTATAACCAAGATCTGGCCCAGTCTGGTTTTTTAGCTCACTGAGCATTATTGTTGCAGAGAGCGCTGTATTTTTCCTATACTGTTTAGTGTGTTTATATAAAATATTCAGTCTGAAACTGAGAATGCTCCAAATTTATCCTCTTGTGGCACACGTGCTCTTTCATGAGAATCCAGTTAAATACAGGGTTTTTTTTTGCTTCAGAGAAGATATTGTCAAGTTGGGTCTGGCTTTCTTCCCTCTTCTGTTTGAAGGTCAGCGATCATTTAGGACAGTTTTCTGTCACACATTTCAAATGCTAAGGCAGTGTCTGTAGCAGGACACGGGCCATAATTTATCAGTGAGTCTCAATTTCTTCTTCAACCCCTTTCTGGTAACATGGGGCAGAGAAGTGTGGTTTCATTGAGGTTCGCGCTTGATGATGGTAAACATCTATAACCATGTGTCTTTGGCCTTTAGTCCTTAGTTAGACGGTGCAACACGCACTACTTCTACCCCATCGAGACGCATTTGGTTGCACATTAATAGCTGTGGGAAGAGAAATCTGATAGTTCTTCCCCTTGACCATATGTGCTGGCTGCTGGTGTCACCTTTGGTAGCTTTCTTGGGAAGAACAGCGTGGGGGACGTAACCGTGAAGTTGGACACATGCCCCGAAGTTCAGCAGCCTTGCCACCTCCCCCATCCGAGCATATGATCATCCTTCTTCCACTTCTCTGTGCTTATTGCAGCATCTCCCATCACAGCTTCATACTTGACAGTGTCCTTTTCTTCCAGTGTTTTCCTCTATCCTCTTATAGCTGCTGCAGTCAAAGTCTGTTCTGCTCCTAGTTTCATCTTCTACTCCTCCAGCACAAAACACCTTTGCACAAAGAGTCTTTGTGAGCATTTGCAAATGTAAGTGCATGTATAAATGCATACGCAGGGTTTTTTTCCATTGTTTCCCGTTCCTAAAACTGCCCATTTTGCCTTTCTTGACATGCTCTATGTGCAAAACATTGTGAGGCGGCTCCTTCACAGTTCCATGGCTCAGTGCAGAAATAGCTACGGCTTTAAAATTTTGCCAGTAAAATGTTTTAAGAGATATTTAAACCATGAAACGTGTCAAATACATTCAGTTTTTATTAACTGAGCCAGTTAATAACATACAGATTTCCTTTGTGATTTTTGCCCTACCTACCTGCAGATAACAGGGCCCCAGCCACCCCCCTGCTTATAGTGCTTTCCTTTTCTCCATCCCTGCGTTCCAGCACCCAGAAGGGAACTGGGAAACTTTCACATTTGCTCAAAATATACTAAAAAGCTTGTACTTTTGACTAAGACATACATGCTGTCTTCATGCAAAGAAAACAAAAGTAAAAAAGTAGCCTCCTTGCTGTGCCATGAGGGGAATGGGGTGATTGTTTTGTTAACGCTGTTAGCTGGTGTCACACATGCTATGCAGGGTCCTTAACTGCACCGTGTAACGTTACATTAGATTTTACTTCTCCAAGGAGTATTTCTTGACCCTGACCCTCATGGCAGCGATCCAGAAGTCTTTCAGCAACGCATGGGCTCAACAGTGTCCACGGAACGGCCCCTCCGGAGCACCCACACCATCCTGCATCGTCAGCAGGCAGAGAGCGAGAACTGCAAGGATTTACGGCTCTCCGAATACTGCTGATTCACTGACAAAACCGGAATTAAATTGTACGATATTAGTACTATTCATAGTCCTTCCACCCCTGTCGCAGGCTGTAATATTTCTAAAGACGTGGCCGTTGGTGACAGAAACTGAAGATCGTCTGTGAAACTCTCTGCCCATCAGTAGTAGTTTCTTACCCAGAACTTTACTCCCACAACTCTGGGATATTGTAAACTACCTAGAAATACGTCACCTGGGTAACTCGATATGGAAGGAGTATGACATCCAGATTTACGGATGCATTTAAGAAAAAGAACCATAAAGGTTGCTGTTCAACTGAGAAGCATTATGGGTCAGTGTGGTGCAGGAGCACCTGCATCCCAGCGGATGACTTCCCTATTACTATTCACTGGAGCAGATCTGGGACTGGATGCCTGGATTCTGTGCTTGACCCTCAAGCCTTTCCTTACAGTCAGATGCAGTACTTCTGCTGCACTGGTAAATGATATAATGAATATGGTTAAAAGGAGGGGGATACAAGGGTTAATGAGCTGTTGGCACTTCTCCCCTACTTTGTGGTCTGCTAAGTGCACAAAATAACTTCATGCCAAATTCAGCACATTTGGGAGTCCTTATCAGAAAGAATCTAAACTTGGGCACAGAAGATGTATGGTGAAATGGGGATCCCTCTAAAAAGATGTGGTTGCAAAGAATTCAGTGATACTGAGACTATTTGTGCCAGGGAGAAAAAGGCTGTGTGGCTTTCACAAGCTCGGTCCCCAGGAGGGGAGCCTGGGACCAGTTGTAAACCCAGGGGCTGTTGAGCCAAGCAGGGAGCTCCAGATGGCAGCCAGGTTGCTGAATGGGGAGGTGCCTTGAGATGGCAATTAACAAATCCAGGGAACTCTTGAGTTTTGAACTGTGTTCACCAAACTGTTCTTCCATCTTGCCCCATGATGATCCAAGATAGCAAGCTGCAGGAACTGTCCTGGGAGTGCGGGCTCTCTCCGCCAAGGTAAATGCCCTAATCACTATTCTGCAGGGTCATATTCACCTTTTCTACATAATCTTCTGGAATCTGGCATATGTTTCTGGGGAGGCGGGTCTACCTTCCAGATAGCCAAGTCTCTTCTCTCCCGGTGGTACGTTGAAAAAAAGTGGCTAGAGTTGCATCTTTGGAAGGGTCTGATCCTATGTAATAATTCCTGTGAATATGGTGGAGGTGGAGGGAACCTGAATGGAAAGACGTGTGGTTTCCATAGTGCATGGGAAGTTAAGGCAGGAGATGTCAAAACAGGCTGCGCGGTGCCTGACAAAACGCTGAGCATAAAGGAAAAGTCCTATGAGCCCACAGCAACTGGAAAGGGACATTTTAGATCACAATATTCTGCGTAGTGCCTCAGTTCCAACCAAGCCCTTTTTCAGGTACCTGCGTAGATCCTTTACTGAATCCAGCCCATCTAGTTTACGTAACATTTTGAAGACTTAAAATGCCGTGCAATTAGTGTTGATATTGTGATAGCTCAGGCAGGATCAGGGCTGCATCGTGCTAAGCTCTTCCAGACGGCTAGATAAAAGTCTCTGATCCATAACGTAGACAAGGCATTAGTAGAAATACAACAGATAAAGCTGAAAAAACAAAGCTAGCTGCAAAAGCAGCCCACAACATTTGTCCGTGCTGAAGGGTTGACAGTCAATCTCATATGGCATGGAGAAGGGGACAAGGAAAGGTGGCTCTGCTTGGCCTCACGGAGCACTAACTGTTATTACAGGCACTATCAAAGTTAGAGGAAATTGCATCCATTTTACTGTTGAGACATACAAAATGTACAAAGCTTTCCTAGCATCCATAAACAGTTAAATATATTAGAAAATAGAGGACATGAGCTTGCTGTTGTTCTTCAGTCTCAACTTGTATTGCTTTCAGTGGCCATTTAACCTCGATAAAGACAGAGGGATCCAGGCGCAATGTTTTTAATTACAAGTGGCATTTCTAAGCCTTCTGTGGTCTGCACCTAATCCAAAAAAGTGACTTCATTTTGGACTCTGGCAGTATGGATGCTCTGTGTAAAAGGCAGACTGCAAACTAGTTTCCATCCTGCTTTAATAATAGGTTCAACAATCCAAAAAGGAACTTTAAACACTTTACTTTAATATTCAGACTTAAAGCTTTCCTTCTGTAAAGGGGTTTATAACCCAGCAATAAAAGACTGCCTTTGAAAGTTGACTTAAAAGGTCTTAGGAAAGCAGTGGATTTTTTAGATTTAAACTTCCAGTATTTAAAAAAAGATTAACCATTGAACAGAGATAAACAAATTGGTAGCTTGCATGACCAAATCTTCCCTGACTAGGTGATAGAGTTATCCTCCTTTGCACAGCCAAAACGTGCAGGATGCTCCAATGCAGAAACACTTTGAGTTGTGCTTCCTGCAAAGGGAAACTGGTGGGGACTGATGCTTTGGGAAGAGTTTCTGCGGAGCTGCAGCTCTTCTGCAACTGCAGACCTGGCCCTTACTGGTGAGGCAAAGGCATGCACAACAAGCGGGAAAGGAGAGACGGAAAAGAGTGAGAGATGTAAAGAAAGAACTGAAACGCATGCTAAGATCTGGTTTCTACATGGCAGATAGCCAGAGGAAATATTTTTCTACTGGGTGGATAAGGGCTTGTCTTCTGCTGAGGTGTGACCAAACCCCACGGAGACTTCTGTGAGCTTTCAAGAAATTGGCAGGGGCCGGGGGAAGCCACGTGGAAAAAACCCAGTTTTTATCCAAATTAGATGTAAATGTTCTATGGATGAGCTAATTACTGTTTCGTTTGATAATGTCATAGGACATTTGCTGTTAAGAGTTTTCCCTGTATTTCAACTACTTTTTTCTTTTATTGATTTCAACCCAGTTTGCCTAGTTATACCACTTTCTCCACAGTCAGCTATTCTGTATAAATCCCAAGGATCCATCTTTCCCTCAGGAAGCTCCTGCTGGAGTCAGCTGCAGTATCCCTGAATTGGCTGGTAAAGGCCATTTGTACTTGTATTCTTATGGCTTCTAAATGCTGGTACCATGCCAAACCCCCATGGCTGCCTTTTAGCCAAGCTATTTATACTACATATATATATATATATATATATATATGTATGTATGTATGTATGTATAAAAGCATTAATTCTATCACATCAGCATCTGGACATTTTGCTCTGCTCCTTCTCTAAAATTACCTCTGTTTGTCAATATTTTTTCTTAGGATGATGCCTTCAGAACGAAATGTGAAATCACAGCAGAATATTTTATGTAACGCTGTGGTTTTTTTTCCTTGACAAAGAGGAACAAAACAGTCTTAGAATGGTCTGTGTTCTTTAAAGATCTCTGTCTCCTTTACTTTAACCTGGAAGATAATCATCCTTTTAGGGGCTCTCACCCGTTTCCCAACAAGGCAGGTGGGTTTGGCTTTCGTTATCCCCTGTCCCCCAGCACTCTTTGAAGAGAACCACAATCTTCTCTCTCAGACACTGGCGTCATCGGCTTCCAGGAAAGTGGCACGTGACTCCCACCGTGACACCATGCCCCTGTCCCAGCTGGCAGACGGGCGGTGCATTCCCTGATCACATCAGCAGGCTAAGCTCCAGTCCTCCTCCCTCATCAAGAATGACCATGGCAGCACAGCCAGACTTGGCGGGAGCCTACAGAGAGCCCTGTGGCTGTATCTCCTCGTGGGGGACCAAAGGTGATGCCCTCAGAGCGCCGAGGTCAGGGGCACAGGCAAGTGTCTGCTGTCTGTTGTCATTGGCCTTTTTCATGAGGTTTGAGCTCCTCGTCCCACATGACAATGTTCTACTTGCAGCTGATCTGAATTAATTTTTCAAGTGAAATTTTATGAGGCAGTATCAAACGTTTTCCTGAAATCCAAATATATTACATCTACTGCTTTCCCACCATCTGCTAATTTTGTAATTCAAAAATGCAATCAGGTTTGTCTGGCGAGGTTTATTCTTTATAAATCCCGTGATTAAATTTACCCACCAGTGGAGGATGGAGGACTGAGTCGAACCTTTGCAAACTTAATCAAACTCATCCAAACCTCTCTGTTCGATAGAATGAACTGGAAGTTTTGCAAGAAGAGGCTTGCTCTCAACATTTGCCTCACTTTGTGGTTTCTAATGGGATGGAAATACTGGAAGAAAAGGCTTTGGCACGGCATTTCCGTACTTCTCCACTGTTTAGAAACAGGGAAAAACACCAAAAAAAAAGTGTTTCTTTTAAAGTAGACTGTTTAAGACTGTAAAAAAGGGTTCTGGAAGATGAAAAATAAATTGTTATGTAACAAACAGTTTAGGTACAACTTTACTTTTAACTAATTGTTTCCGTTACCCTTGCTGAACTTGCCAGAAAAAAAAAAATGAAGACAAATAAAAATCCTAGACAGTCTGGGTAGGGCTTTGGCTCCTGAGATTCCACTGGCACATCTGGGATCCTCTGTAGCCCCAATCTAACAAGCAGCTGGCAGACGTACCATTGCATGACAGACAGAGAGACAATGTCTGCTATTTAAGACTTCTAAATTAGCATGGCATCTGATGAACTTCAAGACCTTGCTCAGTATAGTTCTCCCCATTTCAGAAAAAAACCCACCTCAAATCTTTCTTTCTAAAAATTTATAATTTTTATTTTCATAGACAATTGCTTTCCCCTACCAAAACCCATATCCTTTCATTTGCTTTCCACTGTGTTGTGGAAACCATTTATGTTTGCATTTTTGTGTTTGCATATTGTGTTTTAATATTCCTGTTTGCTTTTATGTATTTGAATTTGAAAGGGCTCTCTTCAATGTCTTTAATGTGCGTCCAGCTCAGAGAAGGGAATTCTTAGGAATTGTAAGGAACTTGGGCACTGAACCCAAGATTTATAAAAGATTATTTCTATAGACAAAACACTGAGGAATATAATAGTGGGACAGAAATAAAAATTGAACTAGAAAGAGGTTTAAAGAGAGTGAATATATTATATACTATTGAGTGAAGTAGGACTTACCCTAAAGATGAGTCCATTGTGCTGCTGCATGCAGTTCAATCAAGTGATTAAAAAACCCAACCAAACAACAGGAAGGAAAACAGAAAACCAGCCTGGTTGATTAAAGTGTAAAATATCTTTTCTTTGAATATTGGCTAAACCATGCACAAGTGCTCGGCACCTCAAGTTAATGTTGACGCTGCCAAAAGGGCTGAAGTTTGTATGCGTGCGAGGGATCCACATACCCTAGTTGTACTGGGTAAGTGCCCTGAGACACCATTTCACAAGTGAGTGCCGTGAGAACATCTGCCCACGGGTCCTCTGCTGCGGTTGAAATAGCAGCAGCATCGCTCGCATTATGTCACATCTATACGGCTTGTTCTATAATTGGGGGATAGCTTGCTTTGACTTAAATGGCTTAAGCAGGACATGCTGAAGCAGCTTGCCTGGCAGACCTGGACACACAGCCCTCAGAGGGGTAACAGCAACAGGGGGTAACCATGCCATGGCGACAGTTTCTCCAACTGGTGAAGCTGTAGCTGGAAGAGGATGTGCCCACAGCCTGCCTTGCCTGTCGCTTCCAAAATGTGTTTGGTCAGCCAGGCTGGCAGCTGCTCCTTTCCTGCTAGGTCCTGGGTAGCAAAGACATGGTCTCATATTTGCAGTCAAGTAATTCTTCAATGCCTTGGAGAGCCATTGTGTCCATACCCAGATACACAGGCAGTCCTTCTTTGGAAAAGCTGGTAAGCAATTGTATAATCATTTCTATGGTGACAAAGAGTGAGAACATAACTTCAAGACATTTAGAATAATAATGTGCCTAAGCAAGTGCATATTTTAAAATGTGTTGCTTGTGCATGGAAAGGTCCTAGGCAACTTCTGGCAGCCAGGAGAGACTACCCTAAACCTCCTCACAGCAGGCAGCTACTCAGTCTGAAAATTAATTTCAAGAAACACAACTGACCACTGAGCAATTTTAGCAGTAGTTCTTGCTGAACCTTTTGTGGTAAACAATGATGTTAGCCAAGCACGGAGTGATTAGACTTAAAAATTAAAAGCCAGGCCCACAGGCAAGTACAGAAATACTGCACTGCCCCTGGTATACTCGAGCACACTTCGTTAGGAGGCACACGCACCCCTCAATTCTCACACCAAGTGCAGCACCTGGAAAAGCAAAACGGGCAGCTTTTATATGCAAAACGAACTGAGATTCACCTGCTTGCCTGAACTGTTTCTGAAAAAATAACGCTTAAAATATTTCCAATATGTCAGTTAAAAAATGGGCTTAAAGATCTCTGTCAAAGGATATTAATAACGCATAGGCAGTAAACATGCTTTTGCTAACTTGGGTCTGAATGTAAGTCTTCCTTGGGAAATGCTGTTGACTGAATTAAAATTCAAATTGCAAAACAAAACCAAAGACAGATGTATATATTTTATATATATATATATATAAAGATATATATATATCTTTTATATATATATGTATATTTCCAGGGAAAGATGCATCAGGTTATTCTTAAAAGAATAGGAAAGAATGGAGTGAACCTTGCCTTCTCTGCATATCATACATGATCCTATACGAACTGACTTTTCTCACAAGTCTTGAGAGAAAAGATAATATCAGGAAACATTTTAATAGCTTCAGAAGGTTTACATAGTGAATTGTATGAAACATGTTGACTATTTCAATGCCTTTTGCTTTGGCTCCGTCATTTTTAGCTCAAGTCTTGACATAGTTGGCTTCTAATGTACACTTAAACAATGAATATAGGACAGATTTTAAACTCTAATATGCTTTTCATTATGTAAGACATTTTCTATGTTTCAGATAGCTTGGACAATGTCACTAAACTTGTCAGATTCCCCTTCTGCTTCTCATAAACTAACACAATACTGTTGAGTTAGGCTTCGTACTCCTGCAGAGAAATATCCAAATCCATCCAAAAGATTGTTTACATTGATATCAGAGGGGACGGAAAACAAATTACGACATTTGTATTTGTATTAGGAGCCAGATACTGCCAGAACCATGGAAATCAGTGGCAACACTCCGATTATATGCTAGCATTTATAAATCCATTTTTTATTTTTAAGCAGACCTAATTTGGGAACCTTGAAACAGTTTATTAGTCCCCTACTGTTTTGACTTCCATCTGTCCAAGTACTTCTTGAATGAGAAGGAGATTGTTGTGTAATAGCTGTTGAAGTTATATGTATATATATGTGGTATATTCACTGGAAAGGGTTAAGAGCAAAATTTCCTCACAGTTTCCCTCATGACCTTCCAAAAGTTTGAAGTTTGTTATTTCCTTCCTCCTTAGCAGTAATGCTAATACACCATGATCCATCCTGGTTTCAATAGGAAACTCGTTCATGAACAGAGAACATTATCAGACCTGCTGAGTCTGAATTTAAGATTTATTGTATCCCTAGATATGACAAGCACCTGTGGAGGTGACAGGGGATTCATAAAAGACAGTGAAAAAGAAAAAAAGGTAGTTCTTAAATTGATTTTAAGGAACCAGTATGCAGGGAGAAATTAAAATACAATCTAAAATGGACTCTCTTTATTATTGTATATTTCTTTGCTGGAATGATTTGTCATTTCCATTAACATGAAAGTTACCTTTAATACTGACAGTTTTTTTAAAAAAAGGACTATGTTTGTCAGGACTGAATACACTTAAACAGCAGTATCAAATCCAGAACAATTCTCATGAGCAGCCACCGACTGATGATGGAAAGTGGAGTTATTTGGGAAGTCACATCAAGTGCCTACTCCTGCTCCCACTTATGGCAATGAGAAATCAGGGCCAAACTCTTTAAAGTATGGTAGTCTTTCTTACAAAAGAAACACCAGGGAGAAAGCTAGCACTTGGAAATTAAATGGTTTCCCGATTCCTTAGTATTTTGAGCAACTGAGGTGTCTTTTTCTAGTGAAACATTTTTATCCCTGTGTTCATGTATCACTTTTTTTTCCATTTGAAGGTGGGACACTTCAGGCTTACAAGAAATTTCAATACACGGAAAGAGTACATCTAAAATCTGAGGTATGACCCAGAGTCTTGTCAAGAAGAGATAAAATAATGTAGCTTTTCAGAGCCATTAACACATGTCTCACTAGTCTGGCATAAGCTTGTTGAACTCAACCTGCTGGTGGGCCTAACTAAAAATGGCATTAGAAGGACCAGCTATGGAGGAAAATTAAAATGGTCTCTTTCAGAAAAGGTTCACAACAGGACAGACGGATTGCTACAAGGGTTTTGTACTGGGCAAAGAGAGTAATAAGAAACCAAAAACTTTTGGCATTTCAACTTTATTGAAAAAGGGTAAAAAGGAACCACCTCTGGATATTGTAAAACTCACAAATAAATTCTTTACAGCTGCACAAGGAAAGATAACAATGAGAGCCCGATATTTCATTCCTAGCACAGTAAAAAATCCTATTATAGCCAATGCAGTTATGGGTGCACCAGCTGTATTCTGGGAATTCTATATAACTCTTGTCTGTTTCTGAACCAAAACCCCTGAGGACAGCTTGCAAGATTAAAAAGTCCTCCTCTTTCATATACATGGCCTTCCACATCCCTGTTCGTTTACCAATGTCTGGAATTTAGTAAGTTGTCATAATCAGACATGATGCCCTTCCAGGCCAGGGAGGAGCTTTTCAAGAGCTGCCTTCCTACCCTGCACTCTTGTATATTAGCAACAGTCATATAAAAAACACACCTCTTAACGCACCTTACTAAAATCTATAACTCGGGATGAACCAGCCAGACATGTCTTGTGCTGCTGGAGGAATGTTCTGGGGTGATTTCTTTTTTTTTTTAAGGGCAGAAGAGAATGAAGAAAAAAAAAAAGAAAAAAGAAAAAGAAAAAGGAAATGGAAGAAATTAAAACATCTCTGCTTCTCCATCGCACTTGTAAATAACCAGGGGAAAAAGGCTACCACAGGTCAGGTAAGCATCATGGAGCTAGGCTATAAATTTTGACCTTGGGTATGAAAAACAATAAAAGAAAGATATTTTAAATAACGCCATTCACCTTAAATGCTTCTTACTCAGATATCCTAGGAGACTACCATGCCAGCCAGCCTACCAGCAGCAAGTATGTGGAGAACTCAACAGGAGAGAACAGATGGGAGAAGCCACTGTTTCTAATGCAGCCCTAAGGCATCTCTGTTCCCTTGTTCGGGAATTCATTTGTAACCTTCTCTGTTCCAGCTGCTTGGAACAGGACTTGATTCTTCTCAAGGATCCACAGTACCAACCTTGCTTGGACAGAAAGACCACCTGGAGAAAAAGCAAGTGGCTTCAACCATGAGAGCCACTCTGCCTGCACAAACAAATCTCTCGTGGGCCAAAGCAAGAGGTCAGAAGAATTCGTTCAGTTCAGCTCCATAAATAACACCACCAGACTTAGACATGGTAAGCATAACTCAAGAAACCAGCAGAGAAGTCATTAGCAAAGGTTTTCATTCAAGTATACCGGTTTATATCTAGAAATGGAGAAGTGGGAAACCTTTTGGAACTCTCAGTTCAGTCCAGTCCCATGACTTCTGTAGTCTCCCAACAGGCTCTCACATCCCTTTGCATGCAAAAAGCTCCTTTGTGCTAGAAAGCCCCAAAAGGGTTAACTTTAGACCTTGCAGTCCCTAGAGACCCTGCATTGAGGTTGTCCTCTCTCATTCATCACACTGCATTTCCGGCAGTTGTCTTAAATGAGAGAGAATATGAGTAAGTGTCCTTTAATCTAAGAAATTGTGATGTGCTAAACTTCAGCAGTTAACTTCAATTCCTTGCTCAACCTGTTTGAAAGTGAAGCCAGAAGAGATTTAGAGGTGAAGAGCAGTGGGAGGTGTATTAACCAGAAACCTTCTTAGATACATCATTAAATGATGGAAGTTAATGGCATCTTTAAAGACATGCATGCTGCACAGAGAGCACAGGTGTGAGTACATACCATATTACAGACACTGTGCTACTGTTTACTTCTACTAAAATTCAGTCTTTTGTGACTATTCATTTTCAATAAACATTTAATATTTTTTTTTCTTTTAGATACCAGTAGTGATTATTTCCATACCTCCCCCTGGCATGGTGATGGCAGAGTATTTCGTATTTCAGAAGGAAAGCCTGCAGATTCATGTCAAATTAGTTTCTGAGTTGAATAAATAATTGCAGATACATCAATGAATTGGATTTTTCGATCGTGAATATTCATAAGTTAGTGTCATATGATACTCACTGAAGTCGGTAAATGGAATTTTGAAAAACTGTGCTCTGTTCTTGTTCTGTAGTTCATCCTGGACTTCCATAAAGGCATTTTCAGGATAGGGACCTTAGATAAGAAAATGATGAAGCAGAAGAGCAGAGAATAAAGGGGAGAGAAAGAAGGAGAGTTTGTTCTTTCCATTAATATTAAACTGTCCATTTCCCAGCTGCAGGCTTATGAAAAGGAGACTTCTTGGTGATTACCTAGTAATTCAAACCTTACAAACCCACCTCAGAACACACAAAGACAAGGTAAAAAAGGATTTTTTTTATTGCAGTTTCATGAAATCTGATCCAGAGCAGAGCCTGAAGAATTCACTAAGCTTTTGAACACATATGCAGACTGGTATCAATTTCTTTTTTCATTTCTTCCCTACCAGATGAACAATATATATGAACAATATCATATGTGTGTGTGTGTGTGTGTGTGTGTGTGTGTGTGTATGTGTGTAAACATGAGTAGCTTTTATAAATGGAAATGCCAAAGAATACGAGTAATAGCCTGGTTTCTATAAAAGGCTCTGTCTCACAAAACAATCTGCTGCACAACCCCAAAACAAATCTCTGAAACAATATTCACGTGTTAACATTACAGAGTATGCTTGCCTTTTACCTGTTTACCTATTCCAAATAGAAACCAAGAAATATTGAATCAAAGATGAACCTAAGTAGCAAATTGTCTTCACAATCCCTTGGTACTCTTACCACAGAAGTTTAAATAACTTCTGAGTTAAAGGGTTCCCCTGCCAAGCTAGTCCATCCTCAGGGCTGTGACACTGCCTACACCCCATTATAACCCTGCTTTACCCTTTAGCTATAGAGAACTCAGAATGAAAAGGCTGTAATTTGGTCCCTCTCATGTAACTGTGCCTGTAACACACAGTTCTAACAGGGGCTGATTTTGCTTCAGTTCCTCGTATCTCTCAGTTACCCATGGAAAGCCAAAGGATATTGACGAAGTAAGTTCTAAATCTACTTTTGGTTCCATGAAGGCTTCTGTGAGAAATAATCAACATCATCTTCCTTTTTTTTTTTTTTTTTATTTCTTGGTTCTGTAGAATAGCAAGCATTTTTAATCAATTTTCCTTGTTATTTTGCTGGCTTTTTGGGAAGGTTCTGTGGATTATATTCCTGTAATAGTTTTGTTCATTTATGAATCTGTGTTCTCTTGGAAGTTTAAAAGAAATAAACCATACATAAGTACAAATTAGTGAATAATGCTGTGGTTTTCTTTCTTACTTTTAACACTGCTATCAGCCAGCTGTTAAACAATCAGTCAGACCTGGTATAACTTTGATTTGCTATGTGCCAGTGTTTTTAATCACTGCCACCCTCTCCTTGGGCTCCAGGTCCAAAACAGGATGAAATTGTAGCAGTTTTCAATATATCTATTCCTAACTGAACATGAAAACCTCGAATAGTTCATAAAAAGCAGAAGCAGCTCAAATGTCAGTGTTGAAAGCAAATGAATTAACACTCAGCTATCAGAGTCCACTGGCATATTTCATACTTGTTGAAGAGAAGAGCAAGCCCCCAGACAATGATTTTATTTTCTATGATTCTTGAGATCCAGAGAAATTGGCTCCTTTGCATATTAAGTGCACAACACATCTCCCATATACTCCCTGAGTTATACACATCAAAGAAGGCAGAAAGGTTCCACACAACTGCTGAACGTTTGCATGTGTTGATAGACCATGGCTGATATGGTACACCACTGCAATGGTATTTAATTCACCAATATGTGCTCAGTAAATATATGGAGAGAGAGAACCATTTTATTCATCTTTTGTGTTAAGTATGAACTTCTAATGTAAAGAACTACCCAGAGAATAGAACATCACATGCGTTTGTTTTATAAAACTGTGTAAAGGTTTGCCGAAGCTGTCACAGTATGATAGCTTTGGCCATTTATTTTCCCAGATCTTCACTTTGAGTGCTACTGCTTACTTGGGAATCTTTTTTTTTTTTAACCAACAGAATTTAATAAATGTAAAAATGTTAAGAGTTCTGAAGAGGTTATTTGCCCTAATTGCAGTTTATTGCTGGCTAAAGCCAAAGTCCTTCTGCTGATGCACCTGTGCAACCCCAAGCCTGCAACTCTAGGCCTACAGCCCACGAAATGCAACCTCACTGGTACAGCTTCACAAAATTGCGTTTTGACTAATCCTAAAATCAAAAGAAACAAATGTATTAAATAAGCCTGTTGAAGTCAACAGCAGTCTGCATATGTCAAACCAACTAAGGAATTATCAGCAACTCCATACTGGGTTCATCGTTTTTCTGTAACATATTGCTGAGTGTAGTGACCCTGCAAATAAAACCAATTTTGATTTTGCTAACAGCAGTTTTGATTCTGCTAATGTGATTTCTTGTTTGGTTTTTTGGTTTTTGTTTTTNAGCACTAAATGATAAAAGGGGCAGCTAAGGCACCATAGCAGTAAAACTCTTACCTTCAAATCCCTGCACCTACATCATGTAAAGACAGATCTAACCATGTGGAGCTTTGTGTAGGATTGGGGTCCAATTTAGCCTCACATCCACCTATATCCCCAGTTTTGAAGCTGTTTTTCTTCTGTCACATACAGGACACAGAATCACATTCCTGATGTGACACGACTGACCCAGCAATCGTGACTTTCAGCTATCCTTCAAATGATGAATAACTGAGGCTATGAACTTTTTTTTTTCCCCCACAGACTGGGTTGTCTGGTAAGATATAGTTTCAGTCAGATAGCTGAAAACAACCAGTTTTCGCCATGCTAACCAAAGAAATGAGGGCAATCCCACATGCTGCGGATGTTTAAGTGTATGTCAGTCATAATTTTAACCCACCACCAAATTATCAACAAAATTTGACAAAAAATTAGCAATTCTAGTTCTATAAGTGAAAATACATGGCTGGGGAGAAGAGGAAGACCGCATCTGAGCTTTTCTGCATGAGAGGCAACATGAGTTCAACCCTTAGCCAGAGAAGGCACACACGTGAGCATCTGTGTGTATGAGAGCGAGTGAGAGGTTGTGAAAGCCTCTCCGGTGGAAACAGCATCAGGGAGATCTGAAACCACATAAGACACCAGAGAATGAAGTCATAAGAGCTAATATGGAAGAAACCAGTACTCACAAACGTGTTTTTTTCCATTCTGTGAGCTAAGATTCAGAACTGTGCCTCACTGTGTGCCCTTCACAGATAATTTCCGATACTCTGCATTGCATGTGTACACAAACTGGAAGCGAGAGTACTTACTTACATGTGCAAGCAACCATATCATCATCAGCAAGAGCAATGGACTAACAAAAGTTTTATTTTTATCAAGTTTTATTTTTAAGCTGAACCTAGTCAGGTTCTCCCTGGCCCCTTCATGGATGAACTGTGTCACAGGAGGCTGGAAATCATCCTTGCCTCCTGTAGCTCTGTGCTGGAAGATGTCCCCAGCTCCCTTCAGTGAGCGGCTTTGCATCTCATAGGACAAGCGTCCTTTAGTAGGAAAGAAGAATTCAGGCAACCAAGTACGGCAGAACAGCCTTGGCTCTCTGTGGTGCTGGAGACTCCTTCCAGGAGAGCTGCAGAAACACCTATAAAAGGTATCATGGAGGGAAAGAGAGAGCCCTAGATGACAGGAGACCTGCGTGACAAAGAGGTTATTAGAAAGCCTTTCTTTGAGACCTAGAATCATAGAATTCACAGAGTATCTCAAGTTGGAAGGGACCCATAAGGATCATCCCTCCCTACCACTGAGCTCTTATTATTTTTATTTCCTCCCAACTTGAGAAGAGGGACAAATACAGCTTTTGTTTTGCACTTGTGACCCATGCATTCCTCCTATCTTCATTCTCTGGTAATGATTTAGGGCTCATCTCACTCACCTGAGCAATTCTTACTCATCTGTATGGCACAAGAACGAAAGTCTGCAGAATGAGTTCATAGTGAGAAACTCCACAGAAAGATTAAACATCCTGCAGAAGGAGGAAGGATTCCTCAGAAAGGCTTCAAAGCTGCCATGGTCATGTATCTGTTGAAAAAGACCAAACAAAAGCGTCTCGTTCCCATGATACCTTATCCAAAAAAATCTTTCCAGCTACACAACAATAACTATATATAACTAGAATTAAAATAAGGGAGAACCATTTACTCACTTAATTTCCTGAATAGCCCTTTGTTAAGAGCTGTGTGAAACCTGCCAGTTAGATTAATTGATGATTTTGAAAATCAACAGAATGTGCAGAACTATATAATAATTGTATACATTACTGTAAGTATATGCAGAAAATCATGATTCTTTAACATAAGTTACATTGTTTAAGTAAGTCTTATACAGCCACACAAGTAATGTTTCACTGCAGACATTCTTAATGTTAATCCATAATGTAACTAGCTGCAGTAAGACAGAGGGAAAAAAACCCACCCGGTTTGTAGCTATCCTGTATCTCAGACAGGGTGATATAACATAACATATGTTTTAAAATGATAAAGACTTCCAAGAATAAGACGCAGTTTCCAGAAAAATATTCATACACGCCCAAACAAAGGCAAAATCCTGTAATAATTGAATAATTGCAGCTTTCTGTGTCCAAGAAGTTAAAAAAAAATAATCCAGCCCAAACCAGCCCTTTTCAGTGGCTTAGCTGGTCAACACTTTTACACACAAAGCCCAGTGCTCTTCCCTAAAACCTAAGAATTAATCAGCATTATGTAAGAGATTTTTATAACACTCTAAAAATACATTGTGAATTCCTTTCCAGTGTCGGACCGAGAAGCTTTAAAGTACTGCCACCCCTTCATCCCCCTTTTTAACAAACACTGGATCTTCATTTCTGATACTAGAAACTTAAATTTGTCTTAGTATTTGTGCCTTGAATCTCATTAATTACAATATTGGCCTCACGAGATACAAGTGCTGCTGCTAAGAGCAGTGTTTGTGCTCAAAATGATTGGAGCAAGGGCACAGATACACAGATATGATACACATATAAACACTTTAAGAAAGCATTAATGGCACATAAAACTTCATAAGACTATTTGGATGTTTTCACATTCATTTACCTGCTTACTAAGCAAACTTTTGTATCAACACGATAACGTTTTGTTTGCGTGAGGCTGATTGATAGATAATACACCATGATACCATTCCTGCCAAGGCAGTGGTAACATGAGCCTGGCAAATCTACAGCAGAGTCCTGAGTACCTTTTTCCTTTTTGTGCTCTATTTTTCATATGCATAATAAATAAGTACCAGCACTATTTCTGTATTTTCCACTGAAGGAACTCTAAGCAAAATTACAAAGTCATCACCTGAACTTTAACGGTAGCTGGGAACCAAACCTGTAAAGAGGAGGAGTTTTACAGAGCCATCCTCCTCATGTCCGAGCGTCTACCCCTGCCCTCCCAAAGTTCCTTCCACTCAGACCCAACTCAAAATTCTATCTATGAACATGCAAGGCATTTGCAGACCAAAATAAATCACAAGAATGCAAATAAAGTACGTGAAGAAAAATAACAAAGTGTTTTCAGCTGTTAAAATCTTGTCATGGAATACGTATCTAAGGACATTACAGCAATATCATGATTGCATTTTTAGGAAACATCTCAACATTGTCCTTTTCCAGCACAAAACTTTTCCCTATACAAGACTGACCCAACACTGACATAGCCATCTTCTCAAAATAACCCCCCACCCTTCAAACCACAAACAAATCAATCAAAACTATTGAGGCAAACAAGAGATTTCGCAGGGGAAAAAAACAAAGAAGATGCAAAGATGACTGCCTTGCCCAGGAATGATTTCACCATTGTTCTCAGTTTCATGTGAAAGCAGTGCTGATACTATGGCTGATGGGTGGCTGTACAGAGCCTTAGAAGGGAGGTAGTCAAGGTATCTGATGGGATGATAACAGCTCTTCCACAAGGGCAAGCAAATATTTAGATGAAAATTGTACTCTGGATTATGATGATCCTGTTGCAAACTAAGTGTCAACTATCCTTTGTGTGCATCCTTTGTGTGTTTGCCCAAGGGTATCCATGTTCACTCTTTTCCTTCCCTCCGCAACTCTTATTTTTTTACATTTTACCCACAGCCCAAGCCCTTCTTTGTTCTCTGTCCTGATTCTTTCTCTGCCTTTCTTTGTACCATTTTCTGCTACCTGTATTCACACTGAATGTGATCAGTCACATGGCTAGCCTCCACCTGAACTCCATGGTACAAGACATGTAAGCATTATTTCGTATGAATGAGGGAAAAATACCTTCCTTTGGTTCATGCTTCATTAACGTGCCCTTCTCAGATTCTCTCCCCTGTCTCTTTCCTGTTTTATCACCCACATTCAGTCTGCATTGTTTTTGTAATTCTTTCCTTTTTTTGTCCTCACCCATGGCCATTTTCACCTCCTTCATTTCCTCTGTTAGCTTCTCCTACCCTTTCCTGCACTCCTTCCTCGCTTGTTTTGTTCTGCCATTCCCCATTTACTTTATTCCCCCACCAGAACTGGCTGTTGCCACCATGCTCATCGTTATTCCTCTGGTTTCACTGGCGTAACTTGGAAGCGAGCGGGAGCTTCGGTCCTGCCACAATGTGGAGACCAGGGTGACCACTGCCATCGAGCTGCATGGAAAGCACATCCTTCATGCACTCTCTCCCACCAACTTGTCAATTCAAACAAATAGAGCAGGGTGAAAGCCTGAGACAGGCAACCAACTTTGGCACAAGGATGGCTTTTGTTGTGCTTTATGTCTGTTTTAATCTCACGAATGGTTGCAGTGAGTCGCACATCCCACACAGCCCGCGCTGTAACGGGGAATTGCCCATGTGCAGCTACAAGCACCTCGGGCTCTTCAGCCTCTCTTCTCCTTCCTCTTGCCTCTGCTATGCCATCGCTAATTTGTTCCAGTCGCTCATCAAGACTCTCTTAATCCGCCCTCCCCTACAATTTCACCTCACTAACCATTTCCTTCACTCTAGCAGCTCAAAATCCAGAGGATTTTTTTTCCCCCTGCAGCTCCAACAATGATAAACAGATGCTGGTGGTCTGTGCCTCCTACAACTTGCCTCCTCGCATTTTGCGTGGCGCTTGTTGTTTCTGACCTTTGCCTGCCGGCACAACAGGGAGATGGCTGTATTTACAACCCGGGCTGACCAAAAAAAGCGCTCTGAGGG
>VXBH01003682.1:365523-407489 GCA_013400035.1 Rynchops niger
CTTCCTGGAACAGCAGCAGGCCAGGCATCTCTCTTGCTACAGGAGAGGGAGATGCAAGGGGAAATTCAAAGTGTTGTGTTTGGGAATTTCACATGTAACTTTGCCACGGGAAGGTAGAGGAAGACAGAGGCAGCGCTGACATGAAATGTTAATTGCTGAGATGGAGCGGGGAGACACAACTTGGGCACTAAAATCTAATCAACTAGTGGCACTTCTTACTCCCAGTGTAGGACTAATTTTAAAAATAATTGCTTAAGTGGCTAGTGGCAGCATTGTTTATTTGGTATAGGAAAATTACACAGTTAAACCATTTTCTTGTACTACATAGTTAGTTGCTGGTGATTGTCACTACAGTTCGTAAGTTCCTGAAGGGCATAATAGGATCGCATGGTGGGACTAGATAAGATAAGTCTATAGGGCTGCTTTTTGTTAGATTAGATGAAAATCATGTTCTTCTAATTCTCTTTTGCAAAAACTATCCAATGCAAGCCGCACACACAAATGTTCTGATCCTAGGGATGAAACTAAACTGTTTTCAGTCTTGTTTCATGGTAGCTGATTTTTCTCCTGGATTCTTGCTGCCATAAAGCACATAATATTTCATGTGGTATGAAAATGCTTAATAATTTTCAGGGCAAGCCTGCCAAACTGACCTATTGCCAAGTAGCATCTGCCCTCCTAAGTAAAGTTATGGGGGGCCTGCTAGATGGTGCTGTTTGATTTAAATACACTTTGTCTCCCACTCATTATAACGAACAGCTGGAAATGTGAATTCCTCATGTATAGATTATTTTATGCAAAACACCCGAAATGGATTGTTCTTAAATCACGGACTTGACAGATTGGTAACTTCTTGGTAGCATCTAGCTACGGATAAACACAACTGGAAATTTACAAACACCCTCTTCCTCTCTCATTTTCCTCCCCCATAACTGTCCTTTCCTTTAATGAAAAAAAGAAAAAGCCTAAAGACTTGGTTTATGGCTGTGAAACGCCATTATATAGTCTACATTCCAGATTTTTTGTATTACATCTTTCTAAGTTTCTTCTTAGTAGATCAGATAACATCATTGCCATATTCATATGCTTTCTTTCTGACATCCAAAAAGCTGTGATGCTTTTTTTTTTTTTTACTCATGACATTGTTTTACAGCCATGCAATGCTTCTCCCAAGCAAGGAGATGCATGAGTTTTTGTTCTGCTCGAAAAAGTTAAATATCTCTACAAAAATGCAGCTCTGACTTCTCCATGAGAGTGTGTTAATTTAAAAACCACAGAGAAATATAAATATATAAGTTCGGCTTATACATTAAGTACTTAATCAAGAAGAGCAGGATCATAATTATGTTTAATGTGGAAGTTTTTAGAACAGAACATGTAACTTACTCTGTTGTGTCTCCTCCAGATTCTAAGTATCTAAAATTTGTAGCCAGTAACCAATGTCCAAAATAACACTTTTAATAACTGAGGAAATAACATTTTTTAAAAAAATACGGTACCTCATGTTTGGACAGCCTAATTATATGAAACGTGTTTCTTCCCCATGAGGATGTGTGCCAGTGACGGGACTAGGGTGTGAAGAGAGTATTTATCAAGTGTGGAAATGATATGTGTTGTTCAGATGATGTTTGCAATCAAGGATGTGATGTATTTTACAGACCAATCCAGTGCCAAGTACGTTTGTAGCATGGTATCTCACTGCCTTTATGCTGCCTTTAATATTTATGTCCTTTGAGGTTATGTAATTTCTATTAAAATGAACAAGTTTTGCAAGTCAGTTATAGTAGCCTTTAGCAAATCTTCAGTTCCAAAGATCGCATTCATTTTATGGTCTTTCTCTTTGTCCCTTCTGCCAGACCTTTGGGGTAAATTATCTGTATTATGTAGCTTAACAACATACGTGAAGTGTCCATAGATGAATTCAGGAAAAATAATACCTAACTTTATGCCAGAGTGGTATAATACAGCACAGCTAGGTAAAACATTACAATGAAGGCATGACACCTGTGAGATGTGAAGAAGGTGAAAAGAAAAATCACAAATGTTGTTGTGCCCCTTCCTCCCTTTCTGGAACAGCTGTGACTTAATTTTGGGTTCAGGCCATCCCTATTGCGTAAAGGATGGGAAAGTTGTATTAAACAGTAGCTCTTCCACCACTTGTACTGTCCCAGGGGTAGATAACCCTCATCTACATTGTAAAAGGAAGAAGACTAACTTTTTCTTAACATCCTCTTTTGTTACTCTTCACAGCAATTTTTTATTTTCCCCTTATTCCTTAAAATTGGATCTTGGACCTGCTGACATCTCATTGACTGGCAAAGCTTTCTAAACTTGTAATTTTGGAGAAAGAAAGACCAGACTATACAAATTTTGTTAGCTTTCAAACAGGACTTCTATAGATAAATGCAAATGGAACTCTCTCTCTATAGAAATAATCTTTTAAGTTAGAAAAATATACATAGAAAAATAGTTAAAAAGAACACATGTCATAAGGAAAACTAAATTCTGAAGGGACTACGTGTTTTGTGTTCAGTTGTCTTGATCTTGCAGTGGTCTTCTAAAGTGGAAGAGATACCTTGTTCTGAGATGCCCTTTACCTTATTGGGGCTCAGCAGACACGCAGATTTTGTTTAAAAACTGACCATGTCACTAGAGACTTATTAGTGAATTACATTGATATAAAAAGATGCATGATCAAAATAACAACATAGAAGCAAGCATTAGAGTCAGTGATTGATTTTCAGTTTGGTGTGAGAGAGGACATAGAGAAAGTGGGAATACTTGATTGCTGCTGTCATGGTATTCTTGCTCTGGTTTTTTGCATGTAAATGTCTCCTAAGTTTGATCTTGGCCAGCTGGGCACATGGAGAAAAATGGTGTGTTTTTCTTTTCCACTTTGCTGCTGCTTTGAAGAAGAAAGATGTCTCCTTTGTTATTTCTCCTCAAGTGTGTTTTGGGTGGTTGGCTGTTCGGATGTACGGCTCCTTTATATGAGTGGTGTGGGTGCCTGCCTTGGTAGGTCTCTCTTCCCAAGCTGGAAAGCAGCGTGAAATTTACACAACTTCTGTCATTTTCTTGTGTGTGCCAGTAGGATTCTCTGTAAATAGAGGAAAAACTCACCAATGCTTTCCTCATCTGATTCTGCTGCTGTTTAGGAAAACTGAGATTTCTGAGGACTCCTGGGGATTTGTGGATTTCTGGATATGGTGTTTTTTTATTCTTTGGGTCTTGGGTTTTTTCTTTTTTTAAATGTGGAAAGACAACATTGCATGAATTTAAAATAGTCAGGTTACCTTTTTCCACCCTAATGTTTTTAAGCTACCTAAGAATAAGATATAGATTAAAATTAATTGACTTCAGTGATAAATTTACTGCTCATCGCCAGGAAATGGTGAGCTAGTTTTTCAAGTTTCAGGTGGTGAAAGATGTACTGATNGAAAACAAAATTGATAGTTTAATCCAGCCTGTTTTACAAAATTTATGTTTGATGTTTGTGCACTAATTTCATCCATTGGGTCTACCTTCAGTCTGGAGAAAAGAAGGCTCCTAGGAGATCTTATAGTGGCCTACCAGTATCTTAAGGGGGCCTACAAGAAAGCTGGTGAGGGACTTCTTAGGATGTTGGGTAATGGTAGGACTAGAGGGAATGGATTAAAGCTAGAGATGGGTCGATTCAGACTGGACGTTAGGAAGAAGTTCTTTACCATGACGGTGGTGACACACTGGAACAGGTTGCCCAGAGTGCTGGTGGAAGCCCCATCCCTGGAAGTTTTTAAGGACAGGCTGGACGGGGCTCTGAGCAACCTGATCTAGGGGGAGGTGTCCCTGCCCGTGGCAGGAGGGTTGGAACTAGATGATCTTTAAGGTCGCTTCCAACCCTAACAATTCTATGATTCTAACTTGTTGAATTCTATGATTCTAAGTATACTGCTCTTGGAGTCTATAAACATAACACTTTATGCAATTTTAGAAGAATATACAAGGCACGGAAGAGAAGGTTCTGGAAATAGTAACTATTTCTCAGTATTTATTGTTGATCACAGTGCTTCAGGTACTCTTCTACACTGCACAGGTATGTTGGACAGCATATGAAGGTGTTTCAGATAATGTATGTGCTACAATTCAGGCCACTAAGAATAATTGCTTTTGTGGTGTAGATTTAACAGGTACTGATAGTTGGAATGATAGCTGTGGTGGAGCATAGAAATCAACTTCAGTGTAGGAGCATCCTGAAATACATATCCAGCTTTTAAGTGTATTGCTTATGGCAGGGATATTTGTTTCCCTACAGTTTAGCACATTTATTTATTGTACTGTCAAGAACCAAGGAAAAAAAGGTGTTCAGTTTCAGCATTGCTTCCTCTACACAACTGGTCTGCTCACAAAAGGTTTGGGGTATTTTCCTTTGCTTTTCCTTAACGGTGAAGGTTATGAGGTGTCTGATTCCAGCTTTCATAGGCTCTGTAGTGCCGAGCAAAGTTTGGCTACTGGAGAGCGAGGACTTGCGGAGCCTGCTTAGACCCAGTGGGTACAGCAGATGCACTCTTGACTACAGTGAGCGTGATTTGGGCTTGGATAAGAGATAATTAAATCTTCCTGGAGGAGACAGTAATTAACAGAAATGGGTATATATTAATAATTCATTTTGCTTAAATTATAGGCATGTGATAACGTCACAAGTATTAATGTAGCTAAACAAGATTTGCCAAACTTGAACTGTTTGGGTGGAAAATTTATAATGACTTATATATGCCTTGTGCTGACTTACGTAGTTTCTGTGTCTGTAAAATTTCAGTTGAAATGTTTTGGCTGATACTGAAAATTGGACAAAGAAGAAATGCACTTCTCAATGTTTTAAAAGTTCTCGCAACTTTTACTGTGGAAGACCAATAGTAGCCCTCTCCTGTGAAACCCTTGAAATCTGGTTGAAAAAGGATGAGGGATTTTATTCCAGGGGACGTGTGTTTTCCATTTGCATGACAAAGCATCTGAATTTAGCCAGGATACAAGCCTTTTCAAAAAGATAAATTTGCATATGCTTAGAGCCTGCTAACTGTAATCGCTGAATATTTCATCTTTGCTGGGAGCACAGCAGATACTGGGATCAGAGGAACGGCTTGGGGAGAGAAATTGGGACTGGGCACTGATGGGCAGGAGAGCAGTTGAAGCCTGCGGCCGTGAGATGCCAGGACATAGAGATAACAGGGCTTTGCTCTTGAAGGATGATGGAAGAAGTGGAGTGGAAATGGCCGGTCTGGAGAGACAAGAAAAAGAACTGTTCCTTATGGGGACCAGCGATGAGTTCAGAGATCTGGGTGGGAGCTGGTGAATTGAGAGAAGGAAAATAGTCGTGGTGAAAAGCAGGGAGCCGAGCCAGGGCAGCGATGCCTTCAGGGAGACAGGTCAGGAAGTGGAAGGTTTTTGTTAAGTTAGAAGGAACATGCTGTCCCTCCAGGTACTAGGAAATGTCTGTTCCTTTGCTGCCAGCAAGTACCTGTGAGACCGAGGGGTAAAATGTCTTATCTACAAAATAAAACCTGCCAGCACCTATGAAATACTGACTTGACTGAAATGGCAGAGAGGTGTGTGGTAGTCCTAAAACCTGTAGCTCGGATGAGATGGCAAAGCTTTGGGAAGGAAGGAGTAGATTTGCCATTCCAAAGCAGCTGGAATAGCAAGTTTGTCTGTGTCTGAGTGCCATGTCTGGGTGTTGTACTTGCATTCTCAATAACATTCTTTTAACTTGGGAAATACAGATGTATACTAAGTGTTGTTCTTACTTTGTCCTCATTTGCATGTTCACTGATTTATTTTTTCCTCTGGAAAAACTCTGGGTTTTTTATTGTGCAGAATAGAGCATTGTTTTCATAATGAGTAGCTATTTGATAATTTGCTATTTTGCTGTCATGCAGTATGTGCCTTATGGCTGACTTGCTGTTTCATAATACAGCTGTTCCTGGAGGAAGAATATGTTGTTTCTTTGGTGCCCAGCACCATGTGTCTTTGAATTTCACAAACCTGTACAAGTATGCATCAAGCCACTCCTACTTGCCTGCTAGTTTTAGAAATGGCAGTAAGGTGCTGCACAAAAATGTTTGCTGATTATTTGGTGCCTAATTTGAGCTGTGTAGCCCTGTAAAACTTCCACTGTCTCTTTTGCCACTGATTCTAAGGACGAGATGCCATTTTATCACATCGGGCATCCAGAAGATGAGGAAAATGATTCATCTCTTGCACAGTTTGTTTCAGCTGAGTGGCTTATGACACAGAGCCATCCTGTGGCATGCCCAGAGATTGAGGACCATTTCAGGTGGTCTCAGGAGGACCCATTTGTGGCATGGTCCCCTCTGTCCTGGAGTCTGCCATCTCTCCTGGTACAGCATGCCTTGGACAGAGTGTGAGTCAGCCCATGGCCGGATGAAAACAAGCAGTCCCATGAGCTACAGAATGAGTGAAGCCTGGTTTCCTGGACATCTATCTTCTTGAGGTCATGCTGTGCTGTTTCCGTGAAAGCAAACAGCTGAAGCAACTTGTGAAAATGTATTTTTCTTTTTTAGACTGCTGTCTCTTTTTTGGATATACTTGAAATTGGAAAATGAACTCAGAAGTTATCCAGGGTGGACACTTGCTTACTTACTACACACAGCATGACCTCGCGAGCCTGCTTTCCTTAGGGAGGGAAACTACAAATGCGTCATTGTATGATTCAGGGTGGCGTTGTAATTGGGTAGAGCCACTTCAGAGAGACTGCTCTCACTTTGGAGGGACTGCTCCAGGAAGCCTCAGGGTGTAGAAAAGGGCACGATCCTGCGCAGCCTAGTGTGGTAGTCTGCGAGTGCCTGTAATTAGTGACTGCTCAAAACGGTTGCTTTTAAGAGTTTTCTGCAAAAGCCTCTTCGGGCACCATCAAGAACCCAGCTAGATTATGTTTTTTTCTGTATGAATATTCAGTAGCTGCAATTTCAAGGCTTCCCAGCTGTGTTGCTTGGGATTAGGGTCACTTGGTTCCTTCTTTTTTGGTGTACAAACAGGCCAGAATGAAGTGCTGGTCCAGGCTGAGTCAAAGCTGAAGTTTCTGGTGTCTGCTCAGTTGAGCCACAGACCCCTAAGTCCAGATTGTTTAGGTAGTGGTCAGTTAATACACAGCTGTTGTTTCAGCTGTTAAGAGATCTTCTTCAGATAGCAACAAAGGTGTTAATTCAGAAATCTTGATAACCTCCACATACGCTTCTCTAGGCTTTAGGATATTTCTCTCTTCCGGTGCCAGGAAGGTAATAGGTGAGAACACAAAATGTTATTTTATGCGAAACTGAAAGGTGGCAGTAGTCAAGACCGTGGTGTTCTAGCCTTTTCCTTTCTTGATTCATTAAATATAAAAATATAAAATATCAAAAAAATATATTGAAAATTCTGTGGTGGGTCATTTCTTCCCCACCAAACTTTCTGTGATTCTTGCTTCTGGACTCTTTTTTGGGTTTGTCCATATTATTAGTAGTGTGTCCAGATCAGAGCATAGAACTGAGCAGAATGAAATAATTATCTCTCTTTTGAGATAATATTATACTACTTGGATTTTATTTATAAAACATTGCTGCTAATACTCCCTAGAACACTTGCCTGTTTTTTGTTGTTGTATTTTGTTGCTTTTGTTTTTTTAAATAATCTATTTTGCAGTCCACAAGCCCTCCAGGTTCTTTTTACAATACTGATGCCTAGCCAATTATTCCCCATTTCATATTTGTGTATTTGATTTCTCATTCCTGAGCATAGTCCTATACATTTGTCTGTATTGAATTTTTTCTTGCTAACTTTCCTTATTCTGTTCATGTCCCCAAAAGGGTTTATAATCTTCCCAACCTACCATGTATACTTTTCTGTTTCTACATACAACTCATTAATGAAAGTCTTTTAATGGAGTTGGCTTAGGATAGCAAAGAGGTTTCTTGAAATGTTCTCTCATATGTAGAAACATACTGATAATGACTTCTTCACTATTTTTTTTCAGGTGAGTGTACACCATTTTTTTTATTTAATGGAGACTTTGCTTACACAGATGTCATGTGGTAGGCTAAGAATCAAAACTCTTTTATATCTTAACTTGTAGTAAGTCATCTATGTGTTCCTACTTAGCTGCTGCACATTCTCCCTTCCAAATTAGCAAACTGAGCTGACAGGTTGTTTTTCTTGACAGGTAATGTTGACTCTTTCTTATCTTTGTATTCTGAAGGTCTTTATAATTTGTTTCTGGAATTGTTTTCTGTANCCTATACCAGACAAATACAATATGTGAAAACAGGCCAAAATATTGACTCCTGCTCATCATGTAAGTGCTTGGACAGTCAGACAGAGAAGTCAGACAGCCCATTTCTGCTTGCCCGTGTCTTGCTTGCTTGTCTGTGCAGTGCCAGAGCTTCACCTTATACCGTGGTGTGAGTTTAAGTTTAACCTGAAGAGCTAAGTAAGTTTAGATCCTTGTTTTTCCTCAGAAAGCAGCCTAACCTCTGGGCTGTTGTATACCAACTTGACAAACGTCTCACTGCCATGCTCTCCAAAGTGCCTTCTCATGCCCTGAAGCCTTTCCTCTTCCCTTTGCATCTCTATTCCCTGTGCCCAGAGTGACCTGAGCCTCTTCTGTAGCAGCCTTTGGCTCCTCGAAACCCCAGCTTGCATGCAGCTTTGACATACACCTCTTCGTATTAGGAAAACCAGCTTCATTTGTGATAAAAGAGACAAAATGTAAATGAATATAACTTATGTTGCCCATTTATTTTCTGTAGGCTTTTAAAAACGCTAGCAATCTCTTTTCAGGCAAGTGTATTGGAGTTTTTGGGTTTTAGTTTTAATCTGGGCCCACCTGTGAAGGAAGAGTGACCGGTTAGAGTTCCTTTTTTAAGTGTATTGAGAACACACTTTTTCTCACCTTGTTTCCTGTGCAAATAACAATTAGGAAATTACCAATTTGTAAAAGTATGAATGTCAGAAGTCATGCATCTGATGGCAAGTATGGTTTGTCAGCTGTGGTTGTGGATGATGAGGGTTGTCTAGCTCCTCAGTGCCTCCTACCATTGACTTCACAGGCTGCTTGATCCTATCCGTTTTAAGCTTTACAGTCTGCCTTTCAGCTCGTATTTTGGCGTGAAGTTCAGTTGTTCTGGTATAAGCGTGTAACTGGGAGCTGACCATGATGTAACCAATACTTTTTGCTAAGTTTGTATGGGTCTAGATGAAGTACAACCCTTGGTGTTAACCCCAGACTCTTGATGGGCTTGATCAAGCCTAAATAGCTAATAAAAGTGATGGTTTGCTACTTAGGCTTGACTGTTTTGTTTCTTTACTATCTGCCATTCCTGAATAAAATACTGTCTTTGAAAGAGGGGATTTCAATCACAAAGAAGAAATTAACATAAGAAGGTACTGATTATACAGTGTCCCATCTTTTATATTAAATTCAATTTTATTTGCAATACCTCTGACTTTTGGGAGGGATTTCACCTTAAAACAAAAACAACCCCCTAATAATTTTTCTAGAAGGAAGCCAGTCTTTTGGAAATACAGAAGCAGTAAGTTATCGGTAGTAATAAGTTATCTGTATATGTAAATTCCAGTGCATGCAATATTTTTTTTCATACTGATATTGAAAATGTCTTGTTATTAGATGCATTTTTAAATTCATCTGGAGTCTGGAAAAGTAATAAGAATGTTCCACTGTTGTAATTAAGTATTTTTGCAGGTAGTTAGAAGAAGATGAAATACTATCTATGTTTTCTGTGGTAATCAACTTAATGCTTATTAAAAAATGGCAGCATTATTATTTTTTTTTTTAATAAAAGACTATGTATATATATAAAACCCAGTTTTTAAACTGTTTTTATAGGCTTAAAAAAAACTGCAGCAAAATCAGTGGCAACCTGAGGCAGCCTGCATTGTCATGTTGGCCTCTCTGTGGCAAGGGCGCTGCTTTCTGAAGAAAATACTTGAGTGCAGAAATGGAACTATAATTCCTTAATAAATATGTTGTTCTTGACAGTCTCAGGACAAAATGGATCATGTGCCTGACAGGCTGTATGATTGTGTCATAAATATTCTGTGATTTATGAGGCCGGAAGTAAGGATGCTACCTGTTCCTCCTACCGTGGAAGTTGTGGTGCTCTGTCAGATCCTTGTAACTGCAATAGCAAGATTTGATAAACCTAAACCCCTTTTGCTTTCTCCATGCTAAATGTTTTATTTACTGTTCTTTTCTCACAACTAACCCTTGAAAAATGGGGGCCAGTCTTGGGTGGCTCCAATTACTCCTGTTTAGGTCAGCCTTTGACTTGAGGTGGTGGTAGTGAGTCCATAGACTCTATTTACATAGTTGGGAGTGCAGATGAGCTAATGAAATTTCATTGGGTGTATTGGGAATAATGAAGCTACCTGGATGGATCTGAAACTGCCCTAGAAGTGAAGTTAGAACTCCCATTGACAGTCTCTTGAACTGTTGTGCTCCTTTAAGGGTTTATTATCAAAACCCTCCTAAATCCATGTATATTGTTTAATCTGCCTTGAAGTGTGAACTGCAAGTCACAGGCCTTTGAGTAACATAGTGAAAAGTTGTCTGAATTTATTTTATCTTTGGTAAGTGTTCCCCAAACTTTGGTAAACTGCTGCTTGATAGCTTGTCCCAGCTCATCGTCGGTGACGGGTAGCAGAACTGCTCATACCTCCTGCCACACACAGGTAGGGGATGCACTCCCCTCTGCAAGTCAAAAAGACTTCTGTGATGATGCCAGTGTTAATAAAATATTTATAGAGTATTATACATGGAGAGGATGTTTTAAAAACATATATCCTGGCCTGAGGGATTAAGTTTGTTTTTCCTGCATGTGCTTATATGCATGTTGTAAAATAATATAAATGAAAGTTGATTTTCTGGATTGGAAAGGGAAAAGTAGGTGATAGACAAATAAACACCTAGAGGTTGCATAAAGAAAAATACAAAGCTAGAAAAGATAAAGGAGAGCTTCTGATCAGAAGATGAAAAGCAGTGTGAGAAATATGAAAATATGCCTCTAGTAATGGTAATATGCTTGACAAGCAGAACTGAAAGGTACACACATTGGTGTTTCTGACTTCTGCTGCAGCTCCTCAAATTCAGTGTCATTTTTAATTTTACTGTCTGTACATCTAATTCTTTATAAAAGAAAGATGTTTATTCCTATGAGACCAGTATCTGTAGATACATGTAGCTGCAAACCTAGTTATACATATTTTAAAATCTTTTTAGAAATAAAATGAGACACTATAATACAGCAAAACACAAAGAAAGCTGTATCTTATGCTTTGAAGATGCAAGATTTAAATAATTTGGCCGTCTGTAGTTGGGGAACCTATAAAGAGTGAATGAAAAAATTATTTTGAGTGATTTTGCAGAACATCTTAAATAGAAGATTAAAAATAAAATCAGACTGCAATACTGGATGTGGATACATTCTTATTAATTCTAGTAATTGAGAAAGTTACTTATAAATCTTTTCCAATTCCCCAAATTCCCCAAACAGCCTTGTAAGTCTGCAGTTAATTATTCAAAATTAAAGGGAGAAAAAAGAAGTCTGTAGTTGCCTGGTGTCAGTCTCCAATACTGTGTCAGATTACTGATTTGAAAAAAAGAAGCATAATACACAGGAGGAGGTTTTTTTGTCATCAAACCGTAACTATTTTCCCCCTGTAAAATGATACAACTGAATAGAGCTGTATTTCACTCGTATTATTATTTAGTAAAGTTCTTACAAAATACTTCAGAAAGTTGAAAAAGGACTCTGTGGTTTTAATACTGAGACTGCGAGCCAAACAAACACATTTGGAAATGTACAGCCGTGCCCACAACAGACTGTGGGTGTACTGCTTCCCTAATCAAGGTGCTGGTGCAAAAATGATTTGTGACAAGGGATGTTGGCTGAAAACTGCAGGCTGTATTAGGTGTAGGAAGGTTCACAGTGATACAACAGTTGGTCTTGCTTCTCCCTCTTTAACACCATCTTGATCTCCTGGTATCCTGAATGGGTAAGACACTCAAGACGTCACCCAAAACCAAACATCTTTGTTTACTACTCGATTGGAGCAGCCAGCTTTGGACACATAGGGTCAGTTCGCAGTTACCCACTAGTTACGGTGGTGCACTTGTTAGCAATCTTCATTTTCATGGCTGAAGTGCTTGAAATGCTCAACTCCTGTGGCTGGATGTCCTCTGGCATGGTCACAGGCTTCGGAACAAATCCAGGAATATTTGTTAAAAGAGTGTGGGCAAAGCAAAAGAGAAGGTAGTGCAAAAGAGACTTTTTGGTAATGCAAGAGTAGGAATGATAAAATACATCTAAGAGGAAACATGTAAAGCTTATGGAAGTGTTTTGGTATTAGTTTCTGTTTAATTTCTTTTTGCACAATGTATATATATGTTCAACAGACAAAACATAATTAGAGGGAGCTCTCTGGTATGTTGTTTATTGCTACAGAGAAGAGCTTTGCTTCTAGGAAGGGTTGTGTACTTAAGTAAGCATGCTCTTTTGTTCAGCACAAACACTGGAAATTTACTAATTCAAGATACAAGTGGAAAACTAATTAAGGAAAATGAAGGGAAACCTAACCTATGACAGTGTCATTTATGGTTCAGGCTTTCTAACACCACATTTTGACGCATTCCAACAGGGCTGTCATGGGAAACGAGAAACTAGATTAAAGAGACTAATGATGTAATTTGGCAATGTAGTTCCTGTGTATTCTGCAGCATCAGAATGGATTTTTTTTTTTCATATTAATTTTGCCTTTGTGATTCAGTTATGGATTTCAGCTGAATTTAAAGCCAGTTCTGTAACAGTTACTTTTTAGCATGCCTGTGACTTTCTTGGAATTTCTGGTTTTCCAGTCCAATAGCATATTTTAAGAATTAACTTAACTGAAGATAGATGACCATTGCATTCTCCCAGTCTGAAACTGAATGTACTAATTTGCCATATTGTATTGTGTGTGTTTGTGTGTGTATGCATGCATAAGTCTATGTATATATTTAAGCTTGGAAGGCAGGATTAATGTCTTTGTCCTTAGAATAAGCAACTGGATATCACCTGCTTTTATAGAATCACAGAAGCAGGTTCATTTTTTTAAACAAAAAACAACAAGCAACAAGGCATTTTGATTCAAATATGGGATTAAATTAGAGGAGACATTTTCAGAGTTAATAGACTAACCGCACTCTTGATCCTCTTCTGAGCTTACTCAGTGTCACCCTTATAGTCTTGTCATGTCTCTTGGTATGGAACCATGAAATTTACTGTGTCCTACTACAGCCTGTATATGCTCTGTTGTGTAGAAACTGCAGTTACCTCACCAAGACTGACTTTATATTCATCACCTGTGATTTACTTCTCGTTGGGAGCAATGAGAGGTGTACCCAACAACCACACTTCTTGAAGTAATTGTTTCAGTCAATGTGAATGCAAGCATCTGAAAACAACAAAAGCTGCCTATATATGTAACCGTTCATTCTGCCTAGAAATGTATAACTCCCCTAATGCTTATCTGGTAAAACAAGCTTCTGATTCCTCTGAAAAGCTTCCATCAGTGTGCCTCCCTAGATAGCCCCCTGGCAATTGACACAATTTTCTTCCCTTTTGGCAGCCCAAGTGACCTGAAGAAGCTTCTGTGCCCCAAAAGTTTATCCTTTTTTGTTTGTCCTTTGTTGTTTTGGTCTTTTTTNTTGATTTGGTCTAGTGAATGATAGTCCTTACAGATTTGGCCATACAGTGTCCTTAGACCATCATACTTTAAACAGTACTGTGGCTGGAGTCCAGAGCAGCACCTTCTGCTGGTGAGAGAAATTCACAGATTCACAGTCCAGTTCCTTAGTTTGGGGAAATTCTGAAAGTGAAGTGAAAACCAGGATGAAGTAGAAGCTGATCTGTTCTCTCACCTGATGGTCTCCTCTCCTACCACAGTCCTTAACATGTGCATTGCAAAAACATGTTTGCATGTTGACAATTAACTTTTTACTACACCTGTTTGTGAAAGGTGTATTATACAACATAGTATATGGAGCATGGTAGAAGTAATGTCAAGTGGGTAGAGAACTTGTACTTTAGATCCATAGAACTGGGTAACGTGAATGGAGTGGGACTTGAGTTCTTAAGCTAGTAGCAGATATTTTAACTAAACATAAACACTCAAAGAGGACAGGCTAGATGTTCCACTTTTGGAAATAGTATATAAACCATCTTAAGTATCAAGGTTGTGTTTGAACCTCTTTTGCTCCACAGCCTGGTGGCTGTAAGGACTGTAAGATAAAACCACTGTGTGTTCTACACAAATATATGATATACCTGGCTACTCATAGATGATCCTTGGACCAGGCTTCCCATCTCCTTGTCCTTCAACCCACTGTTTAGCATGAGAAGCTTCCCAGCACCTCTCTGTGTGTTTTTTCATCCAACACGTACAAGTGAGAAATTAGTTTTATAAATTGGAAGAAAAGATCATGACATTCAGTGATATGATTTAACCCGTGAGTTATGCGGTGACATTCCTTCAGTGAAGATGTTGAGGTGTCCTACATAGTAGCCAAGTTTTTTTTTCCTTTACATTAAAAGTTTCAAATTCAGTAAACTGTCATTTTCCAGCCCACAGATGCTCAGCCTCATAATATTCTGTATTTGATATTAAAAGTTTAAGCCTAAAGTTGTTGGAATTGGAGTATTTCCTTGTGGCAGAATTATCTTTTTTTTTTCTTTTTAATGTCACACAGTTCATAAAATTAAGTAAATTTCAGCTATCTCTTGGGCATTCATGTAAGTGATGTTCAGCTACAGTGTCTGCTGGAGGTCAGCAGACTTGTACCGGTATTCTCTTTCTTTTCTGAATTTCTGTTTCTCCAAGCAAGTGGAAACATTAGTATACAGAAGCATCCTACCCTTCTGTCGGATGCTGTGTGGAAGGAAGGATTTTTTCTAAAAAAATCCAAACCCTTTCGAGTGTCTCTAGTGTAGTGTGACCCAACACGATGTACAGGTTTCCATTATGAGATTACGAAATGCTAAGACTGTGGGATAAGCTTTAGCAAGATCATTTCTCTTTGTCGTTCCTCCAGCATTTTAAGAATTTTCCATCCAAAATGACGCAATGTGGTACCATTGTAGATTATTTGATGGTTTAGTTGTCCTAAAACATCGCGATTGCTGTGTTTCTTCTACAGTTGATGTGAGCCTGTTCTGCTGGCCTTCTTTACTCTTCTGAATGAGGAAGGCTGTTAAATATAGGTGGATTCTGCTTGCTTTTCAATACCCTGCCTGATAACAAAAATGAAATAGCTGAATGATGTGCATGTGTCTGTCTACCTGCAAACCGAAACAAAGTTGTCTCATCTAGCTCTGGGTTTGCTCATTTGACTACGTCACCTTAAGTCTGAAAAATAAATAAGAAATAAAGAATACAGGCCAGGTCTGGAAATCCTGTTGGCTAAGAGATTAATCTAAAATATTTATTAGCCTTTCAGTTCCTGCTGTAGGTGTTACCAGCCTTCTAGAGGAGCATCCCACTTCTGGGGAAGAGTTAACCTCCGCGGAAGGCTCCAGGAGCAGTCGGCTGCTCGTTTGGTCATTTACCTTTCTCTGAAGACCTTCAGGTGCCACAGGTCATCCTCTAGGGCAGGAGTACTGTGTGTGTTACACAACTGTTGTGGTAACCATTTCAGATGGACGCCAGGGGCAGGATCTGTGTGTTTCGATGGTGCAGGGAGCAGGGAATGGCTGTTCACCTCCCACCAGGACTTCACCCTTGGGTTTGCGTCCCGGTTCTCCTGCCCCACCCCTCCTTACACTGTGTACTGTGGGTCGATAGGGGTGACTCACCTCTTCTATTATTTTTTTAATTCTTTCCTCCCAAATGTAGTTTAAATTCTTTCCTTTCTCTGCAGAAAATATGCTGTCCTGGTTCCTTATTTTTATCAGAGCTCTGCTAACAACTTCCAGCTGAGGGAGTTCTTGATATTTTTAGCCTGAGATATTTAGCTATTTGAGCCTCTTTACACATTTCCCCCCAATACATATTAACTGGTGGGAGTGGAGGGGGGGAGGAATGGTTCTTGTCAGTTAATATATTCACAAGCATGCTTGCCAGATTGCCTGCACTTATTCCCAGGACTCTGTACACTTCAGAACTGGGCGGAAGTTTGAGTCCTGGTCTGAAGTATTTGAATCGGCCTTATTACTCCATTCTCTGGCTAATGCTGCAACAGCACTGTGTTCTCACTGAATAATCCCTTTTATTTGAGAGGTGGTGTTTAGTATTAAAAAATGTATGTTATTGATATTCTGCTTAAAAACACCCAGAAATAAATAAGCTAAAAAGAGCAGAGAATTGTAAAATGGGAACTTGCACTGTGGAATGTAAACACTCTGAAATTCTTTGTTCCTCTTTTTTCCACGTACCTTTTAAGGCGCAAAATCCTGTCTTATTACTAATGCTACTGTTTTATTGATTGCCTGGTGTAAGGTCTGATGAAGTTCTTTAAAAATCCAAATACTGAATTTGCTGGCACATCTGCTATACACACACTTCAAAATTTCTGAATAAGCTTACCCATCCATGAAATTTACATGAATACTACTTCGGAAGAAAACATTAAAAATGCTTCAGATTGACTTTTTGCCTTTAAGAACCACTTTAACCTGTTTAACCACAATTTCACAGATCCTACTATCTATCATCAGTTCTTTTCCCTTTTCCTAACAAAGTTTCAGACTGAAGTGAAACGCTAGCTTGTTGCTTTGTCAGGGCTCTTTCTGTGTGTTGAAAACCACGATCTGCCTGAATAGTAATACTGTTTAGGTCACTGGCCTAATATCTTCTTTAAGCAAATGATTTTTCCAAATTCCTTTGAGAATATTCCTTTGAGAATATTATTGTTATTGTTAATGGTTATACATAGACGTGCCTCAGTGATTCCAGCAAAAACCCCAGAGGTGTCTGTAGGACTAGGGAGGTGGGGGTGAGAGGCACAGATGGTGGAAATCATGCTCAGTTTAAAATGAGAATTAAATGGCATTTGCAGTTGGGTATAAATTGTCCATACTATCTTCTTCTCGCTATGCCCTCCAAGGTGTTTGTTTTTATATGGCGATACATTACGTTGCTCTACTCCTATCCGATTAGTTACCTGATGCAGTTCTGCAGAGTGGGGAGATGACTGTGCCATCTACACAGAGTCTTTGTCTTGAATCCTCTGGTTGCCGGTCTGGTCTGTGCCATAAGTTAGAGCTGCTTGAAGGCTGCCAACAACCACCAGGATATATCCTATTAATTGGGACCAGCTGGATACAAGTATGTATTGGCAAGTCTACAGCAGCTCTATGCAACCCATTACAGCAGCTCTTCACCACCCAGCTATTCCTTTAGGGACCTTGAACCTTCCAGTAATCATTTGCAAAGCCTTAAATCTGGCACCTAAAATAGTAGTGTGCTGTGGTTTTTTTTAATATATTTGTTTAATCTTAACTCCTGTGCTCCACCCTGAGAGTGGGCAGTCACCACTCCCTACTTGGACATAAATCTCTGAGGATCCAATTTAGTACATGTGCACCAGGTGCTTTTTTTCAAAGCACTTAGAAAAATGTTTGTGTCTGTACTTATTAAGCACTATGGAGTTTTTTTCTTTTTTTTTAAGTGTAACCTTTTTGGAAATTTGCCATTCTCAAGCTGTAAATTGGGCACCTTTTAAAGACAGAGGTTCCATGTTGTACCCTTAGATATCAACTGCTTTTTGTGCCTTTCTGCATGCCTTTCAAAATGTAATTTTAGCTAAGATGCTGTTGTTTTGTGCGGTGAGTCTCTGTACTCCAAGGTGACTGATGCTGCTGAGAAGCTGTGGAGCAACACTACCACCTCAAGTATGTTGTCTGGTCTATGTTGTGGCTTCTCAGTGGGACTGCCAGATTAACTAAATACTAATTTTAAGCTTCTTAATGCTTAGTGAGAACAGTCAAAATTTCATTACTTTTAATTGTTTTGTAACAAGCTAATATAATAATACTGTTAGCATCTTGGTTAGGAATTTCTTGACATTTTTTCTTTGCAAATCCAGTTCCTAATAAGGCTTTTTTAATTCACTGACTGCATTTCCTGTGCAGCTTCTTTTAAAGTACTATATGAGTTGCAGAGATGCTGAATAAACTGAGCAGAAGACTCTTTTTTTTTTTTTTTTTCCTTGCTATTTGTACAACTAGTTTTTCAGTGGTCCTTCTTGAACATGAAAAGCAATACAGTAAAATACTTGGAGGAAAGGAAGATGGTACAGAGAAGCTGCACTGAGTGACTTCAACTCAGTGTACAAAAAGTTTCATATTCTTTGTTTCAAGCTTAT
The DNA here is from genome assembly GCA_013400035.1 of Rynchops niger. Classification (NCBI taxonomy): domain Eukaryota; kingdom Metazoa; phylum Chordata; class Aves; order Charadriiformes; family Laridae; genus Rynchops; species Rynchops niger. The sequence continues at coordinate 383,909 of VXBH01003682.1, forward strand.
ATTTGAAATCTCTTATTCTAATAATGACCAGCCAACTCTTGCTTTGCTTATGAGATCTGACAAGATCACCCTCCATGTGATTTCATTTGTTGTATTCATGGCAGCCCTGGGGAGTGAAATAACTAGAGCAGGAATGAAGCTATGCTTTCCTGCACAACACAACACAGCTCTATAGCAACTTGGCCGCTAGGAAAAACAGCAGAGACTTTAAATAGATAAATAGATTAAGTTTTGTCTCTGTGTGAGTGTGTTATGTATTTCTGTAAAACGTACAGTCACCTGCATGCATCAGTCTAACCCATTAGACCATGTAGAATAAATGGGAGATAATCAACCATCGTGGTACCAGGCAGGTGAAGCTGAACTGAAATTTGGGGAGCTGGAGTGCTTTGTAAAAGCGGAGTGCTTTTTGTTACCGAGTGTGTTTTGTTAATTTCAGTTTCAGTTTATTGGCCTTGAAACTTAGTTCCGATGTTGTCAAGTTTGCACTTAGCCATAGAAAAGTTTCTGTGCATTGTTCACCTTGACCAAAGTGTAAAAAACACCTTAGGGGGCTAATCTTCCTTTCTTATCGGCAAATGTGAGAGAATGCATGTGAAGGAGAGAAGCAACAGCCTAAAGAGCTGCCAGTTGGCTCCACAAAGTTGTTTTTAGAATTAACACACAAATGATTGGAATGGAAGCATTAGGGGAACCTCTTTTCTGTTAGGATAGCTTACTGAATGCTTAAGTTTGCGATTGAAATCGAAAACACTAATTTAAGAGTTCAATTATAGGAATTATTTTTGTTTGTTTGGGTTTGGTTTGTGTGTTTTTTGGTTCTTTTTGTTGTTGTGGGGGGTTTTTTGTGTGTGTGTGTGAGCTTGATTTGAGAAGATCATACCACTGTTATGTTGAAATCTATGTAAGTTTTATAGGTCATCTTGGCATTTGATACATCATATATTAAACACAGCAAAATTGAACAACATGGATATATCAAGTCTCTAACAGACATTACTAACTTTCTGGAACAAAAGTCACATAAACACTTTGAGGACAAACCATGAGAAACATTTTTGGGGGAAAGGCTTCACACATCTAGAAATGAGAAGTGGTAACATATTCTCTCTGTTTTTCTACTGTTTTAAAGAAAGTACTTTTAAAGATTTTTGAGTGAAAAAGAAACCTTAAAAGTTAGCAAACAGGAAAGATCAGTCTGGTCTGAGATGAATGGTGAGAAATTTTAGCATCTAGATAAACTTTACTCTTGCATTCCCTTTTAATTATTTCAGTAATGTTGTCTAAGAATGAATATAAAAATAAATCGTTGTTACCTCTTGTATTTTGCTTCCAGAAAAAATGAAAATACTCTACTATTTCAATGGTTTAATGAAATTGTTACTGTAGAGGTATGATCAAACTCATAAAAGAGCAGCAAGTATTGCCCACCTTTTGAATTTGATAGGAGATTTTCACAAAGAAGCAATGGCTTGTTTTTCTTAAAGTCAATAGGTAACATTACTAAAACAGAGAGAGGTACTGAGAAAAGAGTTTTCTGTTTCAGTAAGTGGTCCTCCCAATGAAATGAAGAGGTGACAATGATTTTTTTGCATACTTAGATTTTTAAGTATTATGTTGCAAGTTAAATGAAGTATTAGATTTGGTTTCCTGAGGAATACTTGCAGCCGTTGTGCTGACCAAAACCACATTCTCAGGTAGTCATATGAAAACATCCAGTTTGTCTTAAAGCTGTAACGGGGTGTAAGCAAACACAGGACTGGGGACAAGCCCCAGGACTGCCAGCATGCAAAAACAAAGCCACCTGCAGCAGTGGAGGAGAAAGCTTTATGGACATGAGGAGCAGCTCCTCCGGCACAGGAGTGCATGAATGGTAATAAGGAGAGCAAAATCCAGCAAAAATACCAGGAGGTCGTGAGTGTGCTTTGTGTGAATGCAAAACACATAAATCCCCTTTCTGCAAAAAAAGATGCTGTACAGCCAGCACTCATGAAGCTGCTTGTCCCTGATGTCCTCGGCAGGTCTGTCAGGGAGATGAAGTGGGGGCTGGCCTGTGAGTTCCCCTTCTTCTGTTCTGGAGGAACGTGGTCTTGATACCTTGAACTTGGGCAGGATGTAAGGATGCCCAAGCATGACTGCTTGGATTTGGGGGATGCAGTCTGGAAGTGAGCTGGCTGTATGGTATGTGTTTTACTGCAAGCAGCCCCCATCCACGCCACAGACAGTATGCTGTCCTGGGACTGATCTTTAGAAATAAAGATAGGAATTGCTTATCTTTAGGGTTTGCTTTCCATGGAGCTAAAGTGATCCCTCATACCGCTGGAGGAGCAGCTGGGCTGTACTGTGCATCGGTTAGCTAGTGTGGGACAAATTGTACCCCTCTTTCAGGAGAAGAAATGCGTGATGCTGCTGATAACAGCCAGGATTATCTTTCTCTGCACCAGTAGGGTTTGTACTGTCTGCATATGGAGGTGGGGGTTGTGTCATACAGGCTTTGTGAGGAGATCCTTTTTTTTTGCTTTCTTGGCCATAACACGGCTTTTGTGATTGCAAGGAGGCCTTGGTAAAAGGCCTAGTAGAAGATAAATGCTCAGAAGTAAAAGGTGCGAGGCCCAGTCAGACTTCACTCACCATCAAATCCCAGTACTCCTATGGGGCTTAAATCCAGTCTAATGGCTGATGTCAGTAACAAGCTACTTTGGGGAAAAAATCTTTTATTAAGAATTATCTTTCTGTTCTGTGGCTATTGGATCTGCAGGGAGAGTTAGGGAAATTGCAGGATTCCCATTAGAAACATTTTATAAAGGTAGGCTCCATGGGCCCATCCTAGCAAGACATAAATTTCTCCAACAAATCCTTTTTTTTTTCCTCTGTTTCTGCATTTCTAGGGATGAAGAGGGACTGCATAGTCTGACAGAAAAGATTGTAGAGTATTTCCAAGTGCACCTCTCCATCTGTTTTAGTTTCTTGATTGGTGCAGTTACAGGCTTACCTACCTCTAGTTGTCCCTTACACTGTTTTCAAGGGCATATCGTTTTAAGTATTGGGCCTCCGTCATTTCCTTTGGGGTGGAAGACAGCTGAGTCCGTGGGTTTTTGGTTGCAGTCCTTTTACCTTTTACTGTGATCATCACAGCAAGGCTTGAACTCTCTTGGAGAGAGAGAGCAATAAGGAACCATTGAGTAGCCATCTTCTAAAAAGCAAGGACATTATTTAGGTCAGAAGCACTGAGAAGGGAACATTACAACATATTATGCATCTTTTAACTACGCTGATCTTGCTGGGGTTTTCTTGAGTTTCACATTGGACTTGACAGATCTTTATCTCAGGTTTGGTTGTTCAGTTATTATTCCCACACATGCATCTTTTTCCCCACCTATGATTGTTGTTTTATAGTTTAAGGATATTTTCAAAGCTAGTCAGTGCTGCCTTCCTCCAGGGACCAGTCTTCAAAGGACTGGATAGCTGCATAAGTGAGCACTAAAAAGTTGTATTCATCACCCTGAAGGGTGCTAAAGGCCTTTTTAGTGACTCCAAATTCCATGTGGAATTGGCTTGAATTGGTTTGTTGACCAAGCAATAGAAGGATTACATCACCCATGCAGGTATGATGGTCTATGAATATGCCTGTGTGCTCTGCATACCTACCTCTGTTCTGTTAGCACTTAATTTGCCGAGGAGGAGGAGATCAGAAGATGTTGGGATGTTGTTGGTGGATGTTGAAGTTCATTGCCACCCCAGGATTCTCAGGTTGCCATGTTCTTTCCTACACTACATACACGCATGCACACATACACACACGTATCTCTTAGTGCATTTACCGTCTCTGCTGAGGGTTGTTGCCTCCTTATCTGCTGGTTTATGCTCGTGCCCCTGCACTCGCTGGATCTGAAAAGTCCTGGACTTAGGGAAAAACACTACCAAAACATCAGTGTGTTATCAACATTTTCCTCACACTAAAAGACTAAACACAGCACTGTAGCAGCTGCTAGGAAAATTACTAAGAAAATTTACTGTATTGCAACCTAAAGGCTTCAGCAAATCTAGCCACTCATGCTAAGTAAAGCTAAGCAAACAGCATGGATCACACCATGTTACAACCCTAAGTAATTTATTCGAATGAAAACTTACTGAAGCTAAACAACTAATACCTCTCAATAGTAACAGCCGTATCTGCTCTTCAGACTCCCACCTAGCACTTCCATCCATGTCCATCTTATGCTGTCTTGGCGCAATGTCGCAGGCGGAGTGAATAACTTCACTTGTAAGAGAGAAGTAGTGAAATGTTTATTAACATAAGCCAGTGATTTAACAAAGTTAAGTAGTGAATGAGAGCGTTTTATGAGATTCAATGCCAGGGTACACTTGATTATTTACCGCATAGAGGCCAGGGTCACACAAGCTGTGAGGGAGACCCTCCCATTGAGTCACGAGGTTAGGAAAGGACCCCCTTGCTGTCTAAACTCCTCCGAGAGGAGTCTAGGTGTGGCTGGATCCACTCCTAGGCCCAGACTTGGTCAACAGTTTATATCTAAAGGATTATATATGCGCAATCAATCCTTATATCACTTAGCTAAGATTTCAAAGTTTAGCATGCTATTAGTCACTTACCGAGAATCTGTTGCGGCAAGGAATCTCTCAGCCTCGAGGAGAAGAACCTTAAGCGAGTGTCCCCACTCAAGGGGAGGTCCTGTCGTGCAGCCTGCTGCCGTGCAGGAGAGCTCAAAGGGCTCTTGGGCTGTCCACTATTTATGGAGTAAGATAATTGAGCGATAGTCATCTTCGCATGGGAACAAGATACCTAAGTTCCCACTCCAGATAGTGTTTTGGTTATGTTGCCAGCCATCCCCCAAAGTTCAAGTGCAACTGATAAGAACTCCTGCTGATGGCCATGGCTTGAGCAGGAGCCTGGGAGGCAAGAAGGGGAAATGGGGAGAGCACACTGCCACACGCAGTCATCTTAAATGCTGCATAATGTTGTGTGTCATCCTGTGGTTATTCCTCAGTGTCTCTGCTTTCCTCAGGTTTTCTTTTGCCTGAATGTATGTGGGTATTGTCTCCTGTGTTTGCTCTGTTTTCCATTTTCCTCACGCATCTTAGGAAAGCAATGATTAGTCTCTCTTAATTTATGAACTTCAGACTTCTTTTATCTTTTGGTCAAATTATGTAGTTGTTCCTTTGTCAACTTTCCTGTGAACTTCATGTGGGCAAGAACTCAGGTTTTTTTGTGTTAAGTGAGATGGCACATAGAAGGCATAATTTAGGACTGAAAAGGACATTTTATTCTCTAAGATGGGCATTTTTCACATGTACAGAGAGAGGCTTTGACTGTGTTTCATATTTTCTAATTGATTTAGGATAGATGAGTAATTTTGAGCTGCATGAATTAATTTTACACTGTGAGCCTTTGCTTTTGTATTTTATTTTCCCCTCGTGCAATGTCTCTTTCCTGAATGAATCCAGTCTGCTGGGAACAAGGAGTTAAGAGGGCATGCAGTGTTCTTTTTGTTCGGTTGGTTAGTTGTTGGGTTTTTTTTCATGCGGTCTTACTCGCAGTTGGTTGTTGTTCTCCAACAGAACGTGCTTTCAAAGATGGGCAACACAAGGGATATGGGTCCCACCACTGATATTTCAGTTTGTTGTTCCACCAATTGGCTTAGGTCATCACAGTAGATCTCATAGTTTTGTTCAGAAAGGATGCCTTCTGTAAGGAAAATTCTGAGTTTAATCAAAAAAGTGCCACAAGTTTAAGAACTGTTACAAAGCTGTGGTGGATTACTCACTCACTGAGCTGGAGAAAAATCTGAGGGAAGGGAGGTGCAAACAGTGGACTTGAAAACTTAGGAAGGTGTTGTTCCTTGTGTCTTGCTGTTAAGGAACTTTTGCTCCATTTTACTATGCTGTAAATACTTGCTTTAAATTAAATGCTGGTCTCATGTGAGAAGAGTAACATTTATAGTAAAAGCAAATCAGTGCAGTGCCAGGAGGAGTCACAGAGTGCCTTAAGCATACTAAAACTAATGACTGATTTTAATAGTAAAGATACGTAGAATGTCAGCTACTCTGAAAGTGAAGATCGACACTCAGTTAAGACACAGTACTACTTCCAAAGTCTATGTTTAAAACCTAGAGGGGCAAAATGCACAGTTTTCCTAAAACTTTCATTCCCTGTTGAGCAAGCAAAAGATCCTAGGCACCCTTGGCTGGGATGGTCTCCGTACTTCTGAGGCTTTCCAACCCGTATGTGATCAGAGGAGAGTTGTCATGCTGGCTTTTCATCATCCATTGTTATCTGCATTGGAGCACTCTGCCACCAAGCTGCTGGCTCTGGAGATTGTTTGTGTTAATGGCAGCTTACCCAGAGAAGCAGGAAAGACTTCTCGAACAGTGTGGAGGAAAACAAAAGCTGGTCATAGTCCATTGTTGCGGCAATGAAGATGTATGTGAGTTTAATAAATAACATACGGATACCAACCTGGCATCTTAGCTGCCTACCTGAAGTAGCATGTATAGATCACAGGGCCAGGGAGTGTCATTTTCAGAAGAATTTAGCATATGGACAAGCTGCTGCCAGGAATTTGGTATTAAAATTTGTCTTTGTTTTGTTGGTGATGGGGTACCAAGGCATCCCACCTGGGTAGCACCTCCTGTGCTCACAAAACGGGGTAGTTACCTGCCCAAGGTGAAAAACCAGATCTGTCCAATAGTTGCATGACACAGGGATAAAATGCTGCTTTTATTGTACCTAAGCATGATTCTAGTTTTGCTTACAGTAGCATCGTAACCAGTTGACATAAATTTTTGGGAAATCCACTGTGTATTACTGAATTCTGAGATAAATGATAGGCTGTGGTATTTGGTTGTATTTTTATATGACAAAATGTGTATTATTATTAAGTTCTTTATAAGTAGGGTTTTACTTCTTAATGCAACCGTTAAAATACTGCAGACTCTTTTGTTGTGGAACCAAAGGCCAGTCCAGTCATACTTTATAGTAAGGGTACATTTATAAATTGTTTATAGAGAGCTAATAAATAATTAATGTCTGTTATTAAATAGGTTACAGGCATGAAGAGTGTGTATTATATATGGCAGTAAGCACGCCGGTAGAAGGTGTTAAAGACAGTGTTTTATCTAACTGCTGTGCTAAAATCCATACAAATGAGCCTTTGTTAAAATGTATATTAAACATGTAATTTACTTAATACAGATTTATAAATACTTTAATACTAAATATAATCCCAGGACTTGACTCCAGCCCTCTAGTAAAACCCTGCTGAGAAGGGAAGGAAGCAGGGTTGGCTTTTTGAGGTGACAGTGAAATCCAGAGCTGTGAATGCCTACTGGTATGCTGACAAGCCGTCTTCTTGTAACGTACTAATAAAAGGAAGTTTTAAAAACTAATTATATATGTTTTCTAAATGGACATAGGACCAAGTTGAGCACCTGTAATTTGGAAGATAAACTAGGGAATTATAACTTGAGTACAAGATTTAGAGTCAAATCTCATTTTGAGTCAGGTTGAGAGTAAAAAATGGTATTCCTAATGAAAATTAATTTCTGTATTTAAACAGGCAGTTATGTTTTGATTATTTTTGTTTTTAATGCACCCAGCTGCTAATACAAATGCAGATATTGGTTTTAATGTAGATTTGTGTATATGCGTGTTCTTTCTTGTGAGATCCATGAGATCTAATTTTTCCTTTTCTTTCAAGGAAGGAAACTTTTGCAGATATGTTTCACATTGTACTAAATTAATATGACGGAGATATCATGAAGCTTTTTCTTCTGGTCTTGGGAGAAGTGGCTCTTTGTGGTGGCCCATCCCAGTCCTTTTTGTCTTCAGTGGTAACGGAATGTTTTCATTCATTTCAGGTACAGTCCATCCTGCTCTCTGTTTTAGTCTGTTTCTGCTAAGTGTGAGACATGTCTGAAGGATATTCAGCATTTAGCCTTTTGGGAGACTCTTTTCCAATGTGTGTTTGGGATGAGGTTTCCAGCAACTGTTTGGTAGAAAGAGGGTATTTGAGCCTCTTTTCTGATGTAGTCCCACAGTTGTCTTCTCTCTTCTTAAGGTGACTTCTCCTGTTGTTGGAACAGCTCTGTAGAGAAATGTCATGTACGATAGAAGGGATGTATGAAGGTAGGACTCAACTCTGAATGATTGTCTGTGGCGTGGAGGAGCAGGATACTGAACAAGCTGTATGTGATGGAGATAAGAGGGAAGATGGTGCAAATGCATTCTTTGGCAACAGTTTATAAAATGATAGCAATGTTGGTTAGAGGGAGTCTCTGGAGGTCACACAGTCTAGAAGTATTCCTTGAAGTGCATCCATCATGAATGTAGATCAGGTCAGCCATGGCTTCATGTAGCTGGTCTTGAAAACCTGCAATAATGTAGGTTCCCCAGCCTCTGCAGATAAACCTTTTCCAGTGTTTTCGTTTCTCCTAAGTGTGTGTTATGCCACTGTAAGAAAACTGAGTACACTTACTCAATAACTACTAACTCACTCCAGAGATACCCTGTGCAGAGATTTTCAGAGTGGGCATCTTTTGTGTCAGTCATCTGTGTTCAATCTCAAGTATTTGCGGTTTATACAGGACACAGGATAACAAACTGAAAACATGGTGGACTATTTATGTATGTTGTGTGAGAGGTTGCTTTGTGTGGGGGTTGGTTTCTTCAGTGTGTTGCTGAATCTTACTGAAACTTAAGGGTGGAAAAGGGGCAATTTTGTTATTAGCCATGTTCTTGTGTGACCTGTAGTAACTTCTCATCCAAACAATAAAGATTTTTACAGTCTGTTTTGCAACCATGATTCGTCTGTCATTCTACCACGAAAATATAGTGATTTGTGAACCCACTGATTTAAACCCTTTTTGGTGAGAACTGATTTTTTTTTTTTTCCAAGGGAACAGTTAATATAGAAACAGGAGGGTTCAGTAATGAATCACAAGTGTTGTCTTTCTTTTCTCTTTAATGCTATTCATTGCAAGTTTAATACAATTTTCTTCGCTCATAGTTTTTGCAGTTCAGAAACTTGAATTAACATTTTTTTGGAAAAAGCATGTACATGCTGAAGGAGAATATAGTTTGAAGCATAATCGTAATTCATCGTTTAAAAATGTTGTGTAACAAAACTATAGTTCCATAGTAATTTGATCATTATCCATTGTTAAACTGAAGTGGTTGTGCCTGAAAAATTCTGATGCGTTTAGACTTTCTTTGTATAAAGCATGAAACAGTGAAGCATAAATTCATTTATTTATGTAAGCTAGTAAAAAGTAGTATGTAGTTTGGTAGAAAGCGTAAAAGAATCTCACTAGTTTTTTTTTTAATCAGCTGGTGCTTGAAGCAACTTGTACAATATTGTTGGAAGAGTCTTAAAGCTTCCCCGTCCCCCAGCCTTTCCCACCCCTAGTAGTGCTAACATTTAATCACAACTTAGTAGAGATAACGCTGGTAGACTGAAGAAGACACAGTCATAAACAAAGTAAGTCTTCTTTCCCTTGTTTCTGCAGGGAGGAGTCTTGTTTAGGATAAGGTTCATCATGGCACATCTCTTGCTGTCTGCTATTTGTAACTCTCATACGCTGGGGAGACTACTGCTTCTTACATTGGAATCAGCTGTTAGAAGTTTCCAGAGTAATTTAAGATTAATGTCTTTTTTCCTGGTAACGAACAGAGAAGATGAAGAAAGGATGATGAAGGTAATAAATGAAGCATGGAATAGGAGTATGACTGTTGCAATGTGTGAGTGTGTAGCTTTGTGGCTTGAGATCAGATCTATATACTATATAAATAACTCAAGTAAATTTCAAATAGTGTATAAACAGCCTCTTAAATACAAATATTTGCTAAATATTAGTATTCACATTTAACGGAGAAATTAAACACGTGAAAGTTGTGTAAGTCTTTTTAATCAGCTTCTCTGTGTTCTCAAGCAGTTTGATCAGAATCGTTTAAAAAGTCACGGAGAAGAAATTAAAAATGCTGCTCAGGCAGTAGTTTGAACCTGAGCAATAGGCAAAGTAGTGTCTATATTTAGTAAAACATTTTTGAGTACATTTTGAAGGTCTTTTTTTTTTTTCCCCTTCTTCTTCCCCCAGTATTATTATAGAGGATGTTTAGGTAAAATACCTTATCTCTGGTCATATTTTGGAAGATAATTTTCTGAAATTCTTCTTAGCCAAACTACTTCCATGCCTAAAGTTCCTGCATAGAGCTCACCACTATTTTTAAATTGTAAACCTTTTAGTCCATTGAGACATCTTCACTATCTTTTGCCTTTTGGTCACAAGTTGACAATTTTAAGTACTTCTTTGCTATGCTTGGTGTGCCACTGATGGTAATCCCCCAGGCTATCAGTGATTTTAATTGTGCTCGCATAGCTGGGGTCAGGTGTGGACTGCTTCAGCTATATTAATAGGTGTGCACATCAGTTAATTGAAGCATAAGCCTTGATGCTGAATTCTGGAAGCTTAAATTGCTTGGCTGCAAAGAACCCATCTGGATTTGTTTTTTTCCCTCTTTTTGTTTTTTTGTTTTTTTTTTTTTTTTTTCACCGCCCCCACCTCCCTCATCCCCCACCCCCTTCTTTTTTGTTTCCCTTCAAATATCAGCTCCTGACAATCTTAAAACCTGTCCATGGCCTGTCTCCCATTTGACTGTTTACTGTTCTGCTGCAGCAATTGCATCTTGGCAATATGACATTGAGTTACATTCTGTATTTCCTAACTTGCCTAACTATGAAGTTAACTTAAAAACCAAATCCAGTACGAATTATAGTATTCTAGTAATGTCTACTCACAAAACCGAGAAAATAGAATTTTCTATTTTCCAGTATAAGCCAAATGTAAGATAACCTTTTCTGTAATGTACAGAAATGGATTTGTAATTGGTAGGAGCAAAACAGCCAGCCTGAACAGCGAATTGTGTCCTGCCCATGGTAGAAGTGCATTCTCTTTTATGCTTATGTCCTTTAAATTTTGGTTTATAGAAATAGAAGTGCTCAGCCAGAGATTGTACGAGAAGTGGTTTGCTTATTTTCCCTGTTTTAGTTATGAGGAAATACAACACTGTATCAGTTTTTTCCACCAAACATCATCAGTATGGAATCAAATTCTTTTCATACCTTTTGTCCAGTATCTGGTTTCTTCCTTTCAAAGTGAGTAGAAGCCATTTGGAGAGTTACCATTACAATTTTCTAGATTGCTAGTCAGATATTTGGTAGTATAGCTTCACAACTGCAAGATTTTATTGCTGTTGGGTTTTCTTGGTGTCTTTTTTTTGGGGGGTGGTGGTGGTGGTGTTTTGTTTGTTTGTTTTGTAGAGCAACTCGTTGTTAGCCAGATTTCAAGTATCTTCCTTCTGTTGATGAAACTCTTTCTGTTTGGAAAGTATTCTCACTATAAAAAATTGTGGGAGGATACTGAAACCAGTATTTTTTTATGACCTGCATTTCAAAAGAAAATATTTCTGGTAACTTCTAGTTTGGAGTCTAAGCGAATTATCTGTAAAGTTGTAAAATACATATATTTGGGCAGTAGACTATCCCCTAGGCAGTTTGAGAGAGGACTTGAAGCTCAGCAAACTTGTCACGCGTGAACTGTAGCTTGCAGCTGGGTTCTTGAGCTTATCTGTAGTTGTAGCTGACTGGAAATGTTGAGTAAGCTGGGGGTCTTGGCTAATCCTTCTTGGCCATGATCCAGTTTGGGGAGCAGCAAGAGAATACCTCCAGCTGCCTACTCAGCCTGTCTCTATCAGCCACAGGGAGAAATAGCAGGCAAATGCTTAAATCCTTGTAGCAGGTTAGCCAGATGTGTGAGAATTCAGCAGGCAGGTGTGATAGGACTGGCAGCCGTATGGCAGTTTTGGTAGGTCTGATAAAATCAACTTGTGTGCAGTTGACCTGTGGGTGAGAATTGCGGTGATTTGAGGAGGAATACTGTGCATGAAGTTTTGCAGGATCAGTTTGTGTGTGCTGAGAATTTCTGTACATACTCTTACACTTACACCTGTGCATTTAAAGACTATCTTTTGGTTGGGGTAGTTGCTCTTGCTCTGTTTTTCTTTTTTTAGAGAAGTGCCTTGAGTTCTTCCAACTCATTCCGTTGTGCAGAACTTCTTGCCTAACATGAGTAGCAATCTCAAAGCGAGTGGGTGATTTGGAAGGGAAACTTTATGGTTCAGGCAGATGCTTATTTGTCATCTACTGGACCCCAAAGTTTTCGATCGTGAAACTAACAGCACACTCTTGAAAACTGCTTTTCCTGGTGGCCTCAGCTGTCTGATGTAGCCTGAGCCTGTGCCATTCAGTGCACTGTTAAGCAGGAAAGCAGCGTTCATGACCTCTGCAGAGAAACTGTCTTGCTAGGAATGAAGGAACTGCATAAAAGTTCATGTCAGAGTTGACATGTCATCTGCAGCTCTGGAATCACAAAGCATTCAAAGGCAATGATCTAGCCCGCCACATAAATACAGGAAAGACATTCTGTACTGAGGGAGGTATAGGTGTTAGAAAAAGCTTATTTTTTTCCCCTCGTACCTGCAGTGTCAGGGCATTCAGGAGTACAGGCTCCAGGTTTTGCAGAGCTGTGTCACTGGAGAAGTTAACGAATGTACTGCTGACATCCAAATGGACACCTCCTGGTACCTGCAGGTTGGTCACAGCCTCTGCACATGCTGCACCAAAAGGAGCCTCAGCTGTCAGGCGTTGGCACCGTAACGTGCAGCCAGGGCTGGCGCTGGGTGCCTTGCTTGATGGAGGCCATGATGGTTGATGCTGAGGTCAGGGTCTGCTTTCCCCATTGATAGCAGCACCAGTTCTTCTAGAGAAGGGATTTGGATTTTGCTGAAGTAGAATTTGTGTATTCTGTTCTCAAGAAATGGAGCCAATGTCACATTCATGGCTGGCCTGGTCCAAAAATGTGAAACTTTGTGGTGGTAAGGATTATTTCTGTGTGGTGTGTAAATCTCTGGGCACTTTCTTTTTTTCTTTTCAAAATACATGCGCTAGACGTCTTAAGTTCTTCCAAGTTCAGAAAATATTTTGTCTTACTTATTAGCACTCTTGAGGCAACATGCTCCAGCCCTCTTGCCTGTACTACAGCCATATCACTAAGCTGTTTTTTAACCTGTTCTTTCCTCCTGCTGCTTGTATTTAAGCACTAATGCTTTTTTCTGCTGTTTTGGGGGGATATTAAAACAAAGCATGCACTAAGACTTCAGACTTCCCTACCTTCTCTTTGCTTTGCGCACTTTTTGTATTGAATAGTGGAACTGCAGTTCTTTGCTGGTATAGGGTTTGCTCTTGCTGCCTTATTAATGTCTTTGCTCATTGAAACTCATTCAGCACTTCAGCCTCAATGCATTTGTCACCTACATGGTTGTCTTGTTCCTTAATACTGTTATGTGGCTTTGCCTTCTTTTTTTGTTGTTATACCTTTCTCTTGGACCAGTAAGGAATTTTTGGTGCAGCCAGAGTAGCCTCTTATTATCTCCTGTCTGTCTTCCATTGATATTTGCCCTTGAGGTTTTTTTTTTTTTTAATGTAACCTGAACTGACTGTTGCTTGTCTTGCACTCCCTTTCTTCAGGTTATCTGTTTTTTTGAAGAAACTCTTTCCACCGATTCCCTGAATTTGTTTGACTTCTAAAGTCTGTTAGCTTTACTCTTTCAGAACTTCCTCTCTCCAGAAGAAAACACTATCATTTTATAGTCAGTCATACCAGTCAGTCATATTTCCACCATCACTTTTCAGACAGATACTCCGGGAAATTCATCCTCAATTTTCTCACCCCATATGAATCCCGTAAGAATTATGAGGTGACTTGTTATTGCTTGTCTCTTCATCCTTGTTTTTTCCCATTCCCTCTTGAGACTAAGTCTCCATTTCATGGTTGATTGTGGCTCCTGGAAGTCTACTGTTTTATTCTTTTGTAATAATGTTCATTATTTTAGCTTGCCATTGAGATAATCTGCGATCCAGGACTATTAGTGATAGTCTTTGACTATTTGGTTCCCACAGGAAACTTGCAATGAAATTCAGCAAACATTTTGCTAGTAAGTCTGAGATGCATTTCATGTAAACCGGCCCCTAAACTGTCAAGTCTTCCCTCCAAAACCTTGAGCCTTTTGCAGGAGGAGAATCAGTTTGTGCGAGAAACCACCACAGCTGTGTGCTGCTCTCTGAACCCAAATCCTTCAGCTCTTTCTTATTTGTGGGTTGCTGAACAGGTGCGCCAAAAGGCTGGGGAGAATCAGCTTTGTGCCTTTCCAAGTAGATGACTGGATTTACATCTATTAACCAGTTGGCTGCACTATCAGCCTGTAGGTACACCAAAAGGTATGCTGAAATACTGCTACTGTAACATGCCAGTTTGTGAAACCTGGAAAGGTAGCTCTACAGACCATCCGACCAACCTCCGAGTATGGACTTTGTTCTTAACAGAGTTTATAAAACATAACTGCAACAGGCAGTGAGTCTGAAGGAACTAATACAATCTTTGACTAATTATCTGCAACTCAGTTTAACCATGATAGACTGTAAAAGAAGAAAAAAAACACCACCTACTTGCCAACATTAATTGTGACTCTTACAAAGGAGATCAGCAGTGTGATTCTCTATCCTGTCTGTGCTGCCGGCCAGGGTCTCTTTTTCTCTTCCTCTTTTTCCCCCCACGTTGTGACAAGTGAGACACTGATCTGCTATCTTACCCTACAGCTTTGAAGAGAAGACTTTAGGTTTCGGCAGCAGTGGTTCCTGGTAGTGTTCAATGTTGTGGACCCACCCACCATATTTAATAAGATATTAAACCTATACTTCCTGAGCAGAGCTGGGAAAGCTACTGGCAAAAACATGGGTCCTTCTAGGAGCCAGATAGTCAGAAATGCTGTTTTCTTCATAGGAATGAAAATCAAGTTTACATGATGCTTGCTTTGTGGGGCTGATGGGCGTTGCGTACCCAGTCGTTGCTGATCTGATCTGTCTAACTCATCCTTGGAGGGCTGGCTGTATACATTCATGGTTCCTCCTTCTTCCCAGCCTTCTCGTGGTGCTGCTCTAGACAGGGAGAAGTGCTTTCTGCTGCAGGCTAAGCAGTTGCTTTAGGAACAGCTGTAATATCTTAACATAATATTACTCCACTGCTTGGAGCTATTACTACAACAGAGCTATGGTAACCCCTCGCTGGCATCTGTGCAACGTAAGCCATTGTGGCTCCAGTTGCTGCTGAAGCTGACCAAAGGTGACCTGGCTGGCTTTGTGCTGCAGCAAGCTGGCAGCACCTCCAGTACTCAGCAGTGCATCTGACGTTGGTGGGGAAGGACTCTTCCATTTAAAAGACCACCGTGAGGTGTTGAAGGTGGTAGCCTCTCGAGCAGTTGTAGCTTGAGAAGGTGTCATCTGCCTGTGCCATAGGCAAGCAGTGCCAAAGCACAGGTCATACAGCAGCAATGTTCTCAACAGCCTGTGCATGCTACTAACACGTTGGTTAGAAGCCAGTCACTGTTTTTATGTTGGTGTATAAAAACAAATGTATTTTTTCTTCATAAATTATTTTAAAACATTTCGGTTACTGTCATATTTTGCAAATTAACTTTCTCCTTTGGGTGCAGTGGGTGACGTTAAGTGGGGAGCAATGAAACCAGGTGTTTGCAGTGTCATAGATCAGCGTCAGCCTTCATTTCTGCTGATACAGGATTTTAAAGGAACCTTCTGTCATATGTAACCAGTGTTTTAAGTCTACAGAGAAGTGTCATATACTGAGTGCTCAACTAGGTACCACTTGCTGGTAATTCCATGCCATGTGTATAGCTTTAGAGTTTGCATTTTGCTGAGGACTGTTTTCTGTGCTTTGCTCTCTGCCAGTGACTCTCCTTACAATAGCTCTGTGCTGCGAGCTCTGCTTACTGCCAGGGCAGGATGCATCACATTAAACTCATTAACTATAGCAAATTATATATCAGGGAAAAAATAGCATGTTAAAACATGTAACTTATCCCATTGAAAGCAGCAGGGAAGGCCAATATTAGCACCTTTATTATCTGGAAGAGATGGAACCTCATGTATTTTTATAAAAATCTCAGCTTACACTTTGTGTTTTGTCACGTAACTATTTTTTTAGCTGATGTTTAACGTATTTTATAGTTATGGTAAGTTGAAAGTTTATATGGTTTAAGCCCAAGAAAATACTTAGAGGTTACCTTAAAAATACATACATTTTCATAAAATGCCAAGTCTGAGATTCTAGCCAGGACAAGGAATTGAAGGTGTGGGCAGAGCTGCGTTGGCAGCACAGGGCTGCCAAAATGAGCACTGCTGCTTCTTGCTGCTCCTGTGTGGCTGTACTGGCCCTTGGCAGGCTGATTCAGCTCACTCAGCAAGCAGAAAACTGTTCACTTTTTCTTGGTTGGGTTACTTAACTGGGAAAGGGTGAAGAAACAAGAGACTAGTGAGAAGGGGATGTTTTTGGTCCTCGGTGTCGGTGGTTGAGAGAACTCAGCCTACTTTTCTGTTTGCACGGGAAGGAATTGAGCTATGTCAGTGCAAATAGCTTGCCCTCCATGAGGAGAAGCAAAAAGGGCAAAGGCTACATGAGCAGCAGACTGGCTTCGCATTGGACAGCCCTGAGAAACACATGATAAAAGTGTTTCGCTGCCTATGGTCTCTGTAAGTCAGCAGAAAACCCAAAGGGCTTGTCTTACTTCTCTGCTACAGCAAACTCATCCCTGATGACACAAGATTTCCATCAGCATCAGTTGACTAGTCTGGAGTCAGCCTCCACTTCCTGGCCTCCAGGTACAGGGGAGAAGGAGGGGGACACAGTCTTTCAACCCGCATGGAGAGCAAAGAACTGTCTTTAATGTGACTTCAGGAATGGTACACCTAGCTTTCTAGGATGGTGACATTAGGTTGGGGGAGGCAGCAAGGTGGGAGAGGAGGCTACAGAAGCACACAATCTGTGAAGCAGAGGTAAGTAGCACCTGAGCAACCTGGAGACACAGAGCACTGGGAAGGTGAATAAACACTGAAAATACGAAGTCAATTAATTTCAGCGTGTTTCATTCTTCATTTGCATCTGTCATTTGCAAATGAAAGTAAGTTAGTCTTATTTCTGAGGATTGCTGCTGCAGATGCGTTTGAGATGCTAAACGGTTTTCACATAGGAATATTGTGGGAATAATGCTGTGGCTGTAGTGACCCAAGAGAAATAGGTTTGCAGGAAGGTGTGTTACTTTGCTACACCAGCTGGAAAGAACCACACAAACTTTCAGGTGCATAAGCCTTACTCCTTTCCTAACCACAGACTAAGAAGCCTGTGAAATTCTACTTGAAAACTTTCTGAAGAATACAAGTGCAAAAAGTATAAAGATTTTGATTGGAATCCTTAGAGGTCATCGAGAAAATCTACCTTTTGATGCTGTATTGGAATTTGGAAATCAGTGGACATTATCCCATTCAGGATGGAGTCTACACAAACGTGTTTTAATTTTACAGTATTTGGGATCTGTAGTAATTTCTACAAGCTGAGACCTGAGACAAAAATTAATATGAAACTCAGCCAGAGTTACCTGAAAGTAACGTGGGGAACACTGCACAGTGTGACATCTTAGCACAAACCAAGACATCTTTAGCAGATGAAAATATGTAAAACCATGCAATTAAATGCTTGTGGCAGAGACTGCAGACACCACCACAGCTTGTATCTCTGATCTTTTTCAAAAGATCAGTGGATACCAGATCCCTCTTCAGTGCTTAGCTATATACTGATGCATGAGTTAACATGTTGCTGGAAATAGTTATGCTGGTGCTTGAAGTCTACAGGAGATTAAGTAGTAGAAGCAAGAGAAATGAAGACACAAAAAGAATTTGTGAGTCGCAAATGTATGGGTAAACTGAGAAAACGCGCCTTTATTTCTAGTAGTGGTAGAGTAAAAGGACGTTTACTAGGTTACAGTTCTTTTTAACACTTGAAGCAGTATATATAGTCAAGGGGAGGGTGACCAGAATCAACAAGGCATATTTTCAGGACATCTTGCAAACAAGGAAAACGTTTTCTGCTGTCTACGAGAAAGAAGTAAATGGACGTGAATAATGTCAGATACATAGTTTATGCTGCCTGTGTTTGCTGGGCTGTGATTGGAGCTTTCGGAGAAGGTGCTGCACGTAGCCAAACAAACACCGAGTGTCTCCTTTGGGGACATACTGTTTCCTCAGACCACTGTTTGAGTTTTGTTTAATACCCAGGTCTTTCTAAGAAAACCGATCACATTGTTGATAGGATACAGAGCACTTATATTAACATAGGTCGTATTTTGAGCTGGGAAAAAAAACCAGTAAACTGGCATGATTAGAGACTCTTGAAAAGAGCAGTCTGCTGGCCTCAAGCTAAATAAACCAAAATATAAATTATGTGTGGGTGAAACGGCATGCCTGGCAGAGATGATGTGCTAGGGGCGTGTGTGCAAATAAATCACTGTAATGTCAAGGCTGTTGTTAACGTACCTGCCTAAGCAAAGGAAAAAGTATGACTAAATTCTTCGGTATAACTCGAGTTTGATGCTGCATCAAAATTGATCTTCCCACCGTTCAGGGAATCTAAGTAGAGGTGTGCATCAGTAGTGGCTGCAGGGTTCGGCTTTGTGCAGCAAAAAACTTTGGCACTCAGCGAGGCCCGACTAGTCTTTTGTCCCAGTCCTCTCTTACCAGGGTTAATTAACAGCAGACTGATCACCTAGATCTCAGGTGAGATGTATTGGGAAAAGTTACATGATATATACATATATGAAAAAACATATAAAAAATAAATATAGAGAAAAATTACATTCCTGTATAAATAACTGGGGAGGGGGAGAGAGAGAGGAAAATGACTCTTGGTATGATCAAACAGGGTGGTTTGGCATACCTGTTAAAAATACAAAACTTTCCAAAAAAGTCGTTTGCTCCTGTTAGTTGAAACTCACCAAAGTCAGCTTGCTATCAAGAGCTTCATAGCAGTTTTTAAAGTATTAGATTTATGGATTCAAGAATTTCTTTTTTTTTTCAAGAAACCCCAAATTTGAGATGTTTTTAGCTATCGTATTATATTTAAAATATGGATTCAGTGCTACTTTCTCTTATTTCAGAGAATCAGCTTTAAGTTTTGGATATTAAATGGATGAGATGCCTCAGAGTCTCTGGATTTGAAATGAAGTTTGTATACGTTTTTGGAAACAAAAAAAGGCTTCTTCTCTGTGTAGGTCAGAGTAGTGATGTTGGAATACTGCACGTCTCCTGAAACACAAGAGGAACATTTAAGATCTTTTCTGTGGAGCTGCTTTTAAATGTTGCGCAGCTGCCTCGCTCTTCTTTGCAGAAACTAAAAATTACGTATGGATATTGATTTACTAGTTTTCATTGTATCATATACAGAACTTTCCATACATGAATAGTTTAAAAAAAATTAAGTCTTAACAATCCAAAAATGCTGGATCTGTCGCGGTGATGCTCAGACCTGGAATGTTCCCATTATAGATACTTTTTTTCCCTTTTTTTAAACTCGAGCATCATATGTTAACAGCATAATGTCTATTGCTGGCAGAAGAGATGGGAGCATCTAGGGACATTTCTGTGATGTACCATCTTAGATTTTTGTGGCATAGATTTTGTGTTGCTTACCACAGTGGTGAGCTAGCTGTCGGTGCTGCAGAAGGCAGGTACAGCACCCGAGCTGTGCTTTGACACACTGCCAAAGCTAGGGAGCTGCAGGCTCCTGCTCCGTCACATTGATTTTATAACCTTGTGGATAATGGTTATACACCTCTGTACCCTCAGTTAAATTACATATATTTTTAGTTATGACATGTGGCTAATAAAACAATGAAAGCAATGGCACTTCTCAGCTGCATGAAGCTATGTATAAGAGTTGCTTGCTTCTGGCAGGTTTACTGGCGGCTTTCAAGAGAAAGGAGGCTAATTTATTGCAATTCCTTACTCTTCTAAGCCCAGCTTTTGAACTTGATGGGAAAATGTGGCAATTCTCCTTTTGTTCTTTGTCTCCTTAGAAATAACAGTAAAACAAACTGAGTGAAATTCAGTCTTAGATTGAGAAACAGAAACTTTCTCAGTACACAACTTCTTATGGAAAGAAACAAAGATACCACTGTTTTACCTTTTATGGACAAATTATTTCCTGAAAGACTTTGTGATAATAACTAGAGCCTTTCTTCTGTAAGCATATGTTTGTCTGAACAGCCGGTAGAGTACCGTACGTGTAGTCAGTGGAGCTTGCCCGGGCGGTGCAGAGAGTGCGGGTGACTCAGAGCACCTCAGTTAGATACCAAAACCAGATAAGGTGAACATCTTCCTAGTGCTTTCGGGTTTTCATTGCCTTTTATGGAAAGTTAGGTGTTGTCTTAATCTTTTGACTTGGAATTGGGGGAATTTACCACCTAGTTTTCATCAATGCAAATACTGCTGCAAGGCTTTGGTTTAAGTTCTCATAAAGCTAATTGCATCTTCCCACCTTAACATGTAAGAAAGTAATTTCCACAGCACAGTTAGCATGATTACTGCTTATCTCCTGGTAATAGTCTGACAACTGGTTGACTAGAACTGATTAAATGATTCTTCTCTTTGGAGTTCAGTAGATACTTATAGTATGTATGAATGCCTTTTTCAATTAGAGCAGACAGAAACTTCAGGCAAAACACACCAGGCTTAGCAAAATGAGCACTGTAGCAGTGCTTTTTTTTTTTTTTTTTTTTTTTTTTTANAAATAGAGTGACTGTATCATCAGACCATAGATGAATGTCTAATCTAATTGTCTGGGTAGGGAGGGGGAGCTCTGGCCTATGGCATGTCTTTTAACAAAAATTACTTCAGTGTTGTCACAAATCGATTGGAAATATTTTTTCTTCACATTACTCATGGGATGTCAACAAGTATGCAAATGTGAAAATTTAACATATGTTTCCTTGCTGCTTTTACACAGTTTCTCACACCAGTTTAATGAGTAAAAGCTGTCTTTTAAAATGCCACTTCAAACCCAAGTCCTTTCCTGTAGAAGATCATCTCACTATTATTTTTTTAGTCTTCTGCTCAAGAGTTAAATAGTCGATTCATTTGTTAATTTTACACACTTGGACTGTAGCCATTTTTTTCTTATTCTGGTTTCATGCTGTAGTTAAAGTTTGTATATCTGGTAATCCTCCTTGTTACACAGTGTTGCATCTTTTTGGGTTTCTTTGGCGTCTTACCTCTGAGCATCAGTTTCCATTGATCTTTTTGCTGCAGATAAGGCAGTAAAACATCAGTATCTTTCTTTTGATCTCTGTGGTAAACGCATTTATTTCTGAATGAAGCTGTAACGTTGTTAACTTCTGTAAAGACTTCCTGACAGCATAATAACTAGGGATGGACCAGCAATTTAGATCTAATAAGACCCAATCAGGTTATTTTGTGTTGTGCCTTCTGCTTCACATCTGTTCGTGGAAGGTGGTCCTGGCTTTCCTGTCACAGGAGGCAGGCAGTCCCCTTGCCAGCGTGGTCCTGCTCTTAATTTACCACAGGTGGATCAACTTGGAAGCCTAAAACCTGAAATATTTATTCTTTTCCTGAAATTTGCCATGTTTAGCCCCCAAACTTAATAAACGCAGTTGTTTCACCATTTCATTTCACTGCTCATATGCTTAGACCAAGATGTAATAATGCATGTCAAAGAGTTGGGGATGTTATGGTTTTAGTTGTGCTTAATTAGCACATTCTCTGTGTTAAAGTTTTGCGGTTGTCTTTTTTGTAGTTTTGAAATACCTTGGTTTTTTTGGAGCGGTGAAGATGGGCACAGGGTTAACTTGTGCTGGAGCACAGCTGCATGTGCAGTCTTTTGTAGGTAGACTCCAAGGGTCCCGAGGTGAGACTCACAAATCTTTCTTGATATTAAAATATTGCAGTGTCAGTTTGGGTATCATGGTGCAGTATTTGCTAAAGCTTTCAACAGATGGCAGATTTAGGAAAGTGGTGTGCCTGCAATAAACTCCTGGGTTTGTGCTGGTTTGCTCTCCATTGCGGGGCAGAAAGGATGTGATCACGCAGATCCTTTTATCTGGACTGCAGGCTTCATGTTTTGATAAGAACAAAAAAGGGAATCTTTGAAGACAAGATACTTTAAAGTGTTACTGGGTATTCAAGTCATCTTGGCCATTGTAGAAGTATTCCCTCTTTGCCTGTTACGTCTTTCTTAGATCTTAGATTTTTGTCTACAACCATGTGTTGCTTTAAAGTTGAATGATAGTTGAGTGGGAAAAATTAAGTCAACAAGATGTAACTTTTTTTTTTTTTTTGACAGATGCATTTGTGCTTTTAGGATGAGAGGCAAGAGAGTATGTGATCCTTTCTCTCTCCACAGTACTTAAGAGGCATACCACTGTGTTCTCTCTGAGCTGCTTCGAAGCTAAGCACTGGATCGTATGGTGCTCCATTAGAAGAACCAAGTGCTTTCTGCTTAGCACACTGAGCTATGTGTTTGTTGATATGGGCACAATACTGTTTTGTAACATCCTCGAATTAAAAAGCAGATGCGACCCTTCTCAAGGTTCAAATTAAAACCAGTCACACTTGAGGAAAAAAGAACATTTTGCTTTTTTAGTTGGAGAGAGAGTAAAGTAGTGCATGTATTGCATGTATAAACAACTAATGAAAACAGTTTTTATGGAATGCCTCTCCTAGATTTTAAAATTTCACACTTAATAGGTTACTGCAATAATTACTACTTTGTCAGTGCCATGATGACAGTTATCTCATCTAATACTGCATAATGTTTTGAACAGTAACAGGAAAATAGATATTCTCTGCCTCTCTATTTTTTTTTTTTTTAGTTAAACCACATATTTCTGAATATGAATATTAAAATGTTTCATGTAAGAATAGTGTTGTATCATGAAGTGCATGCAAATGCATTTTACTTCTTAAAAACAGTTCAGCTAGCAAATTTAAAAGACATGCAACCTGTCTTTCTTTTCTTGGACTGAAATTCTTTGTAGACAATTTCCAAGCTTTATTATTAAATCATCCTTTTAAAGCAAGATTTCATTGTGAAAGACTTGAAACATGCAGACAGACAGAAGCCTCTCTGGAGAGTCAGCTAAGGAATAGAAGTGTTGCTTCTTTGCTTTTCTAATTCAAATCTAATCTATGTAGTCTGTATCACAACGTATATCACAGGTGTTGTTACAGTTCCCCTGTTTCTGGGTTGCTGAACAGGGCTTCCTAGCCCAAGTTGCGGTGGGTCGTCATTCAGGGAACTAGTCCTCTTTCTCAGTGAGATCCTTACTCCAGCTCTTTGGACTTAGTTTGAGATGTCCCTGGGTGCCGAAGATAATTTTTTGGGAAGCTTCTTCGGGAGCTATGGGAGTCGTTTATAGCTCTGTTGTCATTGGAGCTCTTAGATGCACGAGTCTGAATCTTTGCGCTTCACTTGAGAGCGTGGTTGTGCTGCTGGGATTACTTTTCCTGAGGCAGGTTGGAGTTTGCACATTCTTTGAATAAACACAGGCTATTGTTCAAGTGTGCTAACAGCTTGACACATTCCACACGTAAAA
>VXBH01003682.1:412511-443589 GCA_013400035.1 Rynchops niger
TTTTTTTTTTTTTTTTTTTAACAAAATTGGACAGGAAATAATGCTATGTGTAGTTGTAACTGGAGGAATCTGGAGTGCATGCAATGCCCTAGTTTCACACAGTTTTAACATAAGACATGTTGTGTGGATTTCTGCGGGACCTCCAGTTATTTGCCAACAGAGTTCCTTCAGTAGTTACACGGGCTTTATTGTAGCCCAAACTATTTCATTTTGTAGTTAAGGACAAACTAATGACCATGGCATTAATAAAATGGTTGTGTGATCATAGTTAAGATGCAACATTTGGGAAGTACTGTATAGAGGTACAGAACGCTGTCACTGTGTGTTAAATTGTCTAATGGTTCGCTGATCAACAAGAAAAGCGTGAAGCCAAGAGTGAGAGTTCTTAAACTGCATTTCCTTTGAAAACAATGTAAAACAAACAATCTTTCCTAGGTGGGAGGGAAGTCATAGCCAGAGTAGCTCTGTTCAGGAGAGGTTGCCAGCGCAGACAAACCAAGCCAAACTAGCTTTCCAATTTCACTGAGTGGTGGGAAACTGAGTTTTAACTCTGGTGCTGCTCCTATTTGCCACATTACCTCTAGCAGTAAAGCACTCCTTGAGGACTGTAAAACACTGGCTCGCTTTGGATGTGGAGGGAAGACTGCCACCTGCTGAATCAGTAACATTAGTTCTGTGTCTTCTAGGTTTTCCATAGTGCAAAGCGGAAAATCTTTTGGAGCATTTTAAGGGTGCTTTTTAACTCTTATTTTCTGGGGGTCATGCATCTTTGACCTTAAAATAATGCATGTCTCAGTGGTGGAGTGAAACAAAATACATTGTTAATAAAAGTATATTCAGAATCTAAAAATAATACTCTAAAATATGCTTTCTTAGAATAAGAAAAGCTTATTTTAAGTATCAGCTATATTAATATGTGTAATGAAGTAAGAAATATGTCCATCCAGATTGATAATGATGATGATAAAGCCTTTCATAACTACAAAATCTTTTCTTCTTTCTCTTTTTGCTCTCTGCATGAATTATGTAATGCTTTTTAGCCACAATAATCACAAAAATGCACATCTCAGTTTTTACTGTTTTGTTTTAGATAAGATGGGAAAAAAACATCACACTGGGGGAGCCCCCAGGATTCTTGCATTCCTGGTGGTGGTAAGTATCAATTTTCTTTTCCTCTGATTTTTAGAATATGTCTATTGCTAGTTCCATCAGCTGGAGGCAGGAAAAGAAATTCAGGTGAACATTGTAAAAAGAATGTGAAGGTGAGGATCAAGAATCATTTTCTTGTTAAGAAATGAAAGAACAGAAAATTAGATGTAGAAAAAGATACAAATATTAGATACAGGAAAAGAAATACTGCATAGTGCATCGATAAGAAAGCATCTTTGAAAGAAGACAGCCTGCATTTCTTTCTGCACCACCTTCCAGTAAATTGTGCATTTAACAGATCATTCTACATATACTAAATAACTATATTTGAAAAAAAACCCAAACAGTATATACAGAGACTGCAGAGACTGAGCTTTGTTGCTGCTCAGTCCACATTCTAGTCACAGTAATAGCATATGAAAGTAATTATCTGAAGCCAAGCTACCAGCCGTTTTGAGGAGCAGCGTGCATTAGCATGGGTTTGGTGATGCAGTGTCTGCATTTGTACAGTTTCTCTCAGTTCATAATATGGGTAGACACGGGGCTGACTTCTCATTTTTTATGCATGATATCATTTGCTTATATATACTGCTGTGCAGACCACACGTGTGTGTAGAATTTCCAAGGAGAAAAGAGTGCTCATAGTCACTGCTGTTTAGCCGTGCTGTTTATTAGTTGTCACATGATATGAATATATCCAATATCCCTGTGTTTGAAAGAACACAAAATACAGAGAATATGTCCAATTGTCAGGAATACAAGAATTTACAAGTTTTAAAGTGGTCCCATTTAAACCTGACTGATTTGTACAGCTGTATGGAAGGTGGCATATTCTTCATTGAATTTTCTTTCATAGCTTTTAGCTGTGTGATGGAAACCTGGCAAGGAGAATGCGTTCCTTACATATCTGATGTCTACATTATCCTTGATTTTGATCTTCTGCAGCAGAGTGCTCAAATTCTTCACAATTCCTTATTATGGTGCTGGACAAAGTTACAGAGGATTAAGTCTAAAACAATAAAGAAATACTATGAAACTTTTAAAAAAAATTTATTCTTTTAATTGTTCTAGCATACACATAATTTAATTCCAGAAACTTCATGTCAGAACTGATTTTGTGCATGACTCTTATTTAAAGTTGGTTGGGGAGGAAGACCGATGGGAGTACATAATTTCCTCTCACTCTTTATAACCCAAGAACATACTCCTCCTCTATTTCCTGCTCTTGTCCATACACCTGTTTTTCTGGCAACTTTTCTTTAAAGCACAGTACTGGATATTGGAAGAACTACCAGTGTTCTC
This sequence comes from Rynchops niger, assembly GCA_013400035.1. Taxonomy (NCBI): domain Eukaryota; kingdom Metazoa; phylum Chordata; class Aves; order Charadriiformes; family Laridae; genus Rynchops; species Rynchops niger. Next base: position 414,963 of record VXBH01003682.1, read on the forward strand.
TCCAGTTTCTTTCCTTTTATGTTATGACAAATCTGTCACTTCCATGCTTTTTGTAAGTTAATTGCAGCAGTTGCCAGAGGCATGAGGTTAAATGCAGAGTTTCCGTAATATGCTTTATACCCTTAAACCTTGTGTGTTAGACTAGCTTCTTGGTCTATACAGTAGTGGTATTACAGGAATACATCACTGCTTGCCTTGGAGAATTGGATAGCAGTTCCTGATTCTTCATAGATGTTTTACAAAGCTAAATTCTTTCATAGAGGTAAGTATTTTCATCCCTCGGCAAGGAAGTGATATGTCTGTTTCTATATATGAACATACGTATGTGGTGTGCATACACCATGAAATCTACACAAGTATTACAATGATTTTCTTACCATCTCTGTAACTTCTTAACTCGCAGTGTGTTTTGGGATCTCTACTGTGCAGCTCCAGAAAGACGAGAAACATGTGAACATTCAAGCGAAGCAAAAGCCTTTCATGACTATGTAAGTTCTGTGTGTTTTTACCACACTTCCATTAATTGTATGTATAAATATGATGGAGAACTATTTCTAGATTGCAGTGGTTCAAAAACGCAGGTGTCTGTCATATAGAACTCTCAGTTTTCTGGGGATGCCTTAGAATTAGGACTTTGAAATACTGTGATTATCCAGCACCATATGGAAAACTCCTGGACGGACATCAAAGTGCTGTCTGATGTGTTAATGCAAAATGTCCTTCTGTCCCTGCTGCAGCATGGACGCATCAGGGTGGTCACAAAGGTGCAGGGCAAATGGAAGTGCAGATAGGTCCTGTCCAAGTATCTGTTCTCTGTTGGCAGTAAAACAAAGGCTGCTCAGTAGATGCAATTGAATACGTGGCTTCTGTCAGGACCATACTGACTTACAGTGTGATTGTTCATTCTTCAGGTGTTTTTGTATCCTGAAGTAGGTATTTTTCATCAGTGTAGTAAACACTTAAGCATCATAGGACAAGTTAAATGCACAATCACTTGGTCCAAGAGAATGGAAGGAATAAAGGGCAAAAGTATTACGCCAATTTTGATGCCTTTGAGACTTAATTCAAAACACAGCAGGGAGTCTGACAATGTTTTCCCTGCAAGGACTAATAATAATAACAACAACAATAATAATAATATTCTAGAAATTAAGGTCCAAAACACTGCAACAGTTTCATTCCATTTTCTCCATTCTCATAATGTAAATGGAGCTCTGCATAAATGTGAAACTGCATTCCAGAATTAGGATGGAATTTGAGTTCCTTCTACTATGTCGGCTCTTCTCCATCTGCTGATGTCATTTTTACTGACAAAATCCTTAGGAGGCTGACGACTCTGAGTTTATTGTTCCTTTGGGCCATTGATGTAATCTGAAGAGGGGGTATAACTCTCTTAAAGTACAACTCTGAAACCTTTTCCTGGAGTTTTTTCCAGGTCTGTCTTAGAAATACTGTCTAGTTACTGCAGAAAAATATCTCTACAAATAAAAGTAAAATTAGACTGCTATAGCCCAATGTCTTACAAATTTGGAAAACAGAAATTAATCAACTCAGTCACCATTTTCCATAATTTGATAATGGCTTGGCATCCTATGGTATGTGAGACAAAGGTGATCTTGCCTTATTTTTCGTTAACAATGACAACTTAGGTTGTAAATTCATCATCAAAACGCTTAGAACTGTTCAGCATATTGCTGCGAGACCCCCCGTCTCACCAGCGCGCAGTAGAGAACTCAAACGAGTTCTGTCTGTGATACAATTTTGTGATTGTCTGAATGTTTAAGTTACTGTATAAAATTGTGTTTGATAAAGTAAATAATAAAATCATGGTATGCACATCAGTCTGTGTTAAGACAGGATGAATGTTTATTTCAGAAATAAATTGGTTTATTTTAGAAGCTAATTCACCAGGTATTTCTAAAACCCGTTCTCCCTTAATCTTTTAGTTGACAGGAAAAAGCAACCTTTTACATTATTTTTGTCACAGTTGAGATAAACTTGTCTAACATCTAGCAAGACTCATGCTTTTCCTTAGCATCATGTGCTTTTTGCTTAGTAAGACAGTTTGCATCACAAGTAATTTTGAAATCTTACATGTATTTAATATTTCATGAGTGTATTGTATGTTTATGTCAGAGAACATGACGAATTGTTATAAAATACAGCCAAGCATATTTCACGAGAGGAAGATGAACATTTATTACGTGAAATCTTGACCCATATAGTGTTTTACCATTAACTCTAAAGGAGTCAAAATTCCATTGTCAATGAAGACCATCAGAGAGCTGGTCACTGGATTCTGGCTTCTCCATCAGTTTGAGGGGTCTGGTAAATCAAAACCCTGCTCTTAAATTGCAGGTCAAGTAATTGAGCACTTTAGCTCTACTGTCATATCTGGAAATTGTAATTGTCAAGTATAAAAAGCACAGAAGGCTTATTTATTAATTCATACTAGCAATTCAGAATTTTTTTATTAGGTATGTGTTCTACTTGACCTAAGAAAAGTCATTCTTGCTGAAGCTGTGAGTGATCTGGTTACACCATACTTGTCATGTTTAACACTAAGTAGGTTGAATTGCTGAACCAATATCTTGTCTGTCTTTGCTTTTGTGAAGAGAGAAAGGTTTAAGAATGTTTGATGGAGGAGGAAAGCACTTGCAGATGATTTAATGGTTTGTGAAACATTGCTGCCTCACTCAGCATATTTGCAAGTCAGTCTGGAGCACGCGCAGGTTGACTCATAAAATGAATAGATACAGGAAGATTTGAGTTTTTTTAAGTTTACTTGAAGTTTTACTGTATTTTAACTGCAGTTGCAAAAATAATGCCATTTGATTTCCTCTGTCCCTTCTCCTCGGACAATGCTTTTTCGAGAGATGAGTTTTATTTCATTATTTAGTTTACCATGAGATTTCGGTGTGTGCTTTTCTTGTCATTGAATACAATTAAATGTCTGCAGCTGGACTTTCTACATCTGCAGTATACTTGGATGAGAAAACTAGCCTGGGCCTTCTTTAGCTCTGTCTATAGTGCTGTCCCGAAAAAGACTACATATGGAGTTTCCTCTAATATCAACTCTGTCTAATCAAGCAAACTGAGTCTTAAGCCATATGTGCCTATCAGTCTGTGCCACTCAACTCTGTTCTTGACTGTTTATGTAAAATAACAGTAAAACCAAATTCTTTTGGTTTAGGTAGCTACTATTTAAATTTCTGATATATATCTGTGTACAGGTTTCTTTATATAGTAGCACCCCCTTTCTGCAGAGAAAGTGTTTGGAAGTACTCTTTCATTGTGTTCAGATTGTACTCATACAACTTCTGATTTTTATTGAGCTATTGAGAGGAGAAGAATCTTTCATGTCTGACAGCAGGAACATGAAGTGACTCTCAAGGTGGAAGCTGTAACTGCTTGCAGTACTAACAATGCTCATCTTACTAAAAATCTAATAGAAAATCAAAGGCCTATTCTGGCTCTAAAAATGAGATTTTCTATGCACGTCCTCAGGTTAAGTATTTGCGGCTCCTCCATATTACCTAAAAGGGATTCTATTTTTATTTCTATTGAGATTTGCAATTGGAAATGTTTTCTTATGAGTGAACAAGGTTCTGAACTCATTAGGTACATTTATGTAATATATTTTAGGCTTGAAAAGAAAGGTGCATGTCATGAAAGTGCATGTGCTGGATAAGGGAGGTAGGTTCTGGCCTCAAAGTTTTAACATAGGTAATTTAGAATTAGAAATTTTTTACTTTCCAGCTAACTCTGAAAAGAAAATTGGTGCTCACTCACCTAGCCTATTAATATTCCAAGTGTTCCGGTAGGAGCAGCTTATTTGAAGCAGACAAGCCTACTATGTTTATTTTCCAGGTACCTGTTACTTTGCCTGGAGGAAAACTCTGTGCTTTTTGTGAAAAATCATTTACATGGATGCTCTGAGACAAACTTAGTCTTCATTGTAGAATGGGTTTTTCATTCTTCAGGGTGTCCTAAAGAGATCTTTTCATCTCTTTAGTTAAGATCTTGCTTCTCTGGGTATGAACTGACTTCTTCTGTTGAGAGAAGCAGGTTCCAATGTGCACCTTGTTCCTGCCTTCTTTCCACTTATTTACAAGCTGAAAACATACTGGGTAAACATAAAGCTTGTGGTTCCTTGGAGAAGAATGGATTTTTAGCCGCAATGAACTTCTGACTGCCGCAAGTGACCATTCTTCTCTTCCTCAGGCCCGGCCATTCATTTACATCTGTGGACCCTGGATTTGGAGGGGTGGTACCTGAAAAGTCCTTTCTTACACAATCATTTCTGTACATAACAGTTAAGATCTGTTTACAGTTTGGGCCCCTCACCACAAAAANCCAAGAAACTGGTCGAGGGACCATCCCTGGAGGTATTTAAAAGACAGGTAGACATACTGCTTGGAGATATGATTTGGTGATGGTTTTTGTCAAGAGTTAGGTTGGTGGTTGGACTACATGATCTGGAAGGTCCCTTCCAACCTAGGCAATTCTATGATTCTATGATTCTAAGTTCCTGTGCCTCTCTCACCCTCCTTATAATGGTTCTTCCATGTGGTGTTGGTGTAAAGAGGGATCTATTAATTTTCACAAGGAACTATAGTAAAGTGTTGAATATTTTCCAGGTAAGACTTCAGTAGTGTCTTCTCCACAGCTCTTTGAAAGATCACTTTTGGTATGACTAAGAGTTTCTTGTTTGTTTTTATGGCTCCCAAAAATATGCCAGGTAATTTACAGGATAGGAAAAAAGACACATTCATCGCCCCAGAGACTGTACAGTCTCATAAGCTGGTATCACATTTCCACCTGACTTGTTAGCACGTTTTAATATTGAGCTGTATGACAGGGTGCTTAGCTGTACATGAAGGTTATAGGGTATATTAAAGACTATGCTAAAATCAGGTGTGTCCAGATTATTCCTTTTAAAGGTCATAGTGATATAAATCAATTTTTTCTAGAAATTATTGGGCATAGTGTTTGGACATTTGACATGGCTGATCAATCTCTTTGTGAGTCTTGCATAAGAAGAAGTTGGGTCTCTGCATTTATTGCTAAATTTTATGGAAAAAAAACGCCTTAAACACTCTTTTCTCTGTATCCATCTTCCTTCAGCAGAACTAAGGCTTCCTTCAGCAGCCTGCCCTAAATGCCCCAAATCCCCTAATTTTTCATTAGCAGTACTCGGAATTTGAGGAGTTAAGAACATTTTTACATCTTTTGGACTGAAGATTATCATGAAAGGCCTGTGAAAAGATGGTCTCTGAAGGCATCATTAAATGTTTGTTGGTAGTGACCATAAATCTCAGTCCTTATGTTCCCATAGCACAGTGAAACTATTCTGCAACAAGGACTGCTTTACACTAGTTTCATCAAACTATTTTTTACTTCTAAACCCCACACAGAACTGTCTTTTAGGTGCAGGTTTTTGTTGGTCTAAACACATGGAAGCTTATTCTATTTCAGGATAATTTTTGAAAATGTATTTTCTTTTTGTATTCCCTGGGTGCTTTGAGTTCATGCTTAACAGCAGTCACGATCCTTTCCAGGCAGTCTGTCACAGGACCTCCTTATCTGCTGTTTGTGTATCAGGGATGGAAGAACTTGTTTTAGCTCTTGCTTTTCTTGCCTTTCCTAGCTCTTGCTACTGTGATCTTCTGCAAGCAGCATAGCTGGGGCAACTTGTGCTTCTAGGTCTTCCCAGGTTTCTTGTCAAAAAATGTATGCTACATCTGGTTTCCAGCTGCCTGTTTCTGTGGAGAATGCATGTTAACTCCCTCTGCTTAAAACAAAAATCAAAACAAGATTTGCCCATCATCCCCAAGAGTGGAAGAGCAAGAGATGACAAGTACTGGGGAGGAGGGGGCACGAATCAGAGGTAATCTATAAAAATGCTGAATTCAGTGTCACTTATGGGACAAATGCCAAATTGTGTTGCCCTGGGATCATGAAATGTAGGGGTCCGTGAGTGAGATCAACAAATTTCAGACCTCTGAGCAATTGGTAGCCTTCCTGCAAACTCAGGAGAACCTCTCTGCATTGCATTCTTCTCTGGTTTTGAGGGTCTTCATGGTCACATGGGTTTTAAAGTTAAAGCAGAGGTTCCCTGGCACAACTCTGTGGGTGAGCGTGATTTCCTTTGAGAAGTATGTGCGATACCCTTTATAGTTTGTGCTTGGCCTCCTTTGCTCAGTAATGGTCAAAGACTGTTGTACCAAAAGCAGTGCTTCTTGTCTGAGTTACCTATTAATTCCTTACATGAGTTCTGCAAACTTGTGGAAGGTCATTTCCGTGTTTGCTGATTATCACTGTATCTGTAATTTCACCTTCAGAATATGTTCTCCAGACATGTGATTCTCCCTGCTGTGGAGATACTACCAATGTCCACCTGGAGAACACGTTATTTCTTAAAACGAGAAAAGAATTATTTTAAGTGGCCGTAGAATTCTTTTCAAAAGTAATACAGAAATTAAAAGCATCTCCTTCCATTCCGTCATTGTTAAAACAATACTGTTTGCTTTTTGTGTAAATAGTGTTCATTTTTAAGCATGAATGAAGTGCCTTTCTTTACTGCTCTTTTCATTGCACAGGGACTGTGTATCATTTCATGGTGTTCAGGTATATGTACAGTAAAATGTATTCTTAGATGTGAAAACTAGGAGACTAAGGAAGTCTGACATCTGCTTTGAAATTCCATATCTGAACACATCAAGTAAATCCATATGGTTAAGGATTGCAGTGGTGTATTAGAAAAATAAAATGAACAATTAATAAATCATATTTTGTGCAGAATACTCTGTTAATGTGTCTTACAAGGTGATAAGTCCTTGGCTTTCTCATACGTGCAACCAAAAAGCTGTAAAATGAAAAACGTCGTAAATGTTTAGAATTCTTCTTCAGTTGTCTGTTGCGTAGGAACACTGGTATCGAATGAGATGAATGTCTTCATGGGAAGAGAGTGCTTATTGGAAGGTTTGGAGAGGACAGTGTGGTTCACAATCTGGGAGTTTTGTACAGTGGTACTGGTTGAATAGCACACAGGCAAGCTTAATTTTTTCAGTCTCTTCAGCTCCTTAACTTTATTGCTTAGTAGATGTTCCTTAATGCATTTGTGTGGAAAGGATTAATTAAATGCACGCTCCAGCCCCCAGTCAAAATAGATAACACTTTCTGCAAAACTGCATTGACTTGTGTTAGGATTTGGTCCACATATTTACAGGAGTATAACAAAATGTTGCACTGTTATCTCCAAGACTATGCGACTGTTCAGAAATTTTAAAAGTTGAGAAATGGATAGTTTCCTTGGATTGGAGAGACCCCTTTTGCAGGAAAATATGGATTTATTTTCTTTTCATTTCCTGTTAAGAAAACCCCCAAGAGAATTCTAATTCTCACATTTCCATGAAGAAGGAAGATGTGCTCATTCTTCACCCACCATCCTCCTTAATCATTCCTTACCAAAATTATTGGATAATATAATGGTTAGATTTGAACTACTCTGTGTCACAAATGTTAATTGTAAGCTCTGATACAGAAATGTGTTGTTTCTTACAGACCACATAATTTTGTCTCTTTATAGAGGTAATTTCACAGGTAAATTTGTGTTGTGCTTCTATTTTACTGTGAGGACTAAGCCATTTATTTCAGAGGGAAAAAGCAACATTTCCTCCCCAAAATTACAACACTTCTCCTTCGAGTGGAGATTTAATTTTCTCAGAATTTAGAAGTAAAATGGTTAATTAGTTTGAGTTAAGTGTAAGCATCTGACAGTGTAAGGAACCACCATCTCCCCTGAAGGCAATTTAGCTCCTCTTTCATGGTTCCCAGAGGGAGGCAGTGGACATGTTGAAAGAGTGCCTCTTTCCTAAGAACCGTTTTACGCTTCATTTTCATTGAAAACAATAGGAGATAACAGCCTTTCTAACGAGGGGAGGCTTTCCGGGAACATTCTGTGCAAAAAATAGTCTTTATTCAGAATAGAGCATTAAAAAGATTTGTATACACTATATGTGAAACCATGCCCAATTTATGAAATGGGACAAAACTTTGTTTTCTTTTGCTTGGAGGAAAGGGGGAGAGGGGGAAGTATGTGAAGATTGAACAAGTTAAGGGAGAAGTCAGTGGTTTAAGAGATAATGTGGAGTGCATAGGATGAGGCAGAGGTCAAAAGATAAAGGGAAGTGGCTGGAATGTTCAGGCTATTTTGCAGCCTTCCGGAGTAGTTTAATTTTCACAACATTATATATATACATATATATATATATTTTTTTTTTTTAATGTTGGTAGATGCACTGTTGAATTACTAAAATGCTTTATTCCATAATAGGTGTCTCCATGGGTTTACTTCTCTGGGTTCTGAAGTCTAGGGCTTTCTTTACAATTAAAATAAAACCAAGGCACTTCTGTGGTAAAGTTATAACATTTGTTACTGACTGGAAGAAGGCTCCACTGAAAATTTTTGACCAGTTCAATGGAAATCCTAGGATACTGCAATTTTTTTTTCCTGCTTGGTTGTCCTGATGAACAATTGTTAACTTCAGCCATTTCTCAGAGTGGTGTTCTTAAATGCATCTTCCTGTAAAATTTCATGCAATACTCCTGATGTATTTGGATTGGAACTCTGCTGATTCAAATTTGAGTTTCTTCTTTTTAATTTGCTTTAATGGATTATTTATGGCACCACAGCAAAAGTTATATTGCAGATTAAGTTTTAATCTTTATAATTTGCAGTGAACTCAAAATCAAGGTTTCAATGGAGGGAGGATTTTTTTTTTATATTACAAATGGAAGCACTTATGCATATAAACATTTCATGATGTGCATTTTAGTAATTTAATATATAAAAGAGCAAACCTTGTGGATTTCACATATTCCCTCAAAAGTTGTAGAAACTTTGCTTTTTTTTTTAAATTTTATTTGCTTATAAGAATGAGAAGATGCATCCTACCATGAGTTTAAGTAGAGTACACTGAGGAATGTCCTGTTTCTAAACTTTTAGTAGTTGTATTTAAAAACATTCTATTTACCACTGTTGACATACAGATCACATACAGATCATTCTTATTCATTGCATAGTGTACACAGTATGTTTTTACAGCACTGCAGAAAGTTATTATAGGAGGTTAAGTTGTAGCTTAGTAACATCGGGAATGTTAAATTGACTAACAAATGCTCTGAATTTATAGTTGAAGATCTTCTGACATGAATATTTAACACTGATTGTGTGTAATGCTTTACATCAATAAAGTACTGAACAAACATTTGATCAATAGAAAGCAAATGTTGGATTAAAGCCTTGCAACAGCCCACTTCCTCTGCACACTCTTCCTCCCCCTCGGTATTCTTACTTCTGGTGGTTTATTTTCCACGTCAGGATTTTGTCTGGTGTTTATAATGCTAAATGATTTAGGTAGCCTTGTATTAGATGTTTGCATTTAGCGATTCCAGTTTAGCTAGTGAGATTTCTCTCTGAGCTAATTACGTTGAGGGTATTTTGAGAGCTCTGCAAAGGTGTGTGCCTCTATGTGTGCATCTGTATGTAGCGGTAAGTTCATCTCCTCCAGAAGAATACAGTGCAAGACAGTACTACATTTCTGTAAAGCATTTTTTTGATACCAGTATTTGGCTAGATTTGAGGCACTTTGCCTGAATGTATTCTTCTTTAGCCTCATAAAAAGAAAAAGTGAAAGTGAGAGTCTTATTTCTGCGCAATATGCCAAATACTGATTTTCGTAACAAGCTCGACTGCTCTGTTAATACGTCTAAGTGACTCATTTCAGACTTGCTTAACACATGCCTGGAAAAACCAAAGACTTATAACTTCCATCTGCTCTCTAATATGATGAAAGATGAATCCCGAAGATCGCAAATTGTGGGAGACATGCAGCTCTTAATAAGAACAGCTGAACAACAAATGCCTTGTGAGAGGTGGTGAAAAATGAAATAATGAGGAGGAAAGGCAGGCAAGCCTCTTGAGGGAACATGGATATCCATGGCTGACTAGAACTGTCACATCCAAACATTACACTAAATATGAAATGCACATTATATAACACAAGTCACAGGCAACAGATAATAGCCTTTTTGAATTTTCTACCAAATTAATGCCTTAATATTACAAGCAATTGTGCTAACATGGATTCTTGAGCTTGTTTCACTTCAGCAGAAATATTGTGCACATCTCCATATTAGAAAACCTGTTTTGCAAATGAGGTTTTGAAGTCTTGTTTCTTGTTTTGCTTTCTAACCTTAGCCACTGAATACGTGTAAACCTTCAATGTATACAAATCAAGCATTACATTCCTGTATATAATATTGCAGAAAAAAATGCATATGCATACATGTGTAGCTAGAGAAAAATGGAGATAGTGGCATAATCAAGAAGAATCAAAATTAATATTGACTTACGGTGAATATCTGCTTTGCATTTTGTCATCGTAGGCTGTTTCATTGTGACCTCTCCTTAACTTAAGCGGACATCTCAATCGTGCTGTCACAGTAACATCCACAAACTAGATTTATGCCGGTTAGCAAAGATACCTGTAACAAAACTCAAATGCAGCAGTCTGTGACCCATCAGAGGCTAATTTACCCTGCCAAGAAAGTAGTAGTCTGTATAATTCACACCAGAAGAGGTGTGTGACCTGTCTAGTTTAGTCTGACATAGGAAGAGGAAGACAAAGACCGTTATAAGGTATATGATAGATATTACATTCTGAGCCACAGAGAACCTGGAAGATATTTTCTAGTTCTGCTTTGAGATATGATTTCCATAAACATATTGCAAAACTGAAATTTTAGCCTATGACTTGTACAAAGTTCTTAACTATAAAAGAGTTGAAAAAACATGGTTCATCAGGTGAGTTTTAATATCCTCTCTGTTTTAAGAGAGAGGGTGAAAAGAATACAGATAGCGTATGGGCATATAGTGGAGTATGATGTTACACTTCATAAATCAATTTTACATGAGTAAGATTTGCAGTGAGATTTGTAAAGGCAGACACTTGAATCCCTGTGGAGCGTGACCTCATTGACTTTATCACAGATCTACACGGATGTTGTGATCTGCCTGTACAGATCTGATGGCAGGATCAGGGACTTTGGCCCTAATCTGGGAAACAATTTCATGGTCGAGTAGCATTGTATGTGTGAATACTCTCGTTAAACTCACAGGTTTGCAGTATCAGGATCATAGGAAACAGTATGAAGACAGTGGGTCTTTGTTGTTTTTTCCCTGAATAGTCATGCGCCAAGACACCCTCTTCTCATTCCCTCTGTTGTGAAGAAAAGCTCTGGATTTTTGTTTATAAGGACAAAACTGTGTTGAAGAGACATGGACAATTCATGCATCACTGCAGAAAGCTTTTTTTTACTCAGTTCTAGCTGTTAATTTATAATCTTTTGCTTATTTTCCCACTATTTTCATGGATTTACATTATTCTGTGTACAGCAACGTGGTGTTTTCTGATTCCCATTGCCAATTGCTTTATTTTTCTTGCTTCAGCTGCTTTCCCCCTGTTGTTTCATGGAGGACATGTGGTGGATTGGGGTTTGATGGACCACAGGAGTATAGCTCCTGCCACTCCTAAGTCAGATCCAGCTGCTGTCTTGGCTTTCACTCATTTAGAATAGTTTACTTTCTGCTAGTTGGATAGTTTAATTTAACATTTCCAGTAACTGCTCTCCTCCCTTGCAAGATAAACAGAATTAAAAATAAACAGCCTCCTACCAACTGTTCTTTCTCACACTGTGTGATGGACGTCCCTTGAGTGTTTGTGGGATCTTCTGGCCTCCTTGATGCTGGAAGAAGGCTTCCTCTTGCTGTCTTTGGGGAAGCCTTTTCCTCTAGCATTAAGAAGGAAATTATGGATCCATCAGCATCGCAGGTTTCTGTATTCCCTTTGTCAGTGGCCTTGATGCTTGGCTGGGATGGTCTCTCGGCACTTGGCTGCTTCCAATAGCTAGCTTGAATACTACTAATTCTTGGATAGTTAATATGGTGCATTCTCTATACCCCCATTAATTTTCAGCCTGGGCTTTGATTAAAAGCTTCTCCCTGCTCTCTCAAGTTTGAGGTTTGTTCCCATGCCTTTTCAACAATGAGACACAGGGAAATTTGCTATTTCCTTTTCCTCTTAATAGGCTAAAAGGGAGCTCCTTTACATTCCTGCTGGCTTTGCTGATAATTTGCACAATCTTCCTGGAAGAAGATTGGTTTTGTTAATTCTTTTTGCAGCGCAACAGTATGTGGAGGGGTTTGTTGAAGCTTCTGTTCCCTAAATGATGTTTCTTAAAATGTACAAGGAACTAAGCTTTCATTATTTTTTAAAAATATCTTTCTTGATTGCTTAGAAAACATGACCTGAATGAATGATGGAAAATTATTAGGTACCAAAAAAAGAAATTTCCCTGGTAAAGTTAACATTGCTTATATTCAGTTTCCTGAAATCCAAATTAACACAAGAAAATGGTATTGAAGGAGTATCCAAGAGTATGATTTCCAAAGAGGTCTTTAATAAGTTTTTTATGCTTTACCCTGTTATTAGATGTCATCTTATCCCATAGTGGTAGTTCTAGATCCGTTATAATTAATAAATGTACGTTTTGTTATTACCACTAAAACACACAAACAAATGTAACTTTCAGTTTTCTTACAATATATGTAATAATTTTATGACATGGAACCTGTAGTTTAAGATTATTTTTAAGAAGTCTATTTTTAGTTACTTAAAATTTTCTTAAACTTCAGGTGGTCGTCAGTTCAAGCTGAATTGGTATCAAGGTATCTACTCTAGGCTGAATTCTTTTTTTCCCAGTATCTTTCAGTAGAAATGGCTCTCTGAGGATTTATGGAGATATTTCTAGGTGGATGGGGAGATAGAATGAAAAAACAAATGACTGAGCAGTTACTGTTCCTTGTGGTGGAATCATTGCATTTTGTTGGGTGAAAAAGGAAGGGATGAGGTAGCTCACTCACCGCGGACATAAGTAATTTTTGATGATATGATGCTTCTGCATACCAGAGGCATTCTCAGAGGATGGCATCACTGTTTTGTAAATGACCAGAATACTGTATTTGTAAATATCATCCTTGCATGAAGTATCCTTCTCCTTTACGACCCTCTTGTGCTACAAGGTGAAGTTGGAGGAATGTGCAGCCCAGTCCATCTGTGGAGCAAGAGTCCCACAGAAGAAAACCCTATGCATGATGATGTATTTACCAAGTCATTCACCATGCTTTGGGCAATTTTAAAAGGAGGAGCGTGGATTTGACATCCCCAGCAGTTATTTGAGGAAAATGGTGGTCACCACCACGCTTCCCATGAAGCTCAGTCCTAAGTGCAAGTGTTTGTCTAGTGGAGTTCTGCTGGGAATGTCTAGTTTCTGGAGCTGTACCGACAGAAACTGCAGTCCAAGCACTGAACTGCATAGCTGCAGAAAAACTGCCGCTTTTGGGAAGAAAAAGGAAAGTTAAACAACTGCAAACTTGGTTTTAAGAAAAGAGGCTGCAATAGCAATTAGACACCTCTACCGTTAAAATGGTAGCAGAGCCAATGGTAGCTATGTTTAGCTATGTTATATTTAATTCCCACAATAGGCACACAAATTGTTTTGTCAGGAACCTTCATGTCCTTCCAGAAGACCCTCTTCAACTCTACTGCAGTCTTGAGAGCATTCATCAAAGACAATTTGGGTTAGTCCACATTCTGCAGATTACACAGCCCTAACAAATGGTACTTTTACTGTTGAGCCAGCCTGTGACTTAAAAATCTTCAAAATAAATGAAAGAGAAAAAAATATCACCTTGGTATGTTTATTTTGCACTGTCTTCTTCATTTGTCAGCTACCCAAAATGCAAAATAAATCAATCTTAAAAAAATAAGTAAGAAGGTAGTTGCATGACAGTATGTGCATTGCAGTGCACTTCAGCTTTCCCAGCTATTCTGTTCTTATGAGCCACAGGGGTTTGATGTTAACGAGGTTCCCATCTCCAGTTCTCGAGGAGTGGGATTTTGTGCAACTCAGGCCCCCGCTGATTCAAAAACCGTGCTGGCAGAAAGAGCAGAGGATGATTTGTTAATAGCATTAACTGGAAATGGCCCAGTTAACATTATTAATGTTATTACCATCGAGCCTAGGTTTGAATGATGGTTTAACCTCTGTTTTTGTTATGTGCCTTAAAAATATATTTAAAGAGAGCAGGAGCTGAGAGAGGTAATAATTTGGGCTGTGATGATTTTGACACTGTGAACTGAATCTCAGCTATGTGCGCCTAAAGATTGGCTACAAGTTCTTGTTAGTATAGTTAGTCTAGTTTTTGTTTGGTGGGGTTTTTTTTTTTGAGGGGTGGGGTTGGTTTTTATTGTTTTGGATTTCTTTTTTTTCTCTTCAGCTTTTACTGAAGTGATATGAACTCCAGAGGTGCTCCAGCTGTGGTAAATCAGGCTGCCTATTTAAGAGTCTGGGTGCATGTATAGGCATTAGGATACTTATCCTTGTAAATCTCAGGGTTTATTGTTTCAAGCTATGGCTCAGTTGATACATGTGTCTGTAGTAATATCTTTGTTCTCAACAAATAGGCATTTTTTTGATACGATGGTAATACCGGATTAACCATGACTCTATAAACCAGTCATGTAAAAGACGTGGTGTACCCTGGTTCTGTCAGGAACTTCCTGAAGAAGTTACAGTAAAACACAGCAATTCAAATACCTGTTCTCCTCTCTATTTAGATTACTCACAGTTTTCAGAATTTCAGGTTGAGATCAGAGGAAACATTTCAAGAAATAGATGGTAAAACATTTAAATACTGGATTTCCTATTTATGAGTGACTAGAAGCTGTGTCAGAAAATATGTTCCAACTTTATTAAATGGGGCCTGGCAAATGTTGCAGTTGTTGAGGTACTGCCTTGATAACAGAAGAAACTGAATTATTGTTTCTGCATGTGTTGTAAGCAATTACACACAACCATCATCTAAATGTGTATATTGCGTTTCCTCCTCGAAGAAGAATTCTGTCAGTGAAAATTGAGTTTTTAATAGTAATTTCTGTGTAATGTTTTTGCTGAATAAGCAAACCATGGAGCAAAAGTAAAATGTGTCCATTTTTGTGCTGCAGATAAGACATCTTACTTGAACATTTTAAAACACGTGCAGTTGCACAGCCGTGATGCAATTCTCCAGTCTGGATGCTTGTTTTATTTCCTACAACAGTGAATCTGTCCATCCTTAAACTTTCTTTTGGATGCGCTCTCTTTCCTTTGGCCACAAGATTGTTGCCTATGACTGTCTACTGTTTCACAGATATCAGGCCTTATAGGCAGGGTGCCTTTGCTCTTATGTTAAAAATTTCTATTTTCATGTCAGAAGCACAGCTTTTTCTGTTTTATGCTTTCTCTCTTCCCGACTGGATGCTCAATGTTTGGACTTAGAAAGCAAACTCTTTTGGCTTGCCCAGCGATATCTAGACAAAAATAATCAGCTTGCATGCTCTGGCTTAGTGTCTTCCGTCCTGGAGCTTTCCAGATGTTGAGGATGCTTTGCCTTCCATGAGAGTTCTCCACCCATGCAGAGGATATGCCTTCTTCCTAATGTAGAGCTTGTTTTCTTCTTCAGCTGTTCCCATGCTCACACTGCATGGCTGTGCTATGAGAGCATACCTCTGGTTCTCCCGTTTCACATTTCTTGCATCTTTGAGTCTCTCTTTATTTCATCCTCAGATTTCTAATCCTGATTTTATTTGCTTAGTTTTTTGAGGCCCTAGTGGTGTCATTTGATTCCACTGGTTGTCTTTAGCGGCAATTCGGGTGCCCCAAGAGAAAATATACTGTTGGAGTTGTTTCCTAAAGTGTGGCTTCCATGCAAAATACAAAAGCTTAGCAAACCTGCACTGCTGCTGTTCAAAAGATACATTACATATGGTTGGAAGTTGTGCTGCAAACTTGGAATCTTTGTAAAATCAGTATAATTAACAGAACAGGTCATTAAACTGGTGAAGCTGAGGTACAAAGGAGACATAGTTACAGGTCAATGTTTTAAAGTTCCATTTGTGATTTCTCGTGTTTTCAAGTCACCAACGTGTAGTAAATGAAAGTGACTGACTTGAAAATCTGCAAAACATATTTATTTCTAGAGAAGAAAACATACCAAAGTTTCTTAAAAGTTGTTTTGTTGTCACAGCAGATGTATCCTAAAGCCTCCTCAATTTTTCTTCATCATTTTATGTGATACTGTAGTGCTTCTCACATTTGAGAGAATGTGCTCTTTAATATGAAAAAGAAGGATGTTTTGAACATAATGCTCTTGATAGCCCTGTGGCTCATGAACTCTAGAAGACATTTGGCTGCTCTGTAAAGAGGCATTTCCATACTAGTTAATTGGTATTGCACGAATTGCCAGAGTAAAATGTAGTAACGTAATTGTTGAATGTCTGTAGTTGGTGTTAGGATTTTTAAGTCTTCAGTGTGTTTACAATATTTTAGAGCAACTTTGCCAGTATTTCACTATGACTTTATTCCCAGCGTGCATGTGGAACTGACTCATGTAGACCAGCTCCGTGCTCCCAAGGATCTGTGGGATCTCGTGAGGAACCAGCATGGAGCCCTCTGGAGCAACGCTAGTGAGGGAGTTAGCCAATTTGACATGAGGAGGTCCAGACATAGAACAGGAAGAGGGACTGGAGGGCATTGTCGTTATTTACTGTGGATCAATTTTTTTCTCTTTATCTCATTCTACATGCAGCTTTTTCAGATGCTTGCGAGATCACTCACATAAAAAGCTCGAGGAGAAAATTTCTGCGATTTACCGTTTAAACATTTCTGAAACAAAATTACTTCTTTGATTATTACCTATTAATGTAGACCTGGAGGTGTTTCATTGTCTGACCTTTCCTTTCCTTCTGTGAATTACTGAGCACATGGCACAGCTGATCAGCCCCTGAACTCCTCCCTGATAGCGTGATCATTCAGCTGACAGACTTGTGTACTGCAGCCAGTGTTGTTCCTAGTCTGCCCTTGAAAACTACTGTCATGTTGAGATCTTGCTTTTTTTTGGGAAATTAGTCAAATGCCTGTCTGTAGAGCCATCATGTTTTGTGTTCATTCATGGATCAAGCAGCAGGAGGTAGTAGAAATTAACTCTCACCTTTAGGCTTATAAAACACACCATTTCCAATAACCTAGGATCTGTCAACTTCATATCTCTACATATGTGGAGAAAGAGCATGTATTATTTGGAAATGCCACTCCATTAGCACAGTTTTCCACCACTGACTTTAGCTTGGTTTAGCTTTTCATTGTATCACTTAGGGGAAAAAACAATTATATAACAAATTACATAAATATAAGCATGCAAAGACATTTGCATATTAAAAGTGTTGAGCAATGCACTGAGCAAACTTTTCATGTATGTTGGTATGCAAGTAGTTCCAGACTTTAGCAGTCCTGCTGCAGGTCCATTTTACTCGAAAGATTCATTTTCACTGAAACGTCCTTTCAAATCTGGAGTGGAGGAACACAAAAGAAGGCTCTGTAATCACCAAAAACTCCAGTATTTTTCTTTTCTTGTTGTATTTGTTTTAAAAATAAAGTGATGACTAAAACAAAATTACACTTGCTTAGTATTAAAATGTTACTGTAAAATCCACTAATGCTAGTGTTTATGCAGGAAGAGTGTTTTATAAAGCTCAGAAATTAAGCTGGTAGTTCTGATTTAACTAACACGAGTTGTATGAGCTGCTTTTGGTTCCCCCTCACCCCACTTCCCGATTGTAGTGAGGTACTGAAACATAACGATTTCTTCTACAGATCAGTGAAAAGACATTTAAATACTGCTTTGGAATAGAGGTGATAACTCTGAGCTCTCTTCTTTGTGTGTGCACATAATAAATAAGCTGAGGCACAGAGTCTTCTTTTACCTGTGTTTTCCCTGCATATTTAGCAGTGCTAGCTCTCTGCATTTATTTACTTTTGTTTGAGGTCTTAATCTTGACTTCTCTGAAGCTATCTTAAGGTAAGTCAGTTAATACTTTTATGTCAGCATTGCTGTGTGCAGACAGATGTCTCATCACACTGTTGGGTGATGTAACAAACCTTTTTTTTTTTTAAAGCCATCTAGTATCAGCCAAATGATGCCACTTTCCTGGCACAACTAGCATTACTCAAATCAAACCTATGTTCTTGGGTCTGTACACAACAGAATAAATCCCTTGAGCTCGCTGATCCTGATTTTAAAATTATATTTTCACTTTCTGTACAGGTGTTTAGTATCTTGTATAAAAATGCGTATTGGGTTTGCATGGCAAGGTTTTGGTAGCTGGGGGGCTGCAGAGGTGGCTTCTGTGAGGAGCTGCCAGAAGCTTCCCCATGTCCGACAAAGCCAATGCCAGCCAGCTCCAAGGTGGACCTGCTGCTGGCCAAGGCTGAGCCCGTCGGCGGTGGTGGTAGAGCCTCTGGGATAACATAGTTGAGAAGGGGAAGAAAACCCGATGGGGAACAGCAGCAGGTAGAGAGGAGTGATAACATGAGAGGAACAGTTCTGCAGACACCGAGGTCAGTGGAGAAGTAGAGGAGGAGTTGCTCCAGGTGCTGGAGCAGAGGTTCCCCTGCAGCCCATGGTGAAGACCATGGTGAGGCAGCCTGACCCCCTGCAGCCCATGGAGGTCCATGCTGGAGCAGATCTCCACCTGTAGCCCATGGAGGACCCCATGCTGGAGCAGGTGGATGCCTGAAGGAGGCTGTGAGCTTTTGGGAAGCCAGCACTGGATCAGGCTCCTGGCAGGACCTGTGGCCCCGTGGAGAGAGGCGCCCACACTGGAGCAGGTTTGTTGGCAGGACTTGTGACCCCGCGGGGGACCCACGCTGGAGCAGCCCATTCCTGAAGGACTGCACCCTGTGGAAGGGTCCTGTGCTGGAGCAGTTCATGAAGAACTGCAGCCCATGGAAAGGACTCATGTTGGAGAAGTTCATGGAGGACTGTCTCCCATGGGAGCAGAGGAGGAGTGTGGGGAGTTGCGGAGACAAGGTGTGGTGAACTGACCACAACCCCCATTCCCCGTCCCCCTGTGCCGCTCAGGCGGAGGAGGGAGGGAAATGGGGTGTGAAGTTGAGCCTGGGAAGAAGGAAGGCGTGAGGGGAAGGTGTTTTAAGATTTGATTTTTTTCTCTTTACCCCACTCTGATTTGATTGGCAATAAATTAAATTAATAAATTAGATTAATTTCCCCGAGTCTGTTTTGCTTGTGACGGTAATGGGTGAGTGATCTCCCTGTCCTTACCTCGACCCACAAGAGTTGGGAGTGAGTGATAGAGCAGCTGTGGTGGGCACCTGGCGTCTAGCCAGGGTCAACCCACCACGCTGTAGTAAAAAAAAAAGACTGAATTATTGCTCTCTCAAGCGTTCTCAAATGTCTGTCTCAAAACTGGCTATGAGCCTTGACAAAACATGCAAATTTTTCTTGCTAGTCTCTTCCCCTCCTCCTTTTCTCAACCTACTGTCACCATTGTTCCGGTAATCCCCCACTGCTAAGTGATTTTGGTTTTTAATTTTTTTATTTATTTATTTTTTAAATTGGAGCTTCTTTAACATTCTCTTTTGGTTCATAACTGCTATAGGTGAAGATGCAGCCCTGCATATTTCTTCACGAGAAGCCTCGTGGTGCATTATGCCTTCCCTCCAAACTACTTCTGGCATTGCTGACTCTTTCAGAAAACACTGTCAATTCCTGACACACTAAGACCTCTGCTTTAATTTTTAATCCTGACCTGACAGGCATTCTGATTCATTGCCTGTAGCTGCACTAGAATCAACATATTGTTGCGTATGTTTGATGAACCATAGAATTAGTCCAAGTCTTGTTTCCAGTTACTTCGTTTCTAAATGTACTCTTGTGGGACCTAAACACCTAAACAGTCAATATTCTTTGTTCTGGTTGCTCAGCAGTTTGCAGCTTGATATTGTCAAGGGGCTTTTTTATTGCAGCAGCTGACGAAGTTAAACCTTTGTCATGGAATGGAAGAAATTTAGAAATGGGCCCCATATCCAGTGTTAAACAGTGGAAAAAGTGTTTCTTCTTCTTTCTATGTTAGGTATAGATTAAGTACAACCATATTGCATATTCTCATAGCTTGTTTTCTTCTGTGGACTCCTCGGTAGCTTTTTAATTAAACAGCAACCCCAAAATTAATCAGTTCACCATTATATCCAGAAAGTTACATCTGCTGCTTAAAGTAGCTGACTTTGGTTTGGTTTTTTTTTTTTTTTTTTTATTTGAGTTTTTCCAGGGGGGTTCGGTTTTTTTCTTCTTTTTTTTTTAAGATATGCAGTTAGCACACACTGATCTCTACAGTACATGTTTTTTAGATGTAAAGTAGAAGAATTGTGTCAAGTAGTTCTGATGGTACATTACTTTTGTACTGAGTTCTGGAACCAAGCTTTTATCAACTCTTTAGTACAAAACCCCCTTTTGCTTATTAAGTTTTACTGTACGTGTACGTAGTCTTAAAACAGTGCTCCTAACATGAAATCTAATATGTAAAAAATTTTAAATCCATTACTCTCCAGCAAAATCTGATTTCCTGTAGTATGGCAAAATTCTTGGGAATTTCAGGAGGATTTTGGGAGTACATGATGAGCTAAAATGTTAGGATTTGGTTAATTTGCATGTCTGCTAATTTAATACCGCTATAGTGGGGATTTGGAGAGTCTGCTGCAAGACTGATTGAGGGTTGGAAGGCTTCAGAAAAGATTGCAGTTTAGACTGTCAGAATAATTGATTGAGATCTAAGAGAATCTTTTCCACAGGATGAGTAATGGTGTTGTATAGTCTTCTTTAAAAAAAGTCAGCATTGCTGCACCCAAACTTGAATTTTCAAGGTGATTATTGAAAAAGCAATTTTTGGAGGTAGTTCTAGAGAACCTTTTGTTTTGTTTTATTTTTCTTCCCCCTCCCCTCCAACAAAGAGAGCATTGACTACTACATTGCACTACAGTAAAATTGGAATTATATTTGCAAGATGTATAAACATATGTGTGTGAATATATCTGATGAATGCAGGCTTTACAGTCTCTATGTCTCAAAATGGAGATGTCTCTAATTTCAATATTTAATTGGTGAAATAATGCCAAGCTTACATCTTTCAGCAGTACTTGTGTTGAAAACAATTACATGTTGCAGAATTTGTGTTATGTCACTGCTCTAATAATCACTGAAGGAGGAGGCATGCATTTACGCCTGCAGCCGTGTGGCTGATGTGAGCAGGAACTGCTTGATTGTTGACACGCTGGTATGTAAAACTGAAGATTGAAAAATCACTAGTCTTGTTGAGTAATGATTACTGGATCAAAACCACGTCTAGATCAAGGACCAGTAGGTTAGGTATGCAGAAATATCTCTTAAGCATCCAGTTCTGCACATATATGCTCTATGCCATTTGGGAAGCTGGAATTCCCCAAATCAAACGGGAGATTTCCTGGAGATAATTAATATTTTAAGGTAATTAACATTTCAGTTTTCTGCATGCTCACCCATCATTTCCTTTTTTTTTATTCTCTGTCTGAGAGGAAGACTAAGCCTGTCAAATCCCCTGCAAATTCTGCTCTGCAGGAGCAAACACTACAGGTCCTAACCTCTGTTTGTTCTGATTCCTGGGTTTGTCCTTCTCTAACCATATGTTTGAACAGAGCTCTTAGGTAAACCATGCTGTCCTCTTTCCCCCCCATGCTGGCAGTCTCCCAACATCCACTTCCTCCAGTCCTGCTCTCATGTAGCACGGTATCTCTAGCGGAAATCCTGTGGCCAGCCCGACTTCCTTTTGCTACAGATTTATCTCTTTTCTTTTTTTTTTTTTTTTTTTTTTTTTTTTTTCCCCCCCCAGCTCTGCCATCTTTGTCACTGAGCAGCTTTACACTCAGACATAACCAGATCCCATACTTGCCATCTCAGTTGGCTCTTCTCTGTTTTTGGATGCCTGTCTTTGGCTTCTCCCTCCCACTCTTCTCCATGTATGATCTTATGACTTCTTAAAAATAATAAAATAATAGCATAATAACATATAATGTGACACCATTTCCCTTCTGTGGTTTGCCGTTCCTTCTTCCCTTTCCTTCTTCAGTTTTATTCTGTTTCAGGTTCAGGAAGGGGTGTTATCTCTCCTTGTTCCTCTCTTGTTACAGTCTTTCAGTCCTCTTCTCTTGCATCCCTTGCATAATTTGCATAATTCTTTACCTTTCTCTTCTTAATCTCCATTCCCACATGATTTTTAGCTGAAGATTTTCAGTCCCTCAATCATCTCTGGAACACACAAAAAAATCTTTATTCCCTTTTCGTTGAGCTACATCACTGCCTGCCAACAGCTTTTCATCTCTTACTGTGTGCGTGTGGGGTATGTCTCTTGTGAAGGAGTGAGAGACCTTCTCCAGTACAGATTTTGTCTGTTATGTTGAAGTCTTGACACCCTCTTGATTCAATTCAACCTGTCCCACCTTCAGTGCCATTAATTACTTGGCTATGTCATCACCTCATTCATCTCCTGTCTTGCCAGATACTCTCTCTGTGTTTCCTATGGTGGTCTTTTGTCATCTTTTTGCCACCTCATTCTCTTTTTCACCATCTTTCTGCCCTTTTTTCCTCTCGGTGTATTCACTTTTACTTTATTTCCAAACACAAACCCCGCTGCTATCTTTATAATGCTACCTATTTATTTATTTAAAAACTTTTTTTCCCCCAAATCAACATCCTGGCTTTTCTCTTGCACCTTTACTAAGGTCATTGTGACTGAAATGGGGACTTAAGAATATCCTCTGTTTCTCTCTGCCATATTCTTTGACTGCATGGAGCAATAGACTTTCTACTTGGCCCTCAGGCTTGTAAACTTGTTATCCTCTTTGCCTTGTTTTTACCATAACCAGATACGCTTTGAGATTTGCAAGTATTTTCCAGTTACCTTATATGTGCTCATTCTTGTCTTTCTATACAGCTAAAACTGTTGTCTCTGTGCTTAACCAATGTCTTGATTATGGAATTGTGTTTTTCTCTGGCCTTGAAAAATTTGAGTTTGCTATTCCAGTATTCATCCAGAATACTTCTCTAAAGATCCTTTTTCTAACTTGCTCACTTTCTTTGCTACACATTGCTGGTTGCCAGTTCTGTGTTTCTTTCCATTCCTTTCAGAGGTCACACTCTTCTGTTACCACTTACTAATCAAAAGTTCATCACCTGCCATAACGCTGGTTTTGTCCTTCCTGCATGGATTTTCAAACAAGCACTCCAGTGCTTTCCCTTTGTGTTGGAGAGAAGCTCTCTGAATATCCTCAGACCTACCTTGTTACCATTCTTCATATTAACCCCTAAAACTTTGCTGTAGTCTGAGACCCAGTTTTGTTTTGTTTTGTTTTTTAAATTAAAAATCAGGGAGATGTACTGCTAATTTGGTTTGTCTCCTGCCTTGGTGGTGGTCAATATTGTCTCATTTTTGCCTTGAGTCCTCCTGGTTATTTGTATCCATCTATTTATAGTCCTAGCTGTTATGGTAGCTGAAAAACTAATACTATTGGCATTTATCTGACCTTGTAATTATTTTTGCCTTATCTTGCAAAGACCAGTTTTGGACTTCCTCAGAGAGTCGTGCTTAGAGTTGCATAGATTATGTTCTGTTTGGGGCAATGTAGTCCTCTCTATATTTGTCATAGCAAGAAAAAAGTCCAGCCTTAATGTGATATTTTAGAGGATGACTTTGGTGTCCCAAAAAGCAGAGTAAGTAGCAAAGTGCTCCTCATTTTGCCATCTGCAATGACTGAGTGAGACACAATAGAAAAGTCTAAAAAGATGTTCTTTTTTTCTCTTTCATTCATATATACAAATTGGCAAAGAATTTTTTTTTCCAAAGAATATCTAGTATAATTTATTAAATGTAATTTTCCTCCCTTTCTACTCAAGCCGAAAAAGGATGGAATTAAATTTGAGAAATTTGATACCAGCATCAATTCCAGCATTTGTTATTAGATGCATGATGCCTTGTGCACACACGTATGGTATAGTGTTATCTACTGATTACAGGGCTAGCAAGGTTAGATTTAGTTGTCAGAAATGTTATAGCGACCTTAAGGCTATTCTGTAGCTATGTGTAGGCAAGAGTCTATTTCCGTTATTTGTTTTTCACATCTGAGCTACTCCCTGCCCCCAAAGTCTTTCCTTAACTATTAAAATATGTCAGATGTAAGTTAGAGAGATGCATAAACTCTGAAAAACTGATCAAGTAAAGAATGACGATTGTTTGGGTTGGGTCAGACAGTAATAACAAGACCAAAACTTTTTGACATAATTATAGATAACAAAATTGCTCCTTATATTTTAACCAGAAGAGCACATACCATTCTCTATTTATGCAGAAAAATATGTATTTTCCCAGATACCCATAGCTCTGTTACTTGGCAAATATCCAGGCCTTGAAGGGACCATCGAGATCCAGGCCCCCTTACCTGGGCAGGGACATCTCCCACCAGACCAGGTTGTTCAAAGCCCCATCCAGCCTGGCCTTGAACATCTCCAGTGATGGGGCAGCCACAGCTTCTGTGTGCAACCTGGGCCAGTGTCTCAGCAGCCTCACAGTAAAGAATTTCTTCCTGCTGTCAAATCTAAATCTCCCCTCTTCCAGTTTGAAGCCATTACCCTTCATCCTATCACTACCTGCCCTTGTAAAAAGTCCCTTCCCATCTTTTCTCTAGGCAGCCTTCAGACAGGGGGAAGGCCGCTATAAAGTCTCCCTGGAACCTTCTCTTCTCCAGGCTGAACAACCCCAAATCTCCCAGTAAATGGTAATGTCATAGAGAGTAGATGGGGGGGTGGGAAAGGCTGATAAGCCTGAGAGGGAGATTTTTAGAGTTTATAGTATGTTTTTTGAAAAATTACTGAATTCCCAAATACCAAGTCTTCAGAAGTAGAGGTGTGATCAGTAGGTTTTTAATCATGCAAACAGTAGTTTTAAAAACAAGGTACAAATCAAACAAAAGTATAAATTATAAGGATGGAATTAGGCAACTAGGGAGAGAGATTTGACAGAATGATAGAAACCCAAGTAGAGAAGATTTTATGAGTATTGTCATATGTAACATAACTTGAGCTTGAATACTCAATATGCTGTTTGTTTGTGAACTTGCTTACCAGTTCCCTGCTGTATGTTATGTGGTTTGAATATGGTAGCAAAATTGTTTTAGTACTTTAGATTAACTTCTGTGTGCAATTTAACCACTTTACTTTCCTGTTCTTAATAATGTTTAGTATTTTTGGACCTCTCACAGAAAGTGTTGTTAGCATCATTAACAATGCTACTGTAGAATAAAAAGTTTATATTAAATGTATTAGGATTTTTCCTGAAATTTATTGCACGTGAATTCAGCTCTCTTCTTTCAGTTCATTCTTTGCTGCTGCAAGTGCCATGATTATAAATGAGTTCAATCAGCTTTACTCTAGGGGCATGAACCATCTTTGTCCTCTGAGTTTTGCCTGCCACTTTTATACCAATTCCACGCAGAGGAAGCAAGGTGATCCCATATCTCCCAAGAATGCAAACAACCCCTCAGTCAACCTCTATCATCTCCCTTCAAGCACAACTTCAGTGCGTCCAAAACTTCACTGTGTCATAGTAAGAAAAGGTGTCACAAAACCTTAACGTTAGTTGGATTTGCCCTTATTTTCCATCAGGGATACTGATAGGAAGAGTAATCTCTCTTACTTTGAAAGGAGAAGTTGGAAGAGAGTATTTTTAAATTTATAGTTGAAACTCCTCCTCAAGCAAGCCCAAAGACCAAAGAAAAATAAAAAAGAAAACCTTAAACACAAAGAAGCAAGATCATGTGCATCTCTTCCTCTCTCATCTGTAGGAGAAAAAGAGTTCTCAGAATTGGATCTGGATAGATCTAAGGAAGAAATTCAGGAAGGATTATTCCCCTAGGGTGTACATGTTTGTTTGTTAAAACAATGATTGAGTTATTTTAATACCCTGGATGTTCATCCTCATGTACAGCACAGGAAAAAAAGAAAAAACAAACAAGAAAATATTTTCCACTCAACGGCATTAAAAAAAAATCTTCTATCCCTCTTTATGCATATTTGGAAGACCTTGTTTGAGTAGAATAGGAACACAGTAATAATAGAAAAATCCAAACTTCTATATCATAAAAAAAGAGATTGTTTGAATTTAGCCTTAACCTCTTCAGTTAACCGTGATACAACCTGAAAGTAAATTCTCTCCTAGAGATTCAACTAGCAGATAATTGTGCTTACAAAAATATTACTACATCTAAGCAATGATTTCCATATCCTCTTTGATGGTAATTTTACACTGAATAGAAGATCTTGAGCAAAGCAGTTTCCCTTCTTCAGGAAGGGAGACTTGAACATGTTTTTTATTTTATTTTTTTCTTCTGTCGTGACTCACTGGGCGCAGTTGCACTAGTCAGTCTGTTGCAGTCAGTTCTTTGTCCTGGAGGTCAAAGGGACCTCAATATTTAGAAAATAATCCTGTTGTAAGTACTGCCAAGCCTGACATGTTGAGGCCATCAAGAGAATCCCAAGCGGAACTGTTGTGTGCAGTTTCTAAATACTCAGTTGCAGAGCTATGAACTAAATAGTAGATGCAAATTGAGCTTTATATTTCCTTTTTTTCAAAGTTGTGAAGGAGTAGACAAATAACTCCTTTCTAATGAACAAAGCAAAAATAATGAGATAGATTTTGTGCTTTCTGTTAAGCTTTAGAGGTGTACGCATTGTAAGAGGAGGTAAACAAGTAGGGTGTTTCTCTGGTCTCCTATCAATGTCCAACAAGCACAGCTTAAAACTTGCAATGTCTAAGAACTAAGTATTCAACTGAAAGACAGTATCGGCAGTCTGATATAAAAGTGTGGTTCATTGAATAAATAATAGACCTAAGGTAGTAATATCATATTATCAATGTATTTCAGATGAGACATTCTTAGATTTTCCTACTTCTGTGGCCATTTCTAGATGTCTCTCTCCTCTGCAAAGGCAAGAGTAATTACAAAAATCTAAAGTTTTCTCTCGGTACACTGGAGAGGGAAATAATAAACTTCCAGTTATTCGTTTATTATTCTACAACAGAAGAAAGCAATGGTAAAGCAACATTTCAGTTGCGTTGGTAGGACCGAAGTCTCAGTTTTTAAATGAGGCAGCAGTTAGCCTGAGTGTAGGGCACAGATTGAAATCTCTCCACGCTAGTGTAGATACATGTGTAAAAGCTGGTATTTATAAATGTTTTTAGAGCAAAGAGATGAGGATATCAAATAGATGAGCTTATATAAATACACAGATATAAGTTAAATGCAGTGTGTAGTTTAATAGTACCAGTTTTACAAGAGTGAAGTAGAGCTCTTCAGAGAAGTCATACTTTTGGGGTTTTTTACAATAATTAGTTCATGGGGAAAGATCTGTGTTGAATAACTTGATTCACATTCCTTCCGGGATACCTGGATTATACAAAAATTTATGAAGTCCTCTGTGAAGGTATTTGTGGCATTGCCAGTGACACAGTGGTTTCCAGTTTCAAAACCAGTGTCTTTGGTGTGTGTGACTGAATTCCTTTGTAATGCGTGGTCAGACTTGTAAGTATCAACATCATTGTATTTCATATATTACACATATATTTGTCAGAAAGCATACAGAATAAAGAGCACAAAGTATAATTGCATTTCTAAAATTTGTTTAATCAAAGAATGCAGAAATAAGTCCAGACAGTAAAAAAAGGCAATGGAAGTTGTCATTGGTCTTTCCAAGTAGACTTAGGTATGAGTTTCATTAAGTTCTTCATATGGCAAAAGAGTAAATGTTAAAAACCATAAAGGATGATAAACCATGAAGGAGGGTACTCAGCTGCTGTTGTCAGTTGTTTTCAGTTGTTGTGTATGTTAATGAAATCCTTTTCCATCAGTAAACTGCTGGTGAGAGACTCATCAATCACTTGCGTCAAGGTATCGTGCATACCTGTATTCTGCGTGATGATTAGGTTGTTTTTAACGGAGTTTAGTTTTTTCTATCTAATATCCCCAGCATATTAGCAAAATTTAGTAGAAATATTGCAAACAATTGTCACTTGTTTAACAGAGGAGATACATGTACGAAGTTGGCGAAACTTCGTACATACAGGCCAATCCAGTTCGACTCCTTTTTTATGACAGGTTACCATGGAGCATTAAACCATCAGTGTACAAAAGACAGAGACAGGAGGACTTTCAATGTTATCCTTTTATTCCTTCCCTTCCAATTCAGAAAGAAAGGATAATCTTGTAGTTAAAAAAAATACATATTAAAAAAAATTAAAAAATATAGGTATATAAAGTGGGGAGAACTAAGAAAATGCCCAACTTTGAGGCAGAATTCCTGTGTGAAGATCACTTAATTTCACTGCCTCAGTTCCTCATCTGTAAATTGGGCATAATTGTCCTTTTCTTAGATCTCCTGTGCCTATTTAAACTGCGAAGTTATTTATGGTAAGAATTTTTGTTTATACAATGTCTCCTATAATCAAATTCAGACTTGGCTTAGGCTTTTTTATTAAAGTGCAAATGATGAGTAATATTAGGCATGGGATCTCATTGCAAATTAAAA